>JADBJO010000966.1:204533-262033 GCA_016801955.1 Conus betulinus | reverse complement strand
TCTCACTGTGGCCACAACAGGTACCAGTGAACAGGGGCATGCAGTAACCTCACTGTGGCCACAAGCAGGTACCAGTGAACAGGGAAACGCAGTAACCTCACTGTGGCCAGAGCAGGTACCAGTGAACAGGGGGATGCAGTAACCTCACTCTCTGTGGCCACAACAGGTCCAGTGAACAGGGGGACGTAGTAACCTCACTCTCTGTGGCCACAACAGGTACCAGTGAACAGGGGGACGCAGTAACCACACTCACTGTGACCATAGCAGGCAGTGAACGTGTGGGGGGGAGGGGGAGGGGGGGGAGAGGGGGAACGCGATAACGTCACTCTTTGTGACCCCAAACAAGACTGCTTTCCAAAGTCTCAACGGTCAAAGTCGGCTATCTGGTTAGTGAACCCAGTGCCTGCGGTGACTACGCACTGGTATTGTAAACACTAATTAGTGCATGGACTGTCCGTCTCTCCTTGCACCATCCTTCCCCACCTCCACCCCCCCAGCCCCCTCAGCATCTCCCTCTATGTCTCTGTCGCTCTCTCTTTCTTCCACTCCCCCCCCCCACCCCCCCCCCCCCCCCCCCCCCCCCCACCTCTCTCTCTCAGAGTATGAACTTCCTGTTATTTTCTTTCACACACAGATACAGACAAGACAAGACAGACAGACAGACAGACAGACAGAGAGAGAGAGAGAGAGAGAGGTGGGGAGGGGGATAACTTCGAGCCTTGTTGTCCCAAACACGATGGATTATGGCAGGCAGGTATCGTCGTTGTCACGTCTTATTATGAGTCCACTCCTGCTCTCTGTCCGCATACACCAATGAACACTAAGGGCTTGGACTCAACATGACACATACGCCACGTACGCAAGAGAACAAACTTATCTGGACTTCAATGTCGGTCGGACTGACCAATAAAGCGGGTATGATGTATCACCATTGTGGCACTCCTGGTCTATTGCAGATATCGACGTCAACGCCCTGTTGCTGTATCTATCCGATGACGTACTGTCTGTCAGTGGGCCTACGGTCACGATGACCTTCACCGTCACCGTCACACCGAGGGGAGATTATAATGATGAACGCCGTGCCAGTTGTCTCCCACCTTTAACAGCTTGCCATGAACTTTTTCACCAGAGAGAGAGAGAGACACACACACACACACACACACACACACACACACACAGAGTGAAATTTATGAGAATAAGGTTCAGTATGCAATTGGAAAAGCGGGAAGCAACTCGATCAGCGTTTCCTGTTAAAGACATAAGACAAACCATATATATGTAGGGTGGCCACCATATCTATGGACAAACTTAAGTGGGCGTCTATTAATGAGTTAACAGGGAAATTCAGGCCAAACAGAGGTAGAAAACTGGTCGTACCTTTCCAGAATTTGACGAGATGCACAGTGTATAATACGCTTAACACAAACATGAAATATAGTCAGCATCAGCCATTGGCCATCATTCCATATTCAGGGTCATGTCGATGTGACCCAGTGTCGTTGTGACCCTATGTCGATGTGACCCCATGTCATTGTGACACCATGTCGATGTGACCCCATGTCGTTGTGACCCCATGTCGTTGTGACCCCATGTCGTTGTGACCCAATGTCGTTGTGACCCAATGTCGTTGTGATCCCATGTCGATGTGACCCAACGTCGTTGTGACCCCATGTCGATGTGACCCAATGTCGTTGTGACCCCATGTCGTTGTGACCCTATGTCGATGTGACCCAATGTCGTTGTGACCCCTATGTCGATGTGCAGGCTGACATTGCGGCGTTGCACAATGAACAAAATAGAACAATCACTTTCGGCAATACTACAGCCATGTTCCCATAAATAAATTAGGGGTATGGGGTGGGGGTTGGGGGAAGGGGTGGAGAGATAGGTGTGGATGAGTGTTGAAGTACGTCATAAGTTGAACACGTCATAATCACTAGGCTAGATTGGCGAAGATGTGCCTAATCTCTGGCGCGAGGCCTGGTGAAGGAAAAACGCGTCACATCCGGTCACATGACTGTTCAGGTTGTACGGTTTTAGATCTAGAAACATTCAGTAGCTTCTGCATAATGGCGCTTTAATGCGAGGTGAAAGAAGGGGGGGAGGGGGTGGGGGGGGGTCTTAATATATGAAGGAATGCGCTACACCTGGCACCGTGAGGTACAGGGTACTTTCAATGGCGTTGTTGGAGGCGGCCACAATGCAGCGCCAGAGTGTGCACCAACATTTTTGTCCGTGATATCCAAAATCCTGACATCGTGGTCAATGGAGCAACTGATGACCATATTTCATCCACCTGACACTGACGTGGTGGAACGTGCTCGACTCAGACAGGAAATGCAGGCAGAAGCCTTGCAAGACCCCACTCGTCCGAGTCGAAGGGGTGTATACCGCTACAGTGGCTCGCCACCAGTGTCTTGCGGCACAGGGCGGAGGTGACCAACCTGAACCTCCTCCCTTGTACGAGTCGGTCAGGTCAGCCATTGAGAGATCAAGGAGGTCCCAGCTACCTCCTCTGCCAGCAGAACTGGAAGACGTACAAATAAAATCCACCGTGGAATTCAACCTGGAACGACGAGAGATTTCTGCTCTCCATGGGCAATGACTGGGGTTATGTTGTCTACGCTACAGATGAAAATCTTCAAACACTCAGAAGGAGCAGAACCATTTTTCTCGATGGCACTTTTCGTACGTGCCCGAGACCCTATTCACCAATACCAACCATTACTGGTGACATTCGGGGTCACATTGTGCCTCTAGTGCACGTGCTGATGGCCAACAGAACCATTGGATACTATCGATAAGTCCTGCAGCGTTTGAAGAACCAAATTCGTCTTCAAAACTCATCACCGTTGGGCACCCCTGATACTTTGAGCAGGCTCTACGCACTGCTTCGAAACAGCTTCCTCGTGCAAGAATCCTGGGATGCTACTTCCACTTCAAACAAAATCTGTGGAAACGTGTCCAAGAGTTAGGACTGACAATACCTTACCGAACCAATCACCGGCTCAGACGATTTATCAGAAAGGTCATGGCTCTGGGCCACCTGCCCTTGCCACTTGTCCGTCTCAACTTTGTTGCTTTGCTGAACGCGCAGAGAACGAGAAGAGTGTTGCAGAACTTCGTTGGGCTGCAGCATTTCCTCAATTACGTCAACACAACATACATGAACCCCGCCGAAAGCTTTCCGCCAGCCCTATGGAGCGTACATGAACGAGGGATGGAACAACGGACAAATAACAATGCTGAAGGTAGGCGTGCTTCTTTCTACATCTATTTCAGAACGAAAATAAAACCAGCATATAGTTAACAGTATGTATTTATGCATGCTTGCATTCATATATGTATGTATCTATGAATGTATGTATGCATGCATGCATGCATCCATGTGTGTGTGTGTGTGTGCACGCGGGCGCGCGCGCTAGAGAGAGAGAGAGAGGTGGAGGAGGGGGGGAGGGGGGCTTGTAGGCCTACTAAATGGAGTCAAAAACGTAAAAACACGATGTGTTTGCCCAACTTACTGCCCCGGTAATAGAAGTTATATGCAAGAAAAAAAAAAGGTCACTTGAAGGTCATGCCAACCCCCCCCCCCCCCTCCCCCCCCCCCCCCCCCCTCTTCCCCTCCCCCCTCTTCCCCTCCCCGGCACAAATAGTTTGGAGGCTATTGTAACACTGCTTAAATGCTTTGACTTCCTCAGCACAAGGTAAGTGCAGTACTCTAGCTTGTAAGAGTTCGTCTTCGGTCCGGGGTCATAACAAGCACCACTCCTTTCCATCCGTCGCAATGTTGCCCAAAAAGTCATTTCAGGGGGCCGGGAGGTGTGTGTGTGTGTGTGTGTGTGTGTGTGTGTGTGTGTGTGTGTGTGTGTGTGTGTGACTGTGGGGGTGGGGGTGGGGATACAAAAAAAAAAAAAAAGACAGAAGTCCAGTGTATCCTGCACAAGAGTGACCTAAGTCTTCTTTTATTGCAGATACCATCGCGTCCTGAACGAAGCAGTGCAGGTCCGCCACCCGTCGTTGTGGGACGTTTGTTCGTCACCTGAAAGACATTCAGGCTATCGCAGAGAATAAAATCACGGCAGCAGAGCAAGGTGTGGCGCCTCCACGGAGGAGACAGAAGTGGACAGACCTAGAAACACGGCCTTCAGCGCCTTCGGGGGCAATACGAACATGGAGCCAGGGATTTGCCGTCATTCTGGTCCGCTGTGGCTCATTTGATTTGACCTTTTTCTTCGGAAATGAAAATGATGACCACTGCCTGGTTTGCTTTGACTTGTGTTCTTTTATACCAAATCTAGGGTCAGATTTATCATCAATGTCCCTTTCCAGTTTGATTACATATTTTCATTCTGTTTAGCCTAATGTGCAGAAAGCTACTAATACAGCAACTAAAAAGTCTAATTGTTAGCTGTGCCTCATTTGATTTGACCTTCTTTTGGAAATGAAGTGATGACTGACTGGTTTGCTTCACTCAGACCGAATCCAAGGTCAAAATTATCATCAATACCCCTTTCCATTTTGATTACCCATTTCCATTCTGTATAATGTGCAAGAAGTTACTAATGCAATAACTGAAAACGTCCAAAACTCTTCCTCAGTGCTCAGAGAGAGAGAGAGAGAGAGAGAGAGAGAGAGAGAGAGAGAGAGACTTGACACTCTGGGAGAGGTAACAGAACAAAAACATTTCCCCCTCTCCTTCCTTTCCTGCAAACAAATAGTACACTTTCATTCCTAGTGTGTATCAAATCCAAAGTTAACAAAAAAAAAAATAATTCGTAACATTTCGTTATGTCCTCACCTCACCTCACACACAGGAGTAATGCAGTAAAGTTAAAAAAAAAAAAAAAAAAAAAAAAAAAAAAACAACAACTTAAGACTGACTCTCGACCATCCACTCAATCAAATGATGACATTGTATTTTACCGATCTCTTCAACATGGAAAAAAAAAAAAAAAAAAAAGACTGACTCGACCATCCACTCAATTCAATGAAATGTGTCATTGTATTTTACTGATCTCTTCCACATGCGATGAATGATAATATCATTCAGATATCTCTCTTATAATGTATTATCTTAAAATTCACTATCCTTCCTTCATCTGTCTAATTTTCAATGCTTCCGCGATGAATTTCGCAACTGATTTAATTACAAGTTCATCATCTGATGATAACACGCCAGCGACATTTTGTCTTTTCGCTATATCTAACTGGAAAAAAAAAAACAATTTGTCCGCACTTCATTATAAGCAGTACAGTGGAACAGAAAGTGTTCTTCGTCATCAATAATATGTCTACATGCAGGACAGGAGATTCTGTGGATGTTTCACATTCAAACCATCTTTTGTTCGCATTAAAACTAAAGTTCTCAACCTAAATCTTGCGTAATTTATTCTGTGCCATCTATCTGTTATGACATTGAGAAACTTTTCAGAATGGAACACATTCTTAAATGAGAAAAACCAGCGATATTTTTCTTACTTTCCAATGGGATCACATCGACATGGGGTCACAACGCCATGGGGGCACAACGACATGGGTCACAACATGGGGTCACATCGACATGGGGCACAACGACATGGGGTCACAACGACATGGGGTCATATCGACATGGGGGCACAACAATCTGCCATTGGGGGCACAACGACATGGGGTCACAACGACATTGGGTCACAACGGCGCGTAGCCTTCCCACTGTCAACAGGACTTTCCCTGTGGTCAGTGGGTCTTTCCTCACCGTCACTGGACCTTTCTCCAGGGTCAGCCTAGTTAAGGCAAGAAATGCAGATGTTTTTGTTTTGTTGTTGTTGTTTTTGATTGCAGAGATAAGCTGATTTTTTGTTTGTTTTTTTTTCTATATCCGTGTTGTTTTAGTGATTGAAAGAAGGCCCGTGGCAGGGGAAATTGTTATACTTTTTCTTTTTTTTTTAACAGACGAGTTTTTCTTACATCCGACTTTCTTATCAGCGGGGTCTACTGTACATAGATTTGTTATTCATTTTCATGTTCAGCTTGAGTATATCCCAGCTATGGATCTACTCTATGGGACTGTGCTAGCACTAACACCCTCAAACCACCCTTTGAGGGCAGACCTCTGTACTGCACTGATGTGACAGTATCTGAAAACAAACGAGTATGGTTGATACCAGGGACTTTTTTGTTTTGTTTTCATGGTTTTTAATTCAGAGAGCATATAACTCGATATCCTTATTTCGTATCTGTCTGTGCACTAAAGTTCGTGGGCGTTTTTTTTTTCAATCGCCGTGTAAGTTCAATTATTTTATTCTGTTTTACAAACAAGTAGGGTAACTCTTGCTCCCATGATGAAATAATTACACGCCCATTACCCATAACGAATGCTGCTCACGACACCGAATCACTTAGCGGATATATACTTTCAGTCGAATATCATTGATCTACACTCTCTCTCTCTCTCTCTCTCTCTCTCTCTCTCTCTCTCTCTCTCTCTCTCTCTCTACACCACCACCTTAATACATATCACTTGCTTCATCCAAGACAGTCCGGATTTCGACACAACCATTCATGCCACTCAGCCCTAATCAACCATTGTTAAGCCTACACAAGCGAGCACTCAAATTAGTCCTCCTAAAAGCAGTAGTCTTCTGGACTCGGACTATAAAAAGATTCAGTTCTCCCCTTAAGTCTGAGATTAGAATACAACAAAGGGATCATAATGCACAAGATTGTGTCTGGGAAGGCACCCTCAACATTAGTTCACAGATTCTCAATAAATTCGTCAAGGACTCTACACAAACTACATGTCCCTGTTCCTAGAATCGACTTATTCAAATCCAGTTTAACATATTCAGATTCCTGTCAATGGAACTCGCTCCCTGAATCGACCAAACAACGCCAATGCATATAAATCTTCAAACACCATTACTTCAACCATCTTATGCCAGTACTTGCATACTCCACCATAAATCCACCACCAACCACCACCACCCTCTTTGCCTTATGTATGTACCTGACTATTGCGGAAATGTTTTTTGTACTTGAAATGCACATGTATGTTATTTTGTTTAGTAAGAATGTCTTATGTGAGTACGCGCACGCGCGCGCGTGTGTATGTGTGCGCGCGCGCGCGCGCGTATGTGTGTGTGTGTGTGTGTGTGTGTTGTGTGTGTGTGTGTGTGTGTTTCCTACTACCTCCTCCTGCCCTCTTGTCATTCTATCGATATACTTATAATTATTCTTATGTGACTCTCTCTCTCTCTCTCTCTAGGTTCGGCTGGAATAACTTGATTTATTATCCATATGACATCCCCTCCTACCCGTGGCGACTGGGCTATCATTATGCATTTTCCCCCTCCATTTCTGCTTTATTTTCTAACCCCCCCCCCCCCCCCCCCCCCCCCCCCCCGGTGCTTCAAAATCGATTGTCTTGTATCTGTTTGGAATTTTTTTGATTGTCAGATTGTTCTAAACATACTCTCTTATCGCATCCACTCTCGCCTCTTTCTCCCCCCCCCACTCTCTCTCTCTCTCTCTCTCTCTCTCTCTCTCTGTGCACCCTTTACCCCGCACTCCCTTCGCTCCTGCGTCTCTCTCTCTCTCTGTCTGTATGGCTGGCTCTCTCTCTCTCTCTCTCTCTCTCTCTCTCTCTCTCTCTCTCTCTCTCTCTCTCTCTCTCTCTCTCGCTCGCTCTCTCTATTTTAAAAAAAAAATTTAATCCCGTATGGTATTGTAGATCTAGTCACTTTTTGCATGCTTCCTTTGTTACCTCATCTTATTTTATGTTGTTGACCCTACTCAGGGCGAGGACTGGATGTAAAAAAGCACACCAGTGCTAATCTATTATCCTCGTAAAAAAAGAATTTTGTCTTGTCTTCTCTCTCTCTCTCTCTCTCTCTCTCTCTCTCTCTCGTCTGTGCGCGCGCGCGCGCGCGCGTGTGTGTGTGTGTGTGTGTGTGTGTGTTCTGATTCCATTTCTTTTATAATGCGTTGCAATTGTATTTCTGGGACATTCGATTTGGTTCTCTGCAATTCTCTATTTCCATTTTCCCCACCTACTTCGCTTGTTTGTTGCTGGTGGATTTTTTTTTTCAAAGAGTGCATGATGCAAAAACAAAACAAAACAAAACAAAAAACCAAACCAAACCAAACCAAACCAAAACTGTCACCATATCCGTTCTGCTTTCAATACAATATTCGCACGTTTATATATCTCTCTCTCTCTCTCTCTCTCTCTCTCTCTCTCTCTCTCTCTCTCTCTAACTGGAAAGGGGGCAACATATGTAAGTGGGGACATCAAAGTCCTGTGTAACACTAACAGGCTTCTTCTCAAGGTCAGTTTGTTTACAACCCACCATCCACTCAGCTACCTCCTCCTGTGTAACACTAACAGGCTTCTTCTCAAGGTCAGTTTGTTTACGATCCCACCATCCACTCATCTTGCCTCCTGTGTAACACTAACAGGCTTCTTCTCAAAGTCAAATTGTTTACAACCCACCATCCACTCATCTTACCTGCGGATTCTCTTGGATGCCGACTTAGTCCCAGTTCCCCCAAGGGTTTTCGAAGCAGATTCCAAACCATCTGCTTTGTTGCACTGACAGCAGGATGATGTAGCATGTCCAACACCGATGTAGCCCAGGCTACTGGCGTGTCAACAACGTACCCTTGTAGTCCTCTTAACAGATATATCCTCCCTAAGGCCTAGGACTGATGAGCGACAGAACACACATGGTCACAACTGGCTTTGTACAGAGCTAGGATGAAAATGCACGAGTCTGTATCCCACTGTGCCAGAGCACAGCGTCGTGTACACTATCTGTCACTGCCCTGTTCCCAGTGGTCATCAGCCCTACTGGCTGGCTGTCACAGTCAGTTGGGACACCCAGGTGTGTTGCACGTGAAGCACGATCTGTTCCCTCCTCAGTTGCTCGTTTCCTTTGTCTGTTGCACGAGTGGCAGCAAAGTACACGAAAGAAATGTTAGCGTTCAGTGTGCGTGCGTACGTGTGTGTGTGTGTGTGTGTGTGTGTGTGTGAGTGCGCGCGCGCGTGTGTGTGTGCGTGCATGTATTTGCGCGCGCGCATTTGTGTGTGTGAATGTGTGTGTGTGTATGTGTGTGTGTGTGTGTGTGTGTGTGCGTGCGTGCGTGCGTGAGTGCGCGCGCGTGTGTGTGTGTGTGTGAACGAAGACAGAAGATAAACAGTGAGAAGGTTGTCACTTTTCCTTCTTTTGTTAATGGCTTCATCCTCTTTCCTGTGCCACAAAGGCAAAACATAAATGGACGACTGTTGAAAAAAGAATGAAAGAAAAGAAAAGGAAGGAAAAGAAAAAGAAAGAAAGATAAAAGAAGAAGCAGAGAAAGAGAGAAAGAAAGGAAATATGTATGTTTCATAAAAATCTGGACAGTGGCACCAAGCTTGTAATCTTTAACCATAATTTAGACAAATTAATTAAATTAATGGGTAAATTGAGAGGCCTATATAGACCGCAAATGTGCACAGAGCGCACCACAAGGCTTAGTCCCGAGTGTGACAGGTCATTTTAAAAGGTGTATTGTATCCTATCCCATCACTGGGGGGGGGGGGGGGGGGGGAGAGCATGCATGGGAAAAGCTCTCTAAATTCTGCAATCTATGTAAATGAGAGAGAGAGAGAGAGAGAGAGAGAGAGAGAGAGAGAGAGAGAGAGAGAGAGAGATCATGTACACAGAATTTCAACAAAGCAGGGAAATACTTTATACGCTACACCCCTCTCCCCCCCACCCCCATCCGCGGCAATCTTCAGAAAGGATATAGGCCTATTGCAGACAGACGTACGGACAAAGCAGAACTGAAACTAACACCCTGCTCCATGTGACTGCGTCTGCGTGCAGGATCGCAATGCAAAACACTAGCGAGTACAATGCAACGAACAGTTCGCTTTAGAGTTCATCCTGTGTTATCAGGCACGACAGCCACGCAGACGACTATGTGCCAACTGAATGACGACTGACTACAGAACACACTTGACCCCACCTCATTGGTTGATAAACGCATTTCTTCAAAATTGTTTACTATTAAGGTATCTCTGTAACTTGAAAAGTTAGGATCTACGTCTCTTTTCTAATCTAATCCATCACTTGAACTTAAACATGTTTTTCACTTGAACTTCAAGCACATTTTGTCACTCCACGTTTCCATTGCGCCGGTCTGACAACACGAAAGCCAACAAGCACGAAGACCCAGATTGTGGATGGTGAATTGTGCAATCGTCATCGTTGTACGATAGCGTTTGTGATGCGATGCATGACTCGACAGTATGTCGCATCAAATCTGTAAAAGGTTCGGTTTACTGGAATTAAGAGGATGGACCTAACATCCAAACCTTTCGTGCAATCTTAGGTTCGAGTTCGGGGTCACAGCAAAGGTCAAGTAGTAAGAACGCTGTCTGAGTTGATGAAAATCGTCCAGTCTCTGTGTATACAAAAAGAAAGAAAAAGAAAATGGGAAAAAGACTATTTTTATGCTGGAAATTTGGGTCAGTGAAAATAGTTCAATGCCATATGTCAGCAAGGATAGCAGCATTATGCATGTCTTGTGGAGTTCTTGTGTTTGTACGCCATTGATAATCCAGCTACCATCCAGAAAAGGAAGAATCGGAGAAGACAAGCCCATCCTTGCAGGACTCCATTCCCTTCAGCGTCTGTGGAAGACTTTGTGCCTCAAGAATTGGTCTTCATTCCCACATGAGGAGCCACGTCAGCAGATGACCTGCCTGCCTACTCATCCCACGGACACGACGGAAGAATCCATCACGCCATTGGTACAGCACACAGTGATTTGGGAATGGAAAGTCTGGCAGACGACAGAAAAATGAAGGGTTGTGTGGATCGTGTTGTGATATAAAAAGAAGCGGGGATCGTGCCAAGACTACCGCGAAAGAACGACTTGTCCCTAAAAGCTTTTACTGTGAGGACACATAATACTCTTGGCTCCATATCAGTGGTCCTGAAAGGGAACTGTGAAAGGGTTTGGAAGGAGGCTGCCACAGACAGCAGACGACCAAGAACACCAGCTCCAGCTATGCCCCCCCGAAAAAGAAATCGGAAAAGAAATCTTTTTCGGGGGCCACGTTCCAACCAATCACAGCTAAGGACAGCAACGCCAAGAACTAGGCGGCACAATATGCAGTGGGGTAAACCTTGTCCTTAAGGGTTTCCAGCCATAGGACGTCAATCTCATCCATCACGTCTCCAGTCGGGTACAGTATTGGTCAAAGGCTTGACTGTGCGTTCAATATGTCTTATCTGGCTGATCTGACAAAAGCCAGTGCAGCTTCGAGTGTAATGGAGAATATAATTATTGCGTTTGGGGTTCAAACTGTAACCGTATACTTGGACCACGCTTGGCGGGTTTTCTCTGTTACGCCGATGGTCAGTAGCCCTAAGTTGTTTTTTGTGATTTGACTGATCTTGATACCGATCGATGTGAACGGGATACGATCGTGTCCCCTTCGTTTCCTGCAGTGCATCAACATAATAGTTTTGACAGTGGGAAGCCTGTTTATGATAATAGTTTTGACATCGGGAAGCTTGTTTATGATAATAGTTTTGACATCGGGAAGCCAGTTTATGATAATAGTTTTGACATCGGGAAGCCTGTTTATGATAATAGGTTTTGACATCGGGAAGCCTGTTTATGATATTAGTTTTGACATTGGGAAGCCTGTTTATGCACCAGCGATGAGAATTTTCAATAAGAAAACCGAAAGACATTCTAATTCTAAATTTGTACCTAACCGTACCAGAAAACAAACAAACAAAAAAAAAACCCTCTAAAGTGAGCTTAACAGCAGAGGGTTGTCAAAAAAAGAAGGAAATAAAAAAGAAATAAAAAACAAACAAACAGAAAAACTCAGACAACTGTTTCGGCTCTAAACTCCGTACACTCTAGAAGGGCCGGGCTGCATCCAGGTCATGACTCCCAGATGCCCACTGCCAGCGTGGGTTTTGTTTGTTTGTTTTTGTTTGTTTAGATTCTTGTTCTCCCACAACTTTTGGATGGGTGGGTGTCTCAAGCGTACCTTTCCATACAGAGGCTTGATCACCTAGGTATCGGATACCTGTTTTAAGCTGGGCAATTTAAGCATTACAAAGTTCACTTTTGTTTCTCCTTTACCAAATCTAATGGGGACTCTCTTCAGCTACCTCTGCCATTGCCTTCAGGGTTCTAGTCCTCTGTTACCTGAAATCCTGAGCTGTTTCATGAGATCATATGCTGCCGAGTCTACAAATCCCCGTGCTCCAACATCTTTGGTGGGGACTTTGGTCAGTCTGGAAGCAGATTCCCTCAAGCTGCTGGCTGGACTGGCATACTTCTCAGTTTTGTAGATGTGACCTTGCTCCATTCTGCTTTTGTATGGCACAGCGAGTTCCATCAGAATCATTTGTTTTGATGACCCTGAGTGGAGGACAGTATCCAGTCTGATGCCATTCTTCCCGATGATCTCTGGATGGTTCTCCCATTCTGGAAGGTCCACTGTACACACCTGGCCATCCAGCAAGCTCTGCCTCCATGCTCTTGATAACACAGCTGTTCCAGATTATGATTTGTGACTTCCTGCCATGTAGAACTTCAGTGCAAGAGCTTCTGGTGGCGCAGTGTTTCATGTGGCAGTACTGACCACATGCGCCATCTCCTTGAGCACTTTGTTGTGCCTCAGTGTAGATCTTCCCTGGGTAGGTGCTGCTTTGCATGAACACAATACATACTCCGCCCTTTGCCATTCAGCTTTTGTTCTATTCCAACCTGTCTTCTTTTCCCACCTCTTGCAATGCCGACTGTCGTCTTGGGGGAAGAGCAAGTGTACATCCCATTTGATGGCAGTTACATCACTAGGGGCAAAGGGCGGGCATTCAATCTTGGGTCAGTTGAGACAACAACTGGCAGCAATGTAGATCTGAACATTCTCTCACTTCAACAAAAAAGTTGCTTTACTTTAACTCTGTGGTGCATGGGGTATGTTTTGACTGCCCATGTGTTGGTGAATGCCGTAGATGTGAAAAGCAAGAAGAACACAGAGATAATCACAAGAAAGCCTCGAAATAAAAGTTTTCAAGTTTTTTTTTTTCTTTTTGACTTCGCATTTAGTCCTGATAAAAAGAAGATCCACTCATGGAAGGCAGCTTTGTAGGTAAATCACCAAGCCGCCTTTGTTAATAACCATCTCTTAGAGAGCTCATTATAACCTTTCTTTTGTGTCTACTACCGTTTCCCTTTCAGGGTGATTTTACAGGATGAAAGAGGACTCTCCATGGACAGTGAAAGGCAAGAAGTTTCAGTTATGTACAGGAGAACTGTATTCCATTCATGATGCTTACAGCCCAGTCAACCGCCAGGGGCCATATCAGGACTTCTGCTCATCAGTTCCATTCCCTGTCCAGGTGCTAAATTAAAAAAAAAAAAAAAAGCAGCTCATTCAAAACTTTTCTAGAACAAGCAAAAGCTGTTTCAAAATCTTCTGTGTAAAATCTTAGCTCAGATGAAAATATTCACCTGTCAGGAACCACACCACCACCACACACACACACACACACACACACACACAAAACATCTCTCTCTGGACGAATCTTTCATGGAGTCTGCTGTGAAGTGTTTATGTTTAATATTATACAAGTCCAAACACTTTATCATGTATACTATGGCGAGTAAAGTCCTTTAATGTAATTGGCACTATACTGTTTATTTACATGTATACTATGGCGAGTAAAAAGATGTGAATGGGTGTAAAAGGAATGTTTCACTCTACTGAACTTCTTTACATGGTCTCCCACAGTGTTTCCTCTTCAATGATGCAAACAATTCCTCAAGAAAGAGCAGAGAGGCATTCATGACAGGTTCAGCAGACGTTCAATTTATCAATCCAGGTCCAAGGTGCTGTTCCAGAAATCATGTGGATAAACAGGTACACTTTATTTTTATTTTAGCCTTTGTTCACTTTTCATCATGTAGCTCTGGTGCAATGGCATTGTTTTGGTGGCTCTTCAGAAAGTTCAAAAACATCTTCATTGGTAGCCATGTTTTGTGATTCCCATGCTTGGAAAGTTCTGAGTTTGTCCTGGTAACAGAGAGAGAGAGAGAGAGAGAGAGAGAGAGAAAGCAGAGGAGAAGAACAGAGTGAGAGACAGGAGTGTTATTTTACTTTATATTGTTGATGGCCTAGCCGACCAAAGATGCTGTATCAGGGGTCTAGGTATTTTTTTAGAAACAAAAGCTTGTCCAAAGTTCCAAGTGAGAAAGCAGGGCGTAAACAGAGGACAAAAAAAAAAAAAAAAAAAAAAAACTGAGGACAGAAAAAAACAGAAGATAGAAAAAAATGGAGGAGAGAAAAAACAAACTGAGGACAGAAAAAAACAGAGAGAAAAAAAAGAGGACAGAAAAAAAAAAAAAAAAAAAAGAGGACAGAAAAAACAAACTGGGAACAGAAAAACCAGAGGACAGAAAAAAACAACTGAAGACAGAAAAAACAGAGGACAGAAAAAAACAAACTGAGGACAGAAAAAACAAACTGAGGACACAGAAAAAAAGAGTGGACAAAAAAACACAGAGGACACAAAAAACAGAGGACAGAAAAAAAACAGGACAGATCAAACTGAGGACAGAAAAAAACAGAGGACAGATCAAACTGAGGACAGAAAAAAAAAACAGGACCAAAAAACCAGAGGACAGAAAAAACAAAAACTGAGGACAGAAAAAAAAACTGAAGACAGAAAAAAGAAACATGAGGACAGAAAAAAACACTGAGGGCAGAAAAAAACAAACTGAGGCAGAAAAAACAAACTGAGGACAAACTGAGGACAGAAAAAACAAACTGAGGACAGAAAAAACAGGACAGAAGAAACAAACTGAGGACAGAAAAAAACAAATTGAGGACACAAAAAAAACAGAGGACAGAAAAAAAGCAGAGGACAGAAAAAAAAACAGAGGACAGAAAAACCAAACTGAGGACAGAAAAAAACAAACTGAGGACAGAAAAAAACAAACTGAAAACAGAGGACAGAAAAAAAAACAAACTGAGGACAGAAAAAAAACACACTGAGGACAGAAAAAAAACAAACTGAAAACAAACTGAGGACAGAAAAAAAAACAAACTGAGGACAAAAAAAAAAACCAGAGAACAGAAAAAAAACAAACTGAGGACAGAAAAAAACACACTGAGGACAGAAAAAAAAACAAACTGAAAACAAACTGAGGACAGAAAAAAAAAAAAACTGAGGAGAAAAAAACAAACAGGACAGAAAAAAAAACCAGAGAACAGAAAAAACAAACTGAGGACAGAAAAAAAACACACTGAGGACAGAAAAAAAAACACTGAAAACAAACTGAGGACAGAAAAAACACAACTGAGGACAGAAAAAAAAACAAACTGAGGACAGAAAAAAAATGAGGACAGAAAAAACAGTTGACAGAAAAAAAACAGAAACAGACAAAAAATAGGACAGAAAAAAGCAGAAGACAGAAAAAACAGAGGACAGAAAAAAAAAAAAGTGACAGATGAGAAACGGTAGGGGAGAATGAAATAGGAGGAATAAGTGGGTGAGTGAAGTGATCCTTTGCTATAATTCATGGCGTAATTCAACCGATAGCAAAGGGCTTGATCAGCCCTGTCACCATATAACACGATTCTTTGTTATAATGCATGGCTTCAAGTTCATCTGAAAGCGTACAGCTTTATCTTCCCTTTCACCATAAAACCAACAAAAAAACTGAGCTCACCAAGCACTGTGATGAAAACACCTGCGAACAGAATACACTACGATTCATCGCTGACCTATCAACATCCTTCAGGCAGACACAAGAATGTGCTGGCTGTGTGTTATTCCCCGAGATTCCCCATACCCAGTTTACATAGCGCAGGAACAGGAGTCAGTCTGAGACTTGGAGTGTCACAACATACAACAGAGGCTGAGACACTTGAGTGTCACAACAACATACAACAGAGGCCCTGGGACATTGGAGTGTCACAACAACATACAGCAGAGGCCCTGGGACATTGGAGTGTCACAACAACATACAACAGAGGCCCTGGGACATTGGAATGTCGCAGCAACATACAACAGAGGCCCTGGGACATTGGAGTGTTACACCATACAACAGAGGCCCTGGGACATTGGAGTGTCACAACAACATACAGCAGAGGCCCTGGGACATTGGAGTGTCACAACAACATACAACAGAGGCCCTGGGACATTGGAGTGTCACAGTCTTCTACTCCACCACCACACAGCCAGCTGCACTGCACTCACAGTCTTCTACTCCACCACACAGACAACTGCACTGCACTCACAGTCTTCTACTCTACCACCACACAGCCAACTGCACTGCACAGTCACAGTCTCTACACCACCACCACATAGCCAACTGCACTGCACTCAGTCTTCTACTCCACCACCACCACACAGCCAACTGCACTGCACTCACAGTCTCTACACCACCACCACATAGCCAACTGCACTGCACTCAGTCTTCTACTCCACCACCACACAGCCAACTGCACTGCACTCACAGTCTCTACTTCACCACCACACAGCCAACTGCACTGCACTCACAGTCTCTACTCCACCACACAGCCAACTGCACTGCACTCACAGTCTCTCCACCACCACACAGCCAACTGCACTGCACTCACAGTCTCTACTTCACCACCACACAGCCAACTGCACTGCACTCACAGTCTCCTACTCTACCACCACACAGCCAACTGCACTGCACTCACAGTCTCTACTACACCACACACAGCCAACTGCACTGCACTCACAGTCTTCTACTCCACCACCACACAGCCAACTGCACTGCACTCAGTCTTCTACTCTACCACCACCACACAGCCAACTGCACTGCACTCACAGTCTCTACCACCACCACCACATAGCCAACTGCACTGCACTCAGTCTTCTACTCCACCACCACACACAGCCAACTGCACTGCACTCACAGTCTTCTACTCTACCACCACACAGCCAACTGCACTGCACTCACAGTCTCTACTCCCACCACACAGCCAACTGCACTGCACTCACAGTCTCTACTCCACCACACAGCCAACTGCACTGTACTCACAGTCTCTACTCACCACACAGCCAACTGCACTGCACTCACAGTCTTCTACTCCACCACCACACAGCCAACTGCACTGCACTCACAGTCTTCTACTCTACACCACACACAGCCTACTGCACTGCACTCACAGTCTCTACTCCACCACACAGCCAACTGCACTGTACTCACAGTCTCTACTCCACCACACAGCCAACTGCACTGCACTCACAGTCTTCTACTCTACCATCCATCACACAGCCAACTGCACTGCACTCAAAGTCTCTCTCCACCACCACACATCCAACTGCACTGCACTCACAGTCTTCTATTCCACCACATATCCAACTGCACTGCACTCAAAGTCTCTCTCCACCACCACACATCCAACTGCACTGCACTCACAGTCTTCTATTCCACCACATATCCAACTGCACTGCACTCAGTCTTCTATTCCACCACACAGCCTACTGCACTGCACTCACAGTCTTCTACTCTACGATCACACACAGCCAACTGCACCGCACTCACAGTCTTCTACTCCACCACCACACAGCCAACTGCACTGCACTCACAGTCTTCTACTCTACCACCACACAGCCAACTGCACTGCACTCACAGTCTCTCCACCACCACACACAGCAACTGCACTGCACTCACAGTCTTTCTACTCTACCACCACACAGCCAACTGCACTGCACTCACAGTCTCTCCACCACCCACACAGCCAACTGCACTGCACTCACAGTCTTCTACTCTACCACCACACAGCCAACTGCACTGCACTCACAGTCTTCTACTCTACCACCACACAGCCAACTGCACTGCACTCACAGTCTTCTACTCTACCACCATACAGCCAACTGCACTGCACTCACAGTCTTCTACTCCACCACCACACAGCCAACTGCACTGCACTCACAGTCTTCTACTCCACCACCACACAGCCAACTGCATTGCACTCAGTCTTCTACTCTACCACCACCACACAGCCTACTGCACTGCACTCACAGTCTTCTACTCCACCACCACACAGCCAACTGCATTGCACTCACAGTCTCTTCTTCAACAGATATGATCATACTTTTATTGCAGCTTTGTTTTCGTATTCTCTCCACAAAATTATATCCAAAAGTCTATCAAAAAAAAAAAAAAAAAAGACAGACAACTGCCATCTTTTAAAAACTGCTGTTAAAACTGTTTCTTCCCATGACCATATCCACTTTGTTCAGCCTCAGGCTGGCAAATAAAGTGACATTGCCAGTCTGTGTTTAAAAACAACTGTGTTCATGTAAGCGTGTATGTGTGTAGCCTACACATGCCACATATGCATGCATAAGTGTGAATGTATGTATTTTCTGTCTGTATGCATATCTGTCTGTCTTACATGCCACTGCCTGCACGTGTGTGCATACAGATGCAAAGCATAATCATACAATACACACCCCCACATATGCCAAGCCTTCCATGTATTACCCCCCTCTCTGCATACAAACTACTTCAGGTGTCTGAGCATAACTTGGGATATGTGTTTTCATGATTAAGACATTTGTAGCAAGTACTGCTACTGTGAGAGAAAAAGACACAGAGACAGAGAGGGAGAGACAGCAATGTCAGGGTGCCCTGAAAACTGCAGCTGAATTCTTGCTCAGAATGAAAAATTGTTTACAAAGGCAGACTTTGCCTCCGGCACCTCACCCTCACCTAACTGAAAGATGAAGCAAGATGGCCTTGCGTGTTTTGAACAGAACACAGTACCAACTCTATCCTCAACATTGATTCAACTGCGCTGACAGGATACAACTCACTGCTATTCAGATTGTGACAAGTTTCAACAGAAAAAGAAAACAGCTAAAATGCTGATGTTGCTATGATACAAACCCACTCATTTATCACCTAGCAGATTCATTTCACTATACTGGCACCAAAATGACAAATGAGCATTAAGCTGGGTGAAGCTTGTTCGGCCCAGATCTGTGACAGTCCACAGGTGTTCTGAACATGGCTCAACCTGACCAGCAGCCTACAAGACCACACAGCTCTGGCTCACACAATAGTTCTCTGCCAGAAGAGGCGTGCACACATTCAGCTTGCTGACAAACATGCTTTGGGACCTCAGCATATCTCTAGAAGGATATTTTCATATATAAAATGAATAAATAAAACCCATCAAAATTGGACATGAACCCATGAGCTCAACGAGCTGTGCAAGCACTGCACTAGCACTGGAGACTGAAGTGCAGATGTTTCAGTAGCCTCCCATACACACCCGCCATCCTGGCGGCCATGGCCTGAGGCACTGCATGGAGTCTCTTGTGCTCTGCTCACGCACACAGTCGCCTATGTTCCCTCTCCCCATTTTGTGACATCAACATGACCGCCCTGAACAATGCCCAACCCAAGATAAATAACACCCCCCCCCCCCTCCATCCTCACCCCCAACCTGCCCCCACTCTTGACATGGCCCATTCCCCTGTGAAATGCACTAATCCAAGAGGACTGATGACCTCAGAAGGCCACATGCCTTCACAGCACTACACATCATCACACATCCACTTTCTGCATCACCAAACACAAACATATCGCATGTTGTCAAGTACACATTTGAACTGATGAACACACCCAAATCAAGAGTTGATACACAAAGAAGAGGACCAAGTCATGTACAGATTGTATTGTTGCATGAGCGTATGATACAGGTACATACCAGAAGCCCCTGCAGCGAGCATCGAGGCATGCAGCGGTTATTTACAAAATATCTATGTCCCACCTCCATACACTGCCCCTGCACATCAACACACACACCCCAACGCTCTCTGTCTGAACGCTGTGTGGCACAGCGCCGACTGGTCGGGTCTGGTAATGCCAGCGCCAGGGTCAGCGCCGGGTCAGCCCAGTGTGCACCTGGCCAGGGGGACGCCTACACTGCAGTGCAATGCCACCCACTACTCCCCACCCTGGCCACACAAGCTATGGAATGAAGTTAGCGCCAGTCTTTCTGCATCTACAACAAGTCTGCTTCAGACTCTGGTTTTGGTTTTGTTGACTGGTGTTCTAATCATACAATGTCATAATTATACTGTTCACATATATATTCTATATACATACAATGTACTGAAGTAGAAACGGACACATGTAATCCTTCTGTGCAAGACTACAACATCAGCACACAACAGCACTGGTCAATACTGGTGATACATCAGGTCAAAGGTTACTCCACTGTATACCTGTATTTCTCAAGGTCTGGGTACTGGCCACGATTCTTGTCACGCCATCTTCTTTCTTCCTGGCTTGGGATGAAACTTGATAGCAAGTCCAGCTGTCTTTTACCCCCCCAACTCCAACTCTGATTTCCAACTGTATGTCTCACTACATGGGGTAAGGGCAGCTTTCTTCTTACTAAAACTTGAGATTTTGTCAACTTAAAAGTCAGACCTGAAATATTTGAGTTTGAGGTGTGATGCATGTTGTCTCGCTCCATCATCATATATACCCAATGTGACAGGCCTTTCATGGGGAGATGTCTGGTGTTTCACATTCCTTTGCTTCTTTCCTGGACATTTCAGCTGGCTAAAGCCCCCACATGTTCAAAGAGGAGCAATCAATGGTATGTCCTAACACATGCACCTATACTACTACAATGCTTGTGTCTTCATGTCTGCACAAAGCAGACACCTGTCATAAGCCATGGCCACCCTGCTGCACAAAGCAGGCACCTGTCATGAGCCATGGGCCACCTTGCTGCACAAAGCAGACACCTGTCATAAGCCATGGCCACCTTGCTGCACAAAGCAGACACCTGTCATAAGCCATGGCCACCTTGCTGCACAAAGCAGACACCTGTCAATGGCCACCTTGCCGCACAAAGCACAAAGCTGCACAAAGCAGACACCTGTCAATGGCCACCTTGCTGCACAAAGCAGGTCACCCTGTCATAAACCATGCCACCTTGCACAAAGCACAAAGCAGACACCTGTCAATGGCCACCTTGCTGCACAAAGCAGACACCTGTCAATGGCCACCTTGCTGCACAAAGCAGGCCACATCTGTCAATGGCCACCTTGCTGCACTAAGCAGACACCTGTCAATGACCACCTTGCTGCACAAAGCAGGCACCTGTCATAAACCCATGGCCACCTTGCTGCACAAAGCAGACACCTGTCAATGGCCACCTTGCTGCACAAAGCAGACATCTGTCAATGGCCACCTTGCTGCACTAAGCAGACACCTGTCAATGGCACCTTGCTGCACAAAGCAGGCACCTGTCATAAACCATGGCCACCTTGCTGCACAAAGCAGACACCTGTCAATGGCCACCTTGCTGCACAAAGCAGACATCTGTCAATGGCTGCACAGACTTGCTGCACAAAGCAGACACCTGTCAATGGCCACCTTGCTGCACAAAGCAGGCACCTGTCATAAACCCTTGCTGCACACAGACAACTGTCAGAAGCTGTGCTGCACAAAGCAGACACCTGTCAATGGCCACCTTGCTGCATGCAGAAGTGATGTGGTGCATGGAGTAGACAGACAGTGCCTACCAGAGGACTGACCGTCACAGAGGACTGACCGTCACAGTGGCAGGCACACCAGCTTCCATCTGTCTGCAGCTCCAACCGGCTGGACTGTGGATCAATTCCGGAGAATCCTGAACTGGAAAATCCAGTTGCTGGCCACACCCACTGCAGGGACAGACCAGAAACGAGGATCAGCAACTACAGCTGGCCTGAGTGATGAGCTTCTAATAAAGCCATCACCACCAGGTGATGCTGTGCACACAGGCAATGTCATGACTGACTGCCCCACAACAAACTGTCTGCAGGCAACACAACAGCACACTGGCCTTCCTCAAAACTGGCCACCAAACCACCGCTTTTTCTTGCAGGGTTCAACCCTTGTAGTCCTGCATTTGATCTATGCTTGAGATTCTGTGTGGACAAGTTTGCTTTAAAGACGTAAAGACATCTGGGTATCTCTCTCTCTTCCTTCCATGCTTTTTGTGGCAAGATTTTCTACTTATTATAATACAAAGATAAACACATTGTATGCATAACTTACTTGAAGCGTTACAAAGATATACAGAGTGAGTAAAGCCAAGTGATCTCGCAGTGAGCACACACCACCCTGTCTGTCCTCATCTGTCAGGACTCCCCCCCCTCCCCCCCTTCCCCTCACACACTGATGGTCAGTGTTTGCAGCCCATGCTGGGGTGGCAACCCTCCCCAGCAGCCAGACTTCCCATGCCTACACTATGCTGCACTACACTACACACTGTCAACAAACACTAACACCGTTCATATGTCAGAAATGTCCTCTACTTGTTTCCTGAGGTTTGACTCTGCCCCATGTGAAGTCATGCAGACAAGCCACTGAATGAAAATGACTGTGCTGGTTTTCCCTGTTGCCCTTTCCCTACATTTGGCACAGCTCACTACATACCACACCAACAACCACAAAAAGTCTGTTTTCCAAAACACTGAACCAGTTCAATCCATTTTTTACAGACCAGCAAACTGTGAACAGAAGTTGAAACTTCATGCCTAAGGAAGCAAACTAATTACAAACAGAAGTTGAAACTTCACACTTAAGGAAGCAACACAACTCGTCTGGATGTTTGAAAAGGAAAGCAATCTTGGCTGAACTATGGTCACTAAGCAGCTGCTGGTTGATTCCCCTGTGCTGGTCTGTTCATGTTGCCCACACCCTAAGCACAGACAGGCTGACAGGAGAGGTCACTGTCAAATTGAGCAGCTGCTGGCCGATTCCCCTGACCTGGTTCTGTTCATGTTGCCCACTCCCTAAGCACAGACAGGCTGACAGGAGAGGTCACTGTCACACTGAGCAGGAGCTGGTGCTTGCCCAGTGCCATGGCCTTTGGTCAACATCCACACCACCCACTGAATCTAGAAAAGAATATCAATTTTATACTGGCACCTGCAAAACTGAACGTTTTTTTTCTGACTTTCAAACCTCTACATCATTGCACTGTCTAATAACAATCTCCATGTTTCCACAGGAACACAGCTGGCACTGCATGAGGTGAAGAAGGGAAAGCCTCAACGCTGCCCTGTACACAGAATGCAACATGCAACAAGAATGAAGGTGGCGGCTGAAGAACAATTACATCTTTTAGCACATCCAAAAACTCTTCTAAACATTACAGCTATTACATTCCAATACAGCAACAGAACAGTTACGAAGTAGGTTAACTATGTGCGCATTTGAGAGAGAGGGAGAAAAATCAATGCATATATCCGCTCACGGGTGAGGCAGGTACACAGAGCGTCATAGAAACAGAGAGAGACAGGCAGACACACAACAACAGACAGGAGAAAAAAGATAATTTATCAGGAATGCAGAATACAGAGACAGAGAGAAATGCTGTTGACAGGCCAGTAAGTATGTACATTAGAACCATATGAACTGAAGAGAACTATGCAAGGTTTTACATTAGAACCAATATGAACTGAAGAGAACTATGCAAGGTTTTACATTAGAACGAATATAAACTGAAGAGAACTATGCAAGTTTTTACATCAGAACCAACATAAACTGACGACGACAACTATGCAAGTTACTGTCCTGAAGTGCACCGTGGAGTACAGCACGTGTAACAAGTCTTGTGTCAGATGCATAAATAATTCATCATAACCAGTGTCAACCTCTTAGCAAGTCATGCCCCTCAGAGAAGCCTGGAATTAACCGATGTTGGGTGAAAAACAACAACAACATGATTCAGTGTTGTCAGCTCATTCACATGATCTTCATCAACACAACATGCCGCAAACAGTTCTGGTAGCTCCGCAGGCAAGCCTTTTGTATGTATATCTATATATATCTAATGAAACAGAAAAAGGCTGCATGCCAGGCTGCACAGAAAACCGCACAATCCCACACAAACTTCCCAGGCTGAACACCACGATAAGTTCTGTCTCACTTTTTCGCAAGACTGGCCCGACTCCCCCCCCCCCCCCCCGATAAAACATTCCCCTTACCTCTCTCACACCCACAACCCCCCCCCCCCCCCCCCCCCCCCCCCATGAGTCCTGTCTCCTCCATAATGAACTCTTCCTAGCAACTTGAAGTTGCTTCCCCCCCACCCTCACAGTCACTCCAATATAGTACAGCGTAGTTCATCCGTTCTGCTCTCTCCACTATCCACAGAAAAGGTGTCTGCTCTGTCCATCAGCTCACTGCTGACCTCAACACACTGGTTGCTAAATGGCAGGTCAAAGTTGTGGAGAAGGGTCAAACCCAATCAGCAATGTAGGTGAAGTCCCGGAACAGGCGCTGATCATCCTGGTTGAGAGGTCGGCGATCCTTGGGCGGGGTCAGGACAGGGCGCTCTGAGGTGAACTCCTCGTCAAAGTTGCTGACATCTTCCATGTTCCGCTGGAAATGAAAAGCCAATGTTATACCCACAGAACTCAATGGAAGGACCAAGTCTGCACAAAACTGACCGAATAAAATATCTTCCATGTTCTGCTAGGAATGAAAAGCCAATGCTGCATGCTTCAAGTCTGCATTAAACTGACACAATAAAGAAAAATAGAATAGCTTATGCTGCATGATACAATACAGTATGAAATTCTTTTTCTTTCTTTCTTTTCTGTGTATGCAGGCTGATACTCCTGCGCGGACACTGCCTGTATGGACAGGCAGTGGAGAGTTTCGTGTGTATGACTGTTTTTTTATCCCGCCATTAAGGCAGCCATACTCCAACTTCGGGGAAGTTGCATGCTATGTGTAACATGTCATCCATACCAACGGCCAAACTGGTCTTCTCTTCTGGAAGTTGGTGTGATGGGATTTTACTTGTGTGCAAGATGTTGTGCGTGCGTTCACACACGGAACCTCAGTTTATAGTCTCATTCGAAGGACTATATGGGGAATGGAGTCAGAACCAATGTTAACTCCGAGGGAAAAATCCCCCTGTACCGGAATTCAAACCCGCAACCCCAGGATCACAAGTCCGGCACTCTACCAACTGAGCTATTCCGGCCCCATACAGTATGAAATGAAAAGATCTCCTTGAGCACACATACATAAACCCAGGCTTATAAGTCCTGAAGAACCCTGAACAGATTTTAAGTTGGAATAAGTAAAAAGAACAAAACAAAACAAAAGAAAAACAAAAACCCCTCAAAGTTTGCAAAAAGCATACAATAGAACAACAGGACAAATGGGTAATCTCAACATGGAGGTACTAACAGGCAAGCATATGTGTTCCTACCCTGACAGACATGTGCACCTCGTTAGTGGCACGTATTGCACAATATGCTACAGACCAAATGACAGACATGTGCACCTCTTCTGTGGCATATATTGCACAATATGCTACAGACCAAATGACAGACATGTGCACCTCTTTAGTGGCACATTTGGCACAATACGCTACAGATCAAATGACAGACATGTGCACCTCTTTAGTAGCACACATTGTACAGTATGCTACAGACCAAATGACAGACATGTGCACCTCTTTAGTGGCACATATTGCACAATATGCTACAGTGACAGACATGTGCACCTCTTTAGTAGCACATGCTGCACAATAAGCTACAGACCAAATGACAGACATGTGCACCTCTTTTGTGGCACACATTGCACAGTATGCTTCAGTTTTTCTTCGTCTTTATCTGCATATGCAGGCTGATACTCCTGCGGACCCCCCCACCTCCCTCTCCCTGTATAGGGAGTGGAGTTTTGTGTGTATGACTGTTTTTTTTTTTCTCTTCGGTTCAAATGACAGACATGTGCACCTCTTTAGTGGCACATATTGCACAATGCTACAGATCAAATGACAGACATGTGCACCTCTTTAGTGGCACATATTGCACAATATGCTAAAGTGACAGACATGTGCACCTCTTTAGTGGCACGTATTGCACAATATGCTTCAGTTCAAATGACAGACATGTGCACTTGTTTAGTAGCACACATTGCATTATATGCTTCAGTTCAAGTGACAGACATGTGCTCCTCTTTAGTAGCACATTTTGCACAATAAGCAGCTGAGATGAAAGTAAACAGCCATCTGAAGATAAACCAGACCCAACCTTGCGTAAACAATGTCTACACCAGACACTGTGCACTGGTGATCTTCTATGAACAATTGCTGAAGCCAAAACATGACCTGCCTTTTTATTATTCAAGTTACCATGTTGATTCTATAGGCCCCTGAACTTACCAATGTTGGCACGAAAGGTGGTTTTTACCTTTTTCGTCAGAAGGTCATGCCAGTTGACATTCTGTGGACAAAAGAACACAGACCATCAGTACAGACAGATGGGAAAGTACACACACAAACATGGCCAAGAACAGAACAGAACACACCAACCATCAACACAGACCGATGGGAAAGTACACGCACTAACATGACCATCAGAGAATACACCACCAGTCAACACAGACGGGAAAGTACACACATACGCATGGCCATTAGAGAACACCAGTCAACACAGACGGGAAAGTACACACATACGCATGGCCATTAGAGAACACACCACCAGTCAACACAGACGGGAAAGTACACACATACGCATGGCCATTAGAGAACACACCACCAGTCAACACAGACGGGAAAGTACACACATACGCATGGCCATTAGAGAACACACCAACAGTCAACACAGACGGGAAAGTACACACATTTGCATGGCCATTAAAGAACACACTAACAGTCAACAAAGAGGGGAAAGTACACACATACACATGGCCATTAGACAACACACCACTGACACAGACATGACGGGAAAGTACAAACACAAACAAGGCCATTAGCGAACACACCAGCAGTCAACACAGAGGGGAAAGTACACACACAAACATGGCCATGCAGGGAACACACCATCCTCCTTCAATACTGATAGAATGGGCAAGTATACACACAAACATGGCCATGAAGAGAAAAAAAAAGTTCTCGGCCCTATGATTGTCGTCACAAAGAGAATCAGAAACACCTATTAGCTGATAAAAAAAACGCTGGCAAAAGTAGTATACTGAAAGTGTTCTGAGCAGCCTGCCCCTGGGACAGGTTGATTCTGTTGGGGCTGGCAGCCCAACTGTGTCACAATGACAAAGTCAATTCAGACATTTTTCAACAAGTGTGTCCATGATGGTCAAATCAATTTTCAAATCCATTGTTCTGTGTGTAGAAACAGTCTTTAATGAGTGTGTTTACATCACATTAAGTTTACATCGTATTGTTCTGGTCCCCCCATGGGATCAAAGGCCTCCTCTTCATCCTCTGTGGGAGAAAAAGCACTGCAGTCACCCATCACTGAACCTTGGGTTCTTCAACCTAAGCCTGCTTCCAGGGGAAAGAAATCCACCATAGAACCAAATTCTGACAGAGTGGAAAATGTACATGGTTTGAGTCTCCTGTCCAAAGCTCATCCCAGGGCCTTGTGTCAGTGCCCCTCTGTCTCATGCTGTCAGTGGTTGTTGAGTGACACAGCAGGGTGGAGAGTGATGGGACTGGTTTGCACAACATTCTTAGCGCAGTCACTGAGCCGTGTGCATGTATCACAACATGAATCAGAAGTTAAGGACAACTGTGTGACTGTCCAGCATGAAATGAACCCAAAATCATACAGGGTTACTGTGACTGTCCATCACAACACACAAGTCAAAAAGTCACATATGTGAGGGAATAGAAGGGACTACAGTGGTGAAAATGATCCAATATGCATGAGAGTTGCTCTGGAGTTTAAGGACTGCTCCTCTGTGTGTTAGTACTGAGGAGAGGTGGACACTGTAAAGTCAAACTGCCTTTTAATCACCTTCCAAGCAAATCTTCAATGACATCTGGAAACTTGTCATGCAGTTTTCTCCAACATCAGTTCTACCAAATGTCAAACTAATGTGGGCTACAATCTGAATTTAAGTAGCTGCAGTCCATCTTGGGAAAGTGATTGTTGTTCATTGTACACAATGGGACACAGTCAGGAAGAGGACAGTCGGGGAAAAAGAACATGTTTTCACATACATGCACCATTCTCTTCACTACAGTCCACATCAAGTCAGTGTCATTTTGTTCCTACAATTCAAACATGAGGAACATCAACAACTTTCAATATTCAGTGTCATTTTGTTCTTAGAATTCAACATGTGGAACATCAACAACTTCAAATATTCAGTGTCATTTCGTTCTTAGAATTCAAACATGAGGAACATCAACCAGTTCAAATATTCAGTGTCATTTGTTCTTAGAATTCAAACATGAGGAATATCTACGACTTCCAATATTCAGTGTCATTTTGTTCTTAGAATTCAAACATGTGGAACATCAACAACTTAAATATTCAGTGTCATTTTGTTCTTAGAATTCAAACAAGAGGAACATCAACAACTTCAAATATTTGCATATACTCTACCCACACAAGGAAAAAGGTAGAATGGCAAGAAAGCAACAGACAAAAAGTGTGTGTGCACGTGTGTGTGTGTGTGTGTGTGTGTGTGTGTGTGTGTGTGTGTGTGTGTGTGTGTGTGTGTGTGTGAGTGAGTGAGTGAGGGTGTGTGTGTGTGACTATGTGTGATACTTTTGCATGTGTGTGTGCTTATATGTGTGCACATACGAGAGAGAAAGAGAGAGAGAGAGAGAGAGTGTGTGTGTGTGTGTGTGACAGAGAGAAAACGGTGAGAGACAGAACAAGATTTGTGTCAAACCATTCACATTTTCCCCAGTTCATCTCACTAAAGCAGTACAGACATACATAATAATGTACATACTTAACACAAAATATAGTACAGTCTGTTTAGCAAGAGTTTTGAGGAACAAAAATCTGTTTATGCTAACCAATATCCTTGCCAAGTGAAAAAGTTTCAAGAGGTGTGTCAGTGTTGGAACAAATGATGTGAAAGCAACTCTGCTGAAAAAGCAGAGGACATCATGTCAACTTTTAAAAAACTCATCATGTCCACAGCTGCTCCCTTTAGGTTCAAATCACAGCTGTTACATCCTTTGACTACCAAATCAATTGTTGACAAAACCGCAGTCACAGAAACTCTGCATATTAATGACTGGACGAGCACTGTGTACGACTGTGAAAGTGTCCAGCTGAATTCAAAGTGACTACTGTGCTTCAACACTAATCACCACTGCTGACTCTCAGTCCTTGGAGGCAAGATCACATCAGCACTGTGATGCTGGGCAAGAATTTCCTTTTGCCCTGAACATTTTGTATTCACCAGGATCACCTTTTGTTTTGACCTCCAGTGCCCAAGTGCCTGGCTAGTCTTGGGAAAGCTAACAGCCAATCACTGGACACAAGTCATTTTAAAAGCAACCAATCAAAAGAGAGAGACTGTCATGAGATCACACACACACACACATACACACTCACACACACATGCACGTGCGTGCATGCACATACACACACTCACACTCAAAAGGAACAAGAAAGCCATGGGATTTGAACAATTAGAATCCAACTGTTACAGCCTGTCTGGGGCAAGTGTGTCCTGGGATAAAGTGACACCAGACAATACTGATCATAAAATGAAGGCGTTAGCACTGGATGGTGAAAGGAATGAAGGAAGAGTGTAAAACCCTCCCCAGTCCTCTGTCCATTTCACAGGCAGGGGAGGAGGCAGACAGAGCGAGAGAGACCAGGAACAAGACAGACCGAGAGCAAGAGAGAGAGAGAGAGAGAATGTATATGTGTGTCTGTGTGTCAAATGTGTAAGCATTTCACAAACAGAAAATGATCAAGGAGCATCAAAACTTTGGTACCAGAGAGACAGAGAGAGAGACTGACAGAGACTGACAGAGACGAGAGAGAGAGAGAGAGAGAGAGAGAGAGAGAGAGAGAGAGAGAGAGAGAGAGGTCGGTCTCATGGAAAGGTCAGACATGTGGAGCATTTTGGCTGGAAGCTGTGCACATCCCTTTCAGCCACAAGGACTGGTGTGAGTGTGGTGTGCAGGCATACATCACAGCTGTAGGTGTCAATCACAGCAACATGTAAACCTGCCTTCCTAATTCAAGACATATGCAGACATTTCACTGCTGAGGTATTTAAAAAAAAAAAAAAAAAAGATGCAGTGTCTTTCCAAAGCATGCCTGTGGTGAACAGTCAATGCAGTGGTACTGTGACCCCCCCCCCCCCCCCCCCCCCCCCCCCCCCCACCCCACACACACACACACACACACACACACATCACACGCCAAGTCATGCAGCCACAGTGGGCCTACGCATACACGGGCATTCCTTTTCTTTGTGACCTGCTTTCTGTTCATGTCAATGCAACGCATGCTTCTTTCCTCACCATGTGTCAGTGTGTCAAATCACTTTCCTGTGTACCATAAGCACCTGTGAACCACTATACCCATGGAGGTCCAACAGTGTAGGACAGAATCCGAATCACATAAGGAATTATGCCAACAAAACATTCCTCATGTATTACGCCAATAAAACATTCCTCATGAATTATGCCAACCAAAGTTTCCTAACACACGTAATCAATATATAGACTAAAGACAGTCCTTTTGAGAAAACATACAAAAACAACTGAGATAAAAAAATAGTCTTAGAATTCAATGATAGCACACATGCAAATACCATACAAACAGTAACAGTATTAACAGCAACAAAAGATCAATTGCTCAAAACTAACACACACCACTTCGCTAAACTATTCTACAGATTTAAACACTAAGAACTAAACAAATAACACACGTGTATATGATTCTCGAAATAACCCTGAACAGGCAGTCGAAACATTCACAAACACATAAGACTTCTCTAACATATTCCAATGACCTGAAGACAATTGATTATAGTGAATGTAAAAAAAAAAAAAAAAAGAAGGAAAAGACAACTCTCATCAAAAGGAGTTGTGAGTTACCAGCACAATGAGTCACTGCACAAGTGAAAGGCGAATGGCTGGCTGAGTAAGAAACCAAAGCCCTGCATCACACCTTCGTATCAAAGCTTCATCACGACTGCTTCCTGCTGAGTAAGCTTTTACAACTTAATGGTGTGCATTTATCGGCAAATTTGCAAACATTCTTCAAATCTTATTTTGTTAACTACACAAATGATAATCTGGAAAATTACATTCAATGGTGATGAAAAGAAAAATGGTTTAACAAAAAAAAACAGTCTACCTGCCCATGACAAGATCGAAAGTGACTGCATGGAATACACAATATTCTGAAACCATACAAGCATTGGTAGAGAAATATTTCTGTGCCACATCAGTCATCAGAACATCCTCTGTTAAGACAATTTTATCAGGAAAAGGCTGTAAACACTAACCTCATTAGAATATCTTCTGTTAGGACCATTTTATCGGGAAAAGCTGTAAACACTAACCTGAAGAGGTAAACGACGTTTCATTTCATTCATACACAGCATATGCTACTTCCATCACACCTTCCATTTTCAGCTTGTGTCATAGAATACATAATCACCCTATACTGCAAGATTTATGCTGACAGCTAACTTCTGAACTTTAGTCACGACTCAAATACTATGTTCAGAAATACAATCTTCATTGTTTACATTTCTGTTTCTGTGTTGTGCAATTAAAGCCAGAAATACCATCTTCATTGTTTGCGTGTACCTGTGTGATTCTTAGTCAGACGAGACTTGAAACAAAAGAACTCTGAACTAATGCGCATCAAATATATCAGTACAGAAAAGAACAGCATTTTTTAATTTTCACTTTTCCCCCTCTATGTCTTATATATGTGTATGTATATATATATATATAAGTGTATTTTCAAGCAAGGTAAAGAAAGGAGAGGCGATTATCATTTGAGAATTTAAAGAGAAAACCTGATGCATTTCACAGTGAAAACCAAACCACCACCATTGTAAAGACCAAACTGAAGTATGTGTTTATGTGTGCAACCCTACAATAAAATGAATGTGCATCTACAGTATTAGAAAAGATCCCAAGGCCAGAAAAACACCAGATGTACTTATAATTGGTGTTTGCCAGGAAGCAAACAACACCAGTGTACACAGAATACGCATTACGACCAAGAGAAACTGTGTTCTTCCTGCAACCTTGTCCCCTCAATCTAAATCCAGCAGTCATACAACTGGTCATGACTGACCAGGAGGCCACAGGGTCGACATCAACACCGGTCAGCTAGCCGGCACACAATGGTCTCCACAACCTCAGCTGACTCGGTCCACCTACCTATTATGACGGTACACTGAGTTAAAACAGCAAGACTTGCCACAATAGTTCTACCTCCCATTTGAAACACTGTATCTTTCTACCTGTCATGGTGGTATGTTGACACACTGTATCTTTCTACCTGTCATGGTATGTGGTATGTTGACACACTGTATCTACCTGTCATGGTGGTATGTTGACACTGTACTGTATCCACCTGTCATGGTGGTATGTTGACACACTGTATCACACCTGTCATGGTGGTATGTTGACATGCTGTATCTACCTGTCATGGTAGTATGTTGACACACAGTATCTACCTGTCATGGTAGTATGCTGACACAGTATCTACCTGTCATGGTGGTATGTTGACACACTGTATCTACCTGTCATGGTAGTATGCTGACACACAGTATCCACCTGTCATGGTGGTATGTTGACACACTGTATCTACCTGTCATGGTGGTATGTTGACACACTGTATCTTTCTACCTGTCAGGGTGGTATGTTGACATACTGCATCTACCTGTAATGGTGGTATGTTGACACACTGTATCAACACTGTGTCATGGTGGTATGTTGACATTGACATACTGTATCTTTCTACCTGTCATGGTGGTATGTATACACACTGTATCTTTCTACCTGTCATGTGGTAGTATGTTAACACACTGTATCTTTCTACCTGTCATTGTGGTATGCTGAGACACTGTATCTCTCTACCTGTCAGGGTAGTATGTTGACACACTGTATCTACCTGTCATGGTGGTATGTGACACACTGTATCAAACTGTCATGGTAGTATGTTAACACACAGTATCTTTCTACCTGTCATGGTCATGGTATGTTGACACACTGTATCTGTCAACCTGTCATGGTGGTATGCTGAGACACTGTATCTCTCTACCTGTCTTGGTGGGTGGTATGTTGACACACTGTATCTTTCTACCTGTCATGGTGGTACGTTGACACACTGTATCTTTCTACCTGTCATGGTGGTATGTTGACACACTGTATCTTTGTACCTGTCATGGTGGTACGTTGAGTTACAAACGGCAAGACCTTGCCACAATAGTTCCATCGCCCATTTTGACAGACTGTATCTCTCTTGTGGATGATACAGATTTTTGAAAACTAGTTGCAGACTGCCTGTACTCATTTCCAGTTTTGCACAGAAACTCCATTTTTACAAGGATAGGCCTCGTCTCATCTACAGTATTCTCACAGTGGCGTTAACCAAGTTCAGCACATCCCCTCCTAGTGGCATCAAATCCAGCCCACAATTTTCTCTGTGTTGAGTACAACATGACAATGAAATGATGAGCAGTGTGAATTACATGACTTTAAAGCGCACAGCTGAAAAGAAATATGGAAAATCTATGTGCACAAACACCAACACACACAGTACAGTTTATTAAATACACAATCTTAGTAATGTAGCATGAGTAGAAGCTAAGCAAAAAAAAAAAACACAAAACAGAACAAAACAACAAAACACACACTCCTGACATAGAAGGCCTATGTCAAAGCAGCACTTGATCATTTTGGATATAGGAGATGCTTCACTGGTTACATGGCTAGCACTTGCCTCTTCAGTTTCGGTTCAGACTGTACACTCTAGGCAGACACCTTTTAGCCTTCACAATTACACCAGAAAAATAAGATGGAAGAATTCCAATGAAATCTTTGGGATTTCCAGTGTCTTTACATGTCAAAAGAATTCAAATTTCAAAAACTTCATTTGTATACTGATGATATTTTCCCATCTCTGATCATTTGAAATAGAAGCAACACTGTAGATAACGACAACAACAACAACAAAAATTACTAACAAATCTGAGGATTAAAACTTAGGCACATGCTGACTGACATTCAAGTAGTAGATTCGAGAACTCTATCTGGTTTTAGTAGATTCTAGTAATACATCTGTTTTAAACAACCAACCAACCAAACTGAAATGAACTTCTTTACCAGAAGGGAAAAGAGAAAGGCACACAGACATCCACACTGACACTGAAGATACAAGACTTCCAACACTGACTCAAAACAGAGGACCATCACAGAAACCTTGGTGACACAAACCAAACAAACTGCACACCAAGACCAGAACCCTGGCATGAATCACCATCATTGATCAGTAAAGCACTGCACAGACAAACCAGTGATTGGTGGCTAGGGGCAAAACAAAATCCCTAGCAATAAAAATACAAGGAAAAAAAAAGGCAGCAAGCAAGAAAATACAAAAAAGATCTGCAAACAAGAACTATGCATCCAGGAACTCATTCACGTCAGGGGGTTTACCCGGAAGAACGACTGTCGTTTGACATCCTCGGCATCCCTTTCGCTGGCCCCTAGACGCTTTTGTGGATTTCTCCCGCATAAGCTTCAGAACGAAAACAGAGGACAGCGGAAGGTTAGATACACACAAAAAATATGACACATCCATGAACAGAAAATGTATAAAAGTGTTTACCCTGAAAAACGCCTGCTTCTTCACATCTTCAGCGTCACGTTCGCTGGACCCAAGTCGGCGGTCGGGGTTCCGTCTCAACAGCTGATAAAAATAGGTCACATGATGATCCACGACAATGTGAACATGGTTACTACGCTGACCTAAAGTATCCCCCCCGCTGTAAGAACATCCTTGGTTCTACCAACAGATGAAAGGTCTCCTGTCTGTAGAAGGACGACTATAGAACCCACATATGTAGTTTTGAAGTTTTCCATGTGCAACTTTTGTTCTGTCTGTAGGAGGACTCCTATATAATCAATATATGTAGTTTTTCAGTTTCTATGTGCACCTTTTTTCCTGTGTAGAAGGACTCCTATAGAACCCAAGCAGTTTGTCTGTACGGACTCCTACAGAACCCATGTATGTAGTTTTCAAGTTTTCTATGTGCACCTTTTTGCTGTCTGTATAAGGACTCCTATAGAACCCATGTACATATTTTGAAGTATTCTATGTGTACCTTTTTTCCTGTCTGTATCAAGACTCCCATACTACCCATACCTGTAGTTTTGAAGTTTTCTATGTGTACCTTTTTGCTGTCTGCATCAGGACACCTAAACTACCCATACCTGTAGTTCTGAAGTATTCTATGTGTACCTTTTTGCCGTCTGTATCAGGACTCCCATATTACCCATACCTGTAGTTTTGAAGTATTCTATGTGTACCTTTTTTCATGACCATCATCCATTAACAGACATGGCAGCCTACACTTGCTCCTATGGACAAACAGTTACACCTCATAAGTAATGGCTCTCCTATGGTCAAACAGTTACACGCTCATAACTAACTGCTCTCCTAGGGACAAACAGTTACACCTCATAACTAATGGTTCTCCTATGGTCAAAACAGTTACATGCTCATAACTAATGGCTCTCCTAGGGTCAAACAGTTACATGCTCATAAATGATGGCTCTCCTATGGTCAAACAGTTACACCTCATAACTAATGGCTCTCTCCTATGGTCAAACAGTTACACCTCATAACTAATGGCTTTTTTAGGGTCAAACTGTTACACGCTCTCATAACTAATGGCTCTCCTAGAGTCAAACAGTTACATGCTCATAACTAATGGCCCTCCTATGGTCAAACAGTTACAGGCTCACAACTAATGGCTCTCCTAGGGTCAAACAGTTACAGGCTCACAACTAAGGGCTCTCCTAGGGTCAAACAGTTTACACCTCATAACTATTGGCTGCTGACAGCACTGGTCTGCCTTGTACAGATGCAGAGACAAAGCATACAGAACAGGGAAACATGCCAGACACACAATAGGTTTGTGCTTTCTGTCTACTTTCATGCCAGATGAACCAGTGCCATCTGCGGCGCCAAAGTGGAGAGAAGAAGGATATGAGCATTACCATTACCATGGGGACAGTTTCCCTCTCTGACTGTTAGTTTCTATTCCTGTCTCCCTGCATCACTGAAGCTGTCCTTATCCATGGGGGACAGTTTCCCTCTCTGACTGTTAGTTTCTATTCCTGTCTCCCTGCATCACTGAAGCTGTCCTTATCCATGGGGGACAGTTTCCCCTCTCTGACTGTTAGTTTCTATTCCTGTCTCCCTGCATCACTGAAGCTGTCCTTTTCCATGGGGGACAGTTTCCCTCTCTGACTGTTAGTTCCTATTCCTGTCTCCCTGCATCATTGAAGCTGTCCTTTACCATGGGGACAGTTTCCCTCTCTGACTGTTAGTTTCTATTCCTGTCTCCCTGCATCACTGAAGCTGTCCTTTTTCCATGGGGGACAGTTTCCCTCTCTGACTGTTAGTTTCTATTCCTGTCTCCCTGCATCACTGAAGCTGTCCTTATCCATGGGGGACAGTTTCCCTCTCTGACTGTTAGTTCCTATTCCTGTCTCCCTGCATCACTGAAGCTGTCCTTTTCCATGGGGGACAGTTTCCCTCTCTGACTGTTAGTTTCTATTCCTGTCTCTCCCTGCATCATTGAAGCTGTCCTTATCCATGGGGGACAGTTTCCCTCTCTGACTGTTAGTTCCTATTCCTGTCTCCCTGCATCACTGAAGCTGTCCTTTTCCATGGGGGACAGTTTCCCTTCTGACTGTTAGTTCCTATTCCTGTCTCCCTGCATCACTGAAGCTGTCCTTTCCATGGGGGACAGTTTCCCTCTCTGACTGTTAGTTCCTATTCCTGTCTCCCTGCATCATTGAAGCTGTCCTTTTCCATGGGGGACAGTTTCCCTCTCTGACTGTTAGTTCCTATTCCTGTCTCTCCCTGCATCATTGAAGCTGTCCTTTTCCATGGGGGACAGTTTCCCTCTCTGACTGTTAGTTCCTATTCCTGTCTCCCTGCATCACTGAAGCTGTCCTTTTCCATGGGGGACAGTTTCCCTCTCTGACTGTTAGTTTCTATTCCTGTCTCCCTGCATCACTGAAGCTGTCCTTATCCATGGGGGACAGTTTCCCTCTCTGACTGTTAGTTCCTATTCCTGTCTCCCTGCATCACTGAAGCTGTCCTTATCCATGGGGGACAGTTTCCCTCTCTGACTGTTAGTTCCTATTCCTGTCTCCCTGCATCACTGAAGCTGTCCTTTTTCATGGGGGGACAGTTTCCCTCTCTCTGACTGTTAGTTTCTATTCCTGTCTCCCTGCATCATTGAAGCTGTCCTTATCCATGGGGGACAGTTTCCCCTCTCTGACTGTTAGTTTCTATTCCTGTCTCCCTGCATCACTGAAGCTGTCCTTATCCATGGGGGACAGTTTCCCTCTCTGATTGTTAGTTCCTATTCCTGTCTCCCTGCATCACTGAAGCTGTCCTTTTCCATGGGGGACAGTTTCCCTCTCTGACTGTTAGTTCCTATTCCTGTCTCCCTGCATCATTGAAGCTGTCCTTATCCATGGGGGACAGTTTCCCTCTCTGACTGTTAGTTTCTATTCCTGTCTCCCTGCATCACTGAAGCTGTCCTTTTCCATGGGGGACAGTTTCCCTCTCTGACTGTTAGTTCCTATTCCTGTCTCCCTGCATCACTGAAGCTATCCTTTTCCATGGGGGACAGTTTCCCTCTCTGACTGTTAGTTCCTATTCCTGTCTCCCTGCATCACTGAAGCTGTCCTTTTCCATGGGGGACAGTTTCCCTCTCTGACTGTTAGTTCCTATTCCTGTCTCCCTGCATCACTGAAGCTGTCCTTTTCCATGGGGGACAGTTTCCCTCTCTGACTGTTAGTTCCTATTCCTGTCTCCCTGCATCACTGAAGCTGTCCTTTTCCATGGGGGACAGTTTCCCTCTCTGACTGTTAGTTCCTATTCCTGTCTCCCTGCATCACTGAAGCTGTCCTTTTCCATGGGGACAGTTTCCCCTCTCTGACTGTTAGTTTGACTATTCCTGTCTCCCTCCCTGCATCATTGAAGCTGTCCTTTTCCATGGGGGACAGTTTCCCTCTCTGACTGTTAGTTTCTATTCCTGTCTCCCTGCATCATTGAAGCTGTCCTTTTCCATGGGGGACAGTTTCCCTCTCTGACTGTTAGTTCCTATTCCTGTCTCCCTGCATCACTGAAGCTGTCCCTTCTTGTCCTCCATGGCCTGAAGATAAATGTCAATGCCCCATCCTTGCCACAACCAGGTGAACACCAAGACTCAAGACTCCTCTCCTCCCCTCAGTCCTTCCCTCAACCACATCCTTCCTCTTCTAACCCAACATCTCTACACTTCAAAACATCAATTACCATTTCAGTCACAAAGCAGACTGACACTCCTTTCCACGGTCTGTCTTCGACAGAAACAGCTTTCTGCCACTGTGTGCCAGAGACCCACCCCCTCCCTCATTCTCTTCCTTTCCTATGATATCCCATGTGCACCGCATGAGGACAGCTCCTAAAATGTCTTTTAGTTACACACCATTCAGGGAATCTTTTGCAAAGGACCATATTTCTATGAATCATACCTTTCACATTTTCTTTCATTGGCCATAGGACAGTCATTCTCTCATGTTCTATTAGTGGCCCATCTACCATACCCCTGTAATGACTTGAGACAAGAATGGACACTAACACCTATAACCCCAGTCAGTCACTCTGTTGGATGATCTGACCAAACAATCTCTTTCAGCATTCTAGTTTATCAAAATCATCTCTGAAAAGGATTTTTCTTTCACACAAAAATCTTATTACATCAACACAATTTTTGTCAACACATTGGCAAGTATTTTCCCAGACCTCTGTGTACTTTTGTCGTAACTTGTGAATCCATATATATATATATATATATATATATATATATATATGATCAGAATGTATATACACATATATACATTCTGATCAGTTCCAGTTATCAGAACCAGATAACTTCCCCTGTCCCCCCCCCCCCCCCCCCCCCCCCCCCCCCCCCCCCCCCCCATAATTTTTTAATCAATCCAAATTTTTAGCTGTTCCAATAATCAGAACCAGATAATTTTTATTATTCCAATTATTACACACCCTTTCCTACGCAGAGCTATAATCATCATCATCATTTCAATTATGTTCTTCACAGCAGGACAGTGTAATAAAATATCACATACTCATGTACACAATGAACATATTTTCAAGTTTAGAACTACAAAGACATCACCAACGCATATAATGCAAACCATGTACATAATCGTCACTAAAATATTTCTTCTACACACACACACACACACATGCGCACACACAACCATGCACACACACACACACACACACACACACACACACACACACACACACACACACACACACACACACACACACACACACACACACAGCAGCCCTAACAGTCAGCCAGCCCAGTTCTTACCCGCCTCATGATTGCAATGGCCTCTGTGGACAGGAATCGTGGGTATCGAACTTCTTCATTGACGATGCTGTCAAACACCTCTTCCTCATCATCATCACTAAGAATTAAAAAAAAAAAACAACAGTCCCACCACTAATTTGCCTTCAGCAACCCAAGTTGTAACCAGTCCCAAACCAACGAAAACCGGTGAACTCACCACTGCTTATATTGTCATACTGTAAACACGCACCCCCCCCCCCCCCCACACACACACACACACACACAGTAGCCAGAGTGACACACACCACTAAATGGCTCTAATTTACTGATAAAATGTGTGATTTTTTTTTTCAACATATGGTTAATGTCCATGGCAATAATAATGTTAATAAATCATAGCTTTAACAAAACCACTGACTGTGACGATATTTATCATCTTTTTTTTTCTGAAATATCACACACATAATACAATCACATTAATGACCACACATACATGCATGTCAGACAGTACCCCCACACACACCACTGACTACCTCTAACACTAAACTGAGTAATTAATAAGGCTTTTTCAAATTGTGTTTAACATCAATCACAAAAATTATAAAACCATTGTAGATCAGTAGCACTAGATCTATATTCTTAAGGTGTACAAACTTGAATAAAAAAAAAAAACGAACAATGAACAGAAGGCTTATGACGCGTAAATTTTTCAACAATACAGTGTTGCTTACGATCTGGCTGGGCCTGTATCAAACAGTACCAAGAAGCCTAAACTGGAAGGAGTTACTACTTGTTAGCTTTCAAAGGCTGTGAATATTATAACTGGCCTCAGTCAGCTGCGGAATGAACGCTCTTTAGGCCTGTGCTTGCCTTTGAGCGATGACAAACTGTACACATCTGGCATACGTCACACTGCCGGTACTGCAGAGCCGTATAGAAAAGCAGTAGGCTACATGAGGCGTGCACGTGCTAGGGCCAATCTATTTTATTTGTAAACAGATCCCCATGCCTGGCGAAGTTGCGACTAACAGAGAAAATGGCTGACCTTGACTCACTAGAGACTTGCGGTCATGAGAAAACGTGGGTTAGTACAAGCAGCAAGAGACATACATCACTACAAGTGAATATATGAACACCTACAGACTTACATACATCACTACAAGAGGAAAATATGAACCCATACAGACTTACATACATCACTACAAGTGGAAAATATGAACCCATACAGACTGACTTACATCACTACAAGTGGAAATATAAGAAGCCATACAGACTGACTTACATCACTACAAGTGGAAAATATGAAGCCATACAGACTTACATACATCACTACAAGTGGAAAATATGAAGCCATACAGACTGACTTACATCACTACAAGTGGAAAATATGAAGCCATACAGACTGACTTACATCACTACAAGTGGAAAATATGAACCCATACAGACTGACTTACATCACTGCATGTGGAAAATATGAAGCCATACAGACTTACTTACATCACTACAAGTGGAAAATATGAACCCATACAGACTTACTTACTTCACTACAAGTGGAAAATATGAACCCATACAAACTTACTTACTTCACTACAAGTGGAAAATATGAACCCATACAGACTTACACACATCACACAACAAGAGGAAAAAAGGGAAATACAGAGATGTTCCAATGACTGACCTATTGCCAAGTGCTAACCAGTGAGTTGCCTCCCCTACCCTACCAACAGATGGCAGGCTGGGAGGTCAGGAGTTCAAACTTCACCACAAGGCCTGCTAAGCCAAGTGGGTACGGGATCAGATTTGTTCCCAGGTTCAATTCTCACACCACAGAGCCAGTCTCAGCAGTGTTGGCAATGAATCTTACATCTGCTGGAAAGTCTTAATGAAACACTCCTATAACTTTGCCATTAATTCATTTTCCGAATTGATTGGTTTATTCTGTTAACTTCATTACTAGTACGCCTGCTGTCTACGCTCGACAGAACTTTTGCATCTGCCAGTTGCAGTCACCAATCTTTCATTTTCCTAAAAATGTCTGATCAGATTATTTCTTGTTTGAAATGCGGCATCATTTCCTGTTGAAATATCACTAGTTTCAGTAACTTTGGTCCACCAGACTGTGTGATAAGTACACTACAGCTAAGGGCCTGTACACTCCTAGCTCACAGGCTGCACTTAAGAGAGAGTGGCCTCAAATGGCTCTGGTGTGGACCCCTTCCTGTTTGCCCAGCCCTGTCCTTGATCTCACCTACCATCTCCCCGACCAGCATCTGATAGATCAGCACACCCACCCACAGTACTGACATCCCTTACCAACATCTGATAGAACAGCACACCCACCCACAGTACTGACCTCCCTGACCAGCATCTGACAGATCAGCACACCCACAGTACTGACCTCCCTGACCAGCATCTGACAGTTCAGCACACCCACAGTACTGACCTCCCTAACCAGCATCTGACAGATCAGCACACCCCACAGTACTGACCTCCCTGACCAGCATCTGACAGATCAGCACAGCCACAGTACTGACCTCCCCAACCAGCATCTGATAGATCAGCACACCCATAATACTGACCTCCCCAACCAGCATCTCATAAATCAGCACACCCACCCACAGTACTGATCTCCCTGACCAGCATCTGATAGAACAGCACACCCACCCACAGTAATGACCTCCCCAACCAGCATCTGATAGATCAGCACACCCACAGTAGTACTGATCTCCCTGATCAGCATATGATAGATCAGCACACCCACCCAAAGTACTGATCTCCCTGACCAGCATCTGATAGAACAGCACACCCACCCACAGTAATGACCTCCCCAACCAGCATCTGATAGATCAGCACAGCCACAGTACTGACCTTCTCAACCAGTATCTGATCGATCAGCACACCCACTGTACTGACCTCCCCAACCAGCATCTGATAGATCAGCACACCCACTGTACTGACCTTCCCAACCAGCATCTGATCGATCAGCACACCCACTGTACTGACCTACCCAACCAGCATCTGATACATCAGCACACCCACTGTACTGACCTCCTTCACCAACATCTGAAAGATCAGCACACCCACAATACTGACCTCCCCTACCAACATCTGATAAATCAGTACACCCACCCACAGTGCTGACCTCCTTCACCAACATCTGACAGATCAGCACACCCCACAGTACTGTCCTCCCCAACCAGCATCTGATAGATAGCACACCCACCCACAGTACTGACCTCCCCAACCAGCATCTGATAGATAGCACACCCACCCCCACAGTACTGACCTCCCCAACCTCCCTGACCAGCATCTGATAGATCAGCACACCCCACAGTACTGATCTCCCTGACCAACATCTGATAGATCACCACACCCACAGTACCGACCTCCCCAACCAGCATCTGATAGATAGCACACCCACCCATAATACTGACCTCCCCAAACAGCATCTGATAGATCAGCACACCCACCACAGTGCTCACCTCTCTGACCAGCATCATATAGATCACACCACGCCCACCACAGTACTGACCTCCCCACACCAGCATCTAACAGATCAGCACACCCACAGTGCTGACCTCCTTGACCAGCATCTGATAGATCAGCACACCCACCCCACAGTACTGACCTCCCCAACCAGCATCTGATAGATCAGCAGCACACCCCAACAGTACTGACAGCACACCCTGCTGACCTCCTTGACCAGCATCTGATAGATCAGCATACCCACCCACAGTACTGAACTCCCCAACCAGCATCTGATAGATCAGCACACCCACAGTACTGACCTTCTCAACCAGCATCTGACGATACACCTCACCCACCCCAGTACTGACCCAACAGTACCCTGACCAACCACCTCATAGATCAGCACACACACCCACAGTACTGACCTACCCAACCAGCATCTGATAGATCAGCACACCCACAGTACTGACCTCCCTGACCAGCATCTGATAGGTCACCACACCCACAGTACTCATCTCCCCCACCTCATAGATCAGCACAGCATCTGATATAGATCAGCACACCCGCAGTACTGACCTCCCTGACCAGCATCTGACAGATCAGCACCCACAGTACCCACAGTACTGACCCGCAGTACCCCTCCCTGACCAGCATCTAATAGATCAGTACACCCACTGTACTGACCTCCCCAACCAGCATCTGACAGATCAGCACACCCACCTACAGTACTGACCTCCCCTACCAACACCTGACAGATCAGCACACACCCACCACAGTACTGACCTCCCTGACCAGCATGATAGATAAGCACACCCACAGTGATAGATCAGCACACCCACAGTACCGACCTCTCTGACCAGCATCTGATAGATCACCACACCCACAGTACTCATCTCCCCCCCACCAACATCTGATAGCTCACCACACCCACAGTACTCACCTCTCCCTAACCAGCATCTGACAGATCAGCACACCCACAGTACTGACCTCCCTGACCAGCATCTGATAGATCAGCACACCCACAGTACTGACCTCCCTAACCAGCATCTGACAGATCAGCACACCCACAGTACTGACCTCCCTGACCAACATCTGATAGATCAGATCAGCACACCAGTACTCACCTCCCTAACCAGCATCTGACAGATCAGCACACCCACAGTACTAACCTCCCCGACCAGCATCTCATAGATGAGCACACACACCCACAGTACTCACCTCCCCGACCAGCATCTCATAGATGAGCACGCCCAGGCCCCACACAGTCGACGGCGCGGGTGTAGGAGGTCTCTGTCAGCACCTCAGGGGCCAGGAACTCTGGGGTGCCACAGAAGGTGCTGGTGCGGTCACCAAAACCCATGCACTCCTTGCAGAGGCCGAAGTCGGCGATCTTGAGGTAGCCCTCTGCGTCCAGCAATAGGTTGTCCAGCTTCAGGTCTCTGTGCACACACATCACTCCCTCTGTACTGACTGCTTCCTACAGGAGGTCTGTGTACACACACCCCTCTGTACTGACTGCTTCCTACAGGAGGTCTGTGCACACACACCCCTCTGTACTGACTGCTTCCTACAGGAGGTGTGGGGGGATTACACACCTCTGCTCTGTGTACTGACTGCTTTCTACAGGTGTGTGGGGGGACTATACATCACTCGCTCTGTACTGACTGCTTCCTACAGGAGGTTTCTGTGCACACACACCACTGCCTTTGTACTGACTGCTTCCTACAGGTGTGTGGGGACTATACATCACTCCCTCTGTACTGACTGCTTCCTACAGGAGATGTGAAGGGACTCACACCCCTCTGTACTGACTGCTTCCTACAGGAGATGTGAAGGGGACTACACACCTCTGCCTCTGTACTGATGCTTCCTACAGGAGATGTGTGGGACTACACACCTCTGCCTCTGTACTGACTGCTTCCTACAGGGGATGTGTGGGGACTACACACCTCTGCCTCTGTACTGACTGCTTCCTACAGGAGATGTGTGGGGACTACACACCTCTGCCTATGTACTGACTGCTTCCTACAGGAGATGTGTGGGGACTACACACCTCTGCCTCTGAACGGACTGTTTCCTACAGGAGATGTGTGGGGACTACACACCTCTGCCTCTGTACTGACTGCTTCCTACAGGGGATGTGTGGGGACTACACACCTCTGCCTCTGTACTGACTGCTTCCCACAGGAGGTGTGTGGGGAATTGGGCAAGGGTGACACTTTGAGAATCTGAAAAAAACTGAAAATGAGGCAGGGGTCCAGGGCCGCCCCAGGCCCCGGTGGGGTGCAGGATTTAAATCCCCTTCTTGTAAGAACAGCATAACAAAACTTTACGTTGCCTAACTGGAAAACTTTTTTCTACCAGCACAATTGTGTGACGTAGGCTAACAAAGATCACTGGACCTGTGTTGTCTTCAATGATAGAGAGTGCTTCCTCATTTCCGATCGTCTGCTACAGTGCTGCTTCCGTCATAATACTGCTGATTCAACTGTTTTCCTCAAAAAAAAAAAGTTTTTTTTTTTAAATAACGAAACTTGAAAAACGGAACTTCCGTCTGGGGCCTTGCCGAGAAAAACGGATTTCAGTCACCCAGATGGAAGAGTGGCACCCATGGTCGGATTTCTACATATCACTCCCTCTGTACAGTCCCCTTCCTACAGGAGGTGTGTGGGGAGTTGGGTTTCTACACACCACTCCCTCTGTACAGTCCCCTTCCTACAGGAGGTGTGTGGGGAGTTGGGTTTCTACACACCACTCCCTCTGTACAGTCCCCTTCCTACAGGAGGTGTGTGGGGAGTAGGGTTTCTACACACCACCCCCTCTGTACAGTCCCCTTCCTACAGGAGGTATGTGGGGAGTAGGGTTTCTACACACCACACATCCTCTGTACAGCCCTCTATACAGTCCCCTTCCTACAGGAGGTGAGTGGGGAGTAGGGTCTCTACACACCACTCCCTCTGTACAGTCCCCTTCCTACAGGACGTGTGTGGGGGAGTTGGGTTTCTACACACACACTCCCTCTGTACAGTCCCCTTCTTACTGGAGGTGTGTGGGGAGTAGGGTTTACACATCACTCCCTCTGTACAGTCCCCTTCCAACAGGAGGTGTGTGGGGCATTGGGTTCTCTACACATCACTCCCCCAGTACAGTCCCCTTCCTACAGGACATGTGTGGGGAGTTTTGGTTTCTACACATCACTCCCCTATACAGTCCCCTTCCAACAGGAGGTGTGTGGGGAGCTGGGTTTCTACACATCACTCCCTCAGTACAGTCCCCTTCCTACAGGAGGTGTGTGGGGCATTTGGTTTCTACACATCACTCCCCCAGTACAGTCCCTTCCTACAGGAGGTGTGTGGGGAGTTTGGTTTCTACACATCACTCCCCCAGTACAGTCCCCTTCCTACAGGAGGTGTGTGGGGGCATTTTGTTTCTACACATCACTCCCCCAGTAGTCCCCTTCCTACAGGAGGTGTGTGGGGAGTTTGGTTTTCTACACATCACTCCCTCAGTACAGTCCCCTTCCTACAGGAGGGTGTGTGGGGAGTTTGGTTTCTACACATCACTCCCCCAGTACAGTCCCCTTCCTACAGGAGGTGTGTGGGGGCATTGGTTTCTACACATCACTCCCCCAGTAGTCCCCTTCCTACAGGAGGTGTGTGGGGAGTTTGGTTTCTACACATCACTTCCCCAGTACAGTCCCCTTCCTGGAAGAAAAAGAAACACCCGAAGGTGCTGGGGAGGACCCAGAGAAGCACTGTCTTCACCTGCCTTTCGAGCAGTCCTGTACCACCCTTGGAGGCCTGCACTGTGTTGATGATGGGTACAGGCCTCAGTACAGTCCCCTTCCTACAGGAGGTGTGTGGGGAGTTGGGTTTCTACACACCACTCCCTCTGTACAGTCCCCTTCCTACGGGATGTGTGGGGAGTGGGTGTGTCTACACATCACTCCCTCAGTAGTCCCCTTCCTACAGGAGGTGTGTGGGGAATTGGGTTTACATACATATCACTCCCTCTGTACAGTCCCCTTCCTACAGGAGGTATGTGGGGAGTAGGGTTTCGACACATCACTCCCTCTGTACAGTCCTGTGCACAGTCCCCTTCCTACAGGAGGTATGTGGGGAGTAGGGTTTCTACACATCACTCCTCTGTACAGCTGTACAGTCCCCTTCCTCCAGGAGGTATGTGGGGAGTAAGATTTCTACACACCACTTTCCCTGTACAGCCCTCTATACAGTCCCTTCCTACAGGAGGTGAGTGGGGAGTAGGGTCTCTCTACACACCACTCCCTCTGTACAGTCCCCTTCCTACAGGAGGTGTGTGGGGCACTGGGTTTCTAACACCACTCCCTCTCAGTACAGTCCCCTTCCTACAGGAGGTGTGTGGGGAGTTTGGTTTCTACACATCACTCCCTCAGTACAGTCACCTTCCTACAGGAGGTGCATGGGGAGTAGGGTTTCTACACATCACTCCCTCTGTACAGTCCTCTGCACAGTCCCCTTCCTACAGGAGGTGTGTGGGGAGTAGGGTTTCTACACACCACACTCCCTCTGTACAGTCCCCTTCCTACAGGAGGTGTGTGGGGAGTAGGGTCTCTCTACACACCACTCCCCACAGTACAGTCCCCTTCCTACAGGAGGTGTGTGGGGAGTAGGGTCTCTACACACCACTCCTACAGTACAGTCCCCTTCCTACAGGAGGTGTGTGGGGAGTAGGGTCTCTACTACACACCACTCCCACAGTACAGTCCCCTTCCTACAGGAGGTGTGTGGGGAGTAGGGTCTCTACACACCACTCCCACAGTACAGTCCCTCTTCCTACAGGAGGTGTGTGGGGAGTAGGGTCTCTACACACCACTCCCTCAGTACAGTCCCCTTCCTATAGGAGGTGTGTGGGGGGGAGTGGGTTTCTTCCCCTCTTTCCTCTGAAGGACCCACAGAATGGCCAGTTTGGTAAGGGAGTGGAAATGAAGGGAGGGGGAAGTGGGGGTGGTGGCCAGGGCGGGTGGGGGCAAAGGAATGGAGAGTACAGAATGGAAGGGGAGGGGAGAGGGAAGAGAAGAGGGGGGAAGGGAGAGGGGGGGGGTGGCCAGGGTGGGTGGGGGGCAAAGGAATGGAGAGTACTGAATGGAGGGGGAGAGGAGAGGGGGGAGGGGAGAGGAAGGAGGGAAGGAGGAGGTGGTGGCCAGGGTGGGTGGGGGCAAAGGAATGGAGAGTACTGAATGGTGGGGGGGGGGAGGAGGGGGGGAGGGGGGGGGGGAGAGGGAAGAGGGGAGAGGGAGAGGGGGGTGGTGGCCACGGTGGGTGGGGGCAAAGGAATGGAGAGTACTGAATGGAGGGGGAGAGGAGAGGGGGGAGGGGAGAGGAAGAGGGGAGGGGGGAGAGGAGAGAGAGGGGTGGTGGCCACAGTAGGTGGAGGCAAAGGAATGGAGAGTACAGAATGGAGGGGGAGAGCAGAGGGGGGGGGGGGAGGAGAGGAGAGGGGAGAGGGGTTGGTGGCCAAGGTGGGTGGGGGCAAAGGAATGGAGATTACAGAATGGAGGAGGAGGGGAGAGGGGAGAAAAACAAGGGGAAAGAAGCTGGGGCAGGGCATCAAGGAAAGGACCAAATGGGGTGACAATCAGGGTGAGCATTGACAGGAAGAGAGGGGGGTGACAATCAGGGTGAGCCATTGACAGGAAGAGAGGGGTGACAATCAGGGTGAGCCATTGACAGGAAGAGAGGGGTGACAATCAGGGTGAGCCATTGACAGGAAGAGAGGGGTGACAATCTGTTTGAGCCACTGACAGAAGAGAGGGGGTGACAATCAGGTGAGCCATTGACAGGAAGAGAGGGGTGACAATCAGGGTGAGCCACTGACAGGAAGAGAGGGGTGACAATCTGGGTGAGCCACTGACAGGAAGAGAGGGGTGACAATCAGGGTGAGCCATTGACAGGAAGAGAGGGGTGACAATCAGGGTGAGCCACTGACAGGAAGAGAGGGGTGACAATCAGGGTGAGCCACTGACAGGAAGAGAGGGGTGACAGTCAGGGTGAGCCACTGACAGGAAGAGAGGGGTGACAATCAGGGTGAGCCACTGACAGGAAGAGAGGGGTGACAATCAGGGTGAGCCACTGACAGGAAGAGAGGGGTGACAATCAGGGTGAGCCACTGACAGGAAGAGAGGGGTGACAATCAGGGTGAGCCACTGACAGGAAGAGAGGCGTGACAATCAGGGTGAGCCATTGATAGGAAGAGAGGGGTGACAATCAGGGTGAGCCATTGACAGGAAGAGAGGGTGACAGATAGGGGGGGTAACAGGGTGAGCCATTGATAGGAAGAGAGAAGGAAGAGAGGGGTGACCATCAGGGTGAGCCACTGACAGGAAGAGAGGGGGGTGACAATCAGGGTGAGCCATTGTGAGGAAGAGAGGGGTGACAATCAGGGTGAGCCATTGACAGGAAGACAGGGGTGACAATCTGGGTGAGCAACTGACAGAAGAGAGGGGGTGACAATCAGGGTGAGCCATTGACAGGAAGAGAGGGGTGACAGACAGGGGGGGGTGACAGGGTGAGCCATTGATAGGAAGAGAGGGGTGACCATCAGGGGTGAGCCATTGACAGGAAGAGAGGGGGTGACAGACAGGGGGGGTGACAGGGTGAGCCATTGATAGGAAGAGAGAAGGAAGAGAGGGGTGACCATCAGGGTGAGCCACTGACAGGAAGAGAGGGGTGACAATCAGGGTCAGCCACTGACAAGAAGAGAAAGGTGACAATCAAGGTGAGCCATTGTGAGGAAGAGAGGGGTGACAATCAAGGTAAACCATCGACAGGAAGAGAGGGGTGACAATCAGGGTGAGCCATTGTAAGGAAGAGAGGGGTGACAATCAAGGTAAACCATTGACAGGAAGAGAGGGGTGACAATCAGGGTGAACCACTGACAGGAAGAAAGGCATGACAATCAGGGTGAGCCATTGACAGGAAGAGAGGGGTGACAATCAGGGTGAACCACTGACAGGAAGAAAGGCATGACAATCAGGGTGAGCCATTGACAGGAAGAGAGGGGTGACAATCAGGGTGAGCCATTGACAGGAAGAGAGGGGTGGCAATCAAGGTAAGCCATTGACAGGAAGAGAGGGGTGACAGTTAGGGTGAACCATTGTGAGGAAGAGACGGGACAGATAGGGGGGTGACAATCAGGGCGAGCCATTGACAGGAAGAGAGGGGTGACAGTCTGGGTGAGCATTGACAGGAAGAGAGGTTTGACAATCTAGGTGAGCCATTGACAGGAAGAGAGGGGCGAGGGCGACAATCAGGGTGAGCCGTTGACAGGAAGAGATGGGTGACAATCAGGGTGAGCCACTGACAGGAAGAGATGGGTGACAATCAGGGTGAGCCATTTTACAGGAAGACAGGGGTGACAATCAGGGTGAGCTGCTGTGAGGAAGAGAGGGTGACAATCAGGGTGAGCCATTGACAGGAAGAGAGGCATGGCAATCAGGTGAGCTGTGGACAGGAAGAGAGGGGTGATAATCAGGGTCAGCCACTGGCAGGAAGAGAGGGGTGACAATCAAGGTAACCATTGACAGGAAGAGAGGGGGGTGACAATCAGGGTGAACCACTGACAGGAAGAAAGGGGTGACAATCAGGGTGAGCCATTGACAGGAAGAGAGGGGTGGCAATCAGGGTGAGCCATTGACAGGAAGAGAGAGGGGTGGCAATCAAGGTAAGCCATTGACAGGAAGAGGAGGGGTGACAGTTAGGGTGAACCATTGAGAGGAAGAGACGGGTGACAGATAGGGGGGTGAATCAGGGTGAGCCATTGACAGGAAGAGAGGGTGACAGTCAGGGTGAGAGCCATTGACAGGAAGAGAGGTTTGACAATCTAGGTGAGCCATTGACAGGAAGAGAGGGGCGACAATCAGGGTGAGCCGTTGACAGGAAGAGAGGGGTGACAATCAGGGTGAGCCACTGACAGGAAGAGATGGGGTGACAATCAGGGTGAGCCATGTGAGGAAGACAGGGGTGACAGATAGGGGGGGTGACAATCAGGGTGAGCCATTTACAGGAAGACAGGGGTGACAATCAGGGTGAGCTGCTGTGAGGAAGAGAGGGGTGACAATCAGGGTGAGCCATTGACAGGAAGAGAGGCGTGGCAATCAGGGTGAGCCACTGACAGGAAGAGAGGGGTGATAATCAGGGTCAGCCACTGACAGGAAGAGAGGGGTGACAATCAGGGTGAGCCATTGACAGAAGAGAGGCGTGACAATCAGGGTAAGCCAGTGACAGGAGAGAGGGGCGACAGATAGGGGGGGTGACAATCAGGGTGAACCACCGACAGGAAGAGAGGGGATAATCAGGGTGAGCCACTGACAGGAAGAGAGGGGTGACAATCAGGGTGAGCCATTGACAGGAAGAGAGGGGTGACAATCAGGGTAAGCCAGTGACAGGAAGAGAGGGGCGACAGATAGGGGGGGGGGACAATCAGGGTGAGCCATTGACAGGAAGAGAGGAGTGATAATCAAGGTGAGCCATTGACAGGAAGACAGGGGTGATAATCAGGGTGAGCCATTGACAGGAAGACAGGGGTGACAATCAGGGTGAGCCATTGACAGGAAGAGAGGGGTGACAATCAGGGTGAGCCATTGACAGGAAACACGGGTGACAATTGGGGGCGAGCCATTGACAGAAGAGAGGAGTGATAATCAATGTGAGCCGCTGAGAGGAAGAGATGGATGATAATCAGGGTGAGCCGTTGAGAGGAAGACAGGGGTGACAATCAGGGTGAGCCACTGACAGGAAGAGAGCCAGAGAGAGAGAGAGAGAGAAACAGAGAGAGAGGGGGGGGGGGGGGGGGTAGAAGGGGGAATGAAAGAAAGGGGAAAGGGAAGAAATGTAGAAGGAAATGTGGCCAAAAAAAATCCCACACCACATGAGGGACAACGAAGCCCTTATCACCATCATATCACCCCGTACTGAGGCAAGCTCCATCACATTCATCCAGTCTACACCAATGTCCCAGTCATCATCATTCCTAACATCAGGATGTTTTTGCCCCCTCATCCACACTCAAAACACGACAATAAAAGGGCATACGAATTTCTGAAAGTAAGCCAGTCTCACCTGTAGACAATCTTGTTGTCATGGAGATACTGCAAGCCCAGGACCACACAGCCAGCGTAGAAGACAGTGCGAGGCTCAGAGAACACGTCGCGCTGTGAATGTGCATCATCAGATCTCCGCCACACGCGTACTCCATCACAAAACACACACGTGCTCCTGACACGAACACAAGATGGAAGGCTGTTAGTCCAGAACACTTTCACAAGGAAAGACAGTACTAACATAATTAAAGAACATCATATATCCTGTGTCTGAAATACACACAGCCCTTCTTAGAAACAGGCACTTTATGAATTGTCCTTTACCACTGACCCAACCTCAGATGCTGTATTAGGACTGCACACTAGTTCAACCCAACACTTTTGGCACAGAGCTGACAAACTCATGTTAAACATCAAGATGACCTATGATGAGTCCTGGCAGCAAGTTGAAATGACATGACACACTGTGTGTTAAAACATTTAGACAGCTGACCTCACAACAGGAGGGCACTTCTCCATGTTCTGAATAATCAAGTTTGTTTTCCCTGTGTCTTTGTTTCTTTAATTGTTGTCTTGGATAATATAAGTGTCTCCACTCCACACTGTTGTCACAGCTGCTTCCGTTGAAAGAAACACGACATTTCTTTCTGACTGGCTGTCCAGTGTCGAACTTTACCTATACTCACATACAGAAACAGACATTTCTGACTGGCTGTCCAGTGTCGACCTTTAGCTGGGCATACACAGAGAAACAGACATTTCTGACTAGCTGTCCAAGGTCAACTTTAGCTACACTCACACAGAGAAACAGCCATTTCTAACTGGCTGTCCAGTGTTGACCTTTAGCTGGACACACAGAGAAGCAAGACATTTCTGACTGGCTGTCCAGTGTTGACCTTAAGCTGGACACACACAGAGAAACAGCCATTTCTGACTGGCTGTCCAGTGTTGACTTTTAGCTGGACACACACAGAGAAACAGATATTTCTGCCTGGCTGTCCAGTGTTGACCTTTAGCTGGACACACACAGAGAAACAGACATTTCTGACTAGCTGTCCAAGGTCAACTTTTAGCTACACTCACACAGAGAAACAGCCATTTCTGACTGGCTGTCCAGTGTTGACCTTTAGCTGGACACACAGAGAAACAAGACATTTCTGACTGGCTGTCCAGTGTTGACCTTTAGCTGGACACACACAGAGAAAACAGCCATTTCTGACTGGCTGTCCAGTGTTGACCTTTAGCTGGACACACACAGAGAAACGGACATTTCTGCCTGGCTGTCCAGTGTTGACCTTTAGCTGGACACACACAGAGAAACAGACATTTCTGCCTGGCTGTCCAGTGTTGACCTTTAGCTGGACACACACAGAAACAAGACATTTCTGACTGGCTGTCCAGTGTCCACCTTTAGCTAGACACACACAAACAGACATTTCTGACTGGCTGTCCAGTGTTGACCTTCAGCTATACACACAGAGTGAAACCGACATTTCTGACTCGCTGTCCAATGTCCACCTTTAGCTAGACACACAGCAGCTCTGCAGATTTGCAAATCAGTCTGAACAAACAAGGTTTTTTCTTCACTCTTATTTCATTTTCACCCTACAGAGTGGTCATACTACTGGTACATCAGCATGCAATTTACATCACTGTGTCATCTGGTCAGCCAGGTCTCAGCATGCAATTTAAATCACTGTCATCTGGTCGGCCAGGTCTCAGCATGCAATTTACATCACTGTCATGGTGCCAGGTCTCATCAGCAAGCAGGTTTATATCACTGTCATCTGTTCGGCCAGGTCTCATCAGCAAGCAATTTACATCACTGTCATCTGGTTGGTCAGGTCTCATCAGCAAGCAATTTACATCACTGTCATCTGGCTGGCCAGGTCTCATCAGCAAGCAATTTACATCACTGTCATCTGGTTGGTCAGGTCTCATCAGCAAGCAATTTACATCACTGTCATCTGGCTGGCCAGGTCTCATCAGCAAGCAATTTACATCACTGTCATCTGGTGGGCCAGGTCTCATCAGCAAGCAATTTACATCACTGTCATCTGGTTGGTCAGGTCTCATCAACAAGCAATTTACATCACTGTCATCTGGCTGGCCAGGTCTCATCAGCAAGCAATTTACATCACTGTCATCTGGTTGGTCAGGTCTCATCAGCATGCAATTTACATCACTGTCATCTGGTTTCATCAGGATGCAGTTTACATCACTGTCATCTGGTGGGGCAGGTCTCATCAGCATGCAATTTACATCACTGTCATCTGGTCGGGCCAGGTCTCAATCTGCCAGTTGAAGGAACAGCCTACTTTCTGTTACTACACTGGTTTGGGGGGGGGGGAGGGGAAATGTTAAGATGAGACATGTATTTGAAAGTAAGCCAGTCTGACCTGTAGACAATCTTTTTCTTGTGGAAATACTGCAAGCCCTGGAGATTAAAGCTTGCTGAAGGCTCATTTTGAGAATCATTTATTATTCCCCATTCACCCACTCAAGCACATACTGTTAGGCAGAATTATCTACCACTGCAGACATGAATCCTTATCTCCCCCTATTTCTTCAATCTAAGACATAAGAGCAAGCTTTGTTTATAATTCATATATATATATATATATTTTTTTTTTTTTTCACAAGTAGAATTTTCCGTTGCCCGCACCACCACACAACCAATGAGAACAGGCAGACTAAAAATATATAAGGTAAAAACAAGTTCCGCATTTTCTCCACACAAGGCTAAAATCAAACATTGAAACTCGAGCTTTTGCCCACAGGCTTCATCAGGAGAATGTGATACAAACATATATCTGTATGTGCGTGTGTGGGGGTGTAATACCTGCTGTCAAGAGGCTAATACAGGTTTTACAGTGCACCTCATTTCAAACACAGCGCCAGCTTCAGGAGGAGGCCAGGCCGTGTATTGTGAGCAGTAGTGCAAGCACTGACCGTGGTCTGGAAGCAAGCGAAGAGGTTGACCAGGAAGGGATGCCTCATGGTGTTGATGACCTCAAAGATGCGCTTCTCAGACATCAAACTCTCCACCTCATCCCGGGCAATGATGTCCCCTTTCTTCAGTGCCTTGATGGCAAAGTATTCGTTGGTTTTCCGGAACTGCGTTAGTAACACCTGGTCAAACACCAACATGCAATCACATCAGTGCATGTCATTCAGCTTAACAGTTTCCAATACAATTTATAAGCTTGTAACGGCAGCACAAATTTCACAACAAACAACAGAAAGAAGACTGCCCCCATCTTGCTGTCTCACTGACTGAGGCATGGTCAGCAGGTGGTCAGCACAGTGGTCTACCAGGTAACGAACTCACCTTACACTCAGTGGAAGTGGCCTACATGCAATCAAGGGAGATCAGTCAGACAGACTGTGGGAATGTTAAGGGTTGATGAGGCACAAGGTTTTTACTCCCTTCTCTCTTGATTTATGGCTTGGGCATCCTCCTAAGTAAGAGCGTACCAAGTCCATGCCAAGTTAGAATAAGGCACTTTAAGGGAAGATGATAAAGGGACATGATAAAAACTCATGTCCACACCACCACAAACAGAGCAGGAACATTTTTCAGTCTCATCGACTGGCACATCCTCATCACAGTATTGTACCAGTCACTCTGAACATGACAAATACACTGTATGTTTCTGTGTTTAAAAAAACAAACAAACAAACAAAAAAGGTACTGACCTTTCCAAAGTGACCCCGGCCCAGCACACTGATGGGCCTGAAGTCGTCCATCTGACATGGCTGACCTGTAAATCTGCAACACACAAACACAGACGCATCCCTGTAAATGTGTAACACAGGACGCGGACATCTTGTCCTGATACTGATACTGTATTTCATCATTTTATCATTATGACTGCACACTTACTTTCTCTGTCACAGCCATTTATGTATAAAAATAAAAATGCAAAGCAAAACAAAACAAGCTATGAAAGACTGGAGACCTTCAAGGCCAGAAAGGAAAAGATCACTCTGCCCCTCCTTCTCTAAATCACATGTAACTACATGAGACATCATCACAGCTACAAGCTGTTTTCAGATCAGATGATAGAATGGTACTGCTCTTCTGATTTTAGACTTGGTAAAATCAGAGTAATGCAATTACACCTGTGCCCATGTTGTTCATAGGAAAACATTTAACCACAGACAAGCTACTCTGACCCCCAACTTTTAAAACTTTTTAAACACACAGACAAACTACTCTGACCACCAACTTTTAAAACCCTTAAAATGCACAGACAAGCTATTCTGATCACCAACTTTCCAAAACTTTTAAACACACAGACAAGCTATTCTGACCACCAACTTTTAAAACTTTCAAACACAGAAAAACTACTCTAACTACCGACTTACGAGGAGTCGGGTGGAGAGGGAGGTTTGGGGGCAGGCCGTGATTTCTCTGAGGGCGGGGGGGGTGCGGAGGGCACTGCAGGGGGCGGCACTGACGGCAAGGGTGGAGTCTCCTTCCGCTGAACTGGAGACAGGTCCTTGTCCAAACTGGAATGTGTGGGTGCAGGGGGAGGAGGAGTGGGCTCAGACAGCTTGATATGGGTGTCATCAAGGTCAAGGTTGATGGACGTGTTGGGAGTGAACAGCTCTTCGGGCAAGAAGTCAAAGTTGGACAGCGCCTGCTGCAAAATAGGGGGAAATGATCAGAAAGAACTACTGTATTCATTCATAGATGTGTGAAATCATGTCTAGGCCATTCTATAAAGCAGACCATGGAGTACAAGACACAGAATGAGAAAAAAGAGACACAGGTTTCAAGGTATGCTGTTTTTGACTAAACAAAATCACACACACACATACACACACACACACACACACACACACACACACACACACACACACACACACACACACCAATCCAACCTGAAAACCACCTTAACACACACACACACACACACACACACACACACACACACACACAATCACACACACACCCCAATCCAAACTGAAAACCACCACACACACACACACACACACCCAATCCAAACTGAAAACCACCACAACACACACACACACACACACACACACACACACACACACACACACAGCACCATGACTTTTGGACACCTCTAAGGCAGAGGCGCAGTGTTCACACTGCTGAGTGCAGGGCACACTACTCACACAGACCAGCATCATCACCATGTCTGGCCATACGTCCACCGCAAACAGCTCCCGCCACTCACAGCAACACCCATCATTCAAACACCCTTTCCTCAAGACTACACACACAACTCGACACCAAAGCTCTCTGTCCATCTCCACTCCTTACATGACCCCTCTGTATGCCCTCAAAGTTTCAATGTCACATTCTCAATCACCAACAGCATCAGGATAATCAGACGGCGAACAACAATGAGGCACTCGGCTGTAAAGAAACATCTTTAAGCAAAAATAAAACAATAACACTAATAATACTATTTATGATGTGAGGTCCCCCAGTGCGTTTAAAAAAAAAAAAAAAAAAAAAAAAGGCAGAGACCAGCATGCCCTGCAT
>JADBJO010000966.1:147033-202033 GCA_016801955.1 Conus betulinus | reverse complement strand
GTATTTACAGGCCAACAAGGCACGGTCATACTGTATTAACAGGCCAACAAGGCAGGGTCATACTGTATTAACAGGCCAACAAGGCACGGTCATACTGTATTAACAGGCTAACAAGGCACGGTCATACTGTATTAACAAGCCAACAAGGCACGGTCATACTGTATTAACAGGCCAACAAGGCACGGTCATTCTGTATGAACAGGCCACAAGGCACGGTCATACTGTATTAACAGGCACCAAGGCAGCATAATACTGTACAAATCGGTTCACAAGGCAGGGTCATACTGCATTAAGAGGCCCACAAGGCACGGTCACACAGTATCAACAGGCCAACAAGGCAAGGTCACACACTGTATCAACAGGCCAACAAGGCACGGTCACACTGTATCAACAGGCCAACAGCTGCATCTGTCTGTACACTCTCTGTACTGGATGCAGACGTCACTGACTAGTATGCTTACTACACACTGTCAACAGGGACAGATCTTTTCTTTCTTTCTTTCTTTCTTTCTTTCTGCATACGCAGGCTGATACTTATGCGGACACTGCCTGTATAAATAGGCAGTGGAGTTTTGTGAGGGACAGGTCTGAACATCAAGTTATTCAGAACACACTTCTTTTGCATATGTGTCATATGTACATGTACACATCTTACTTATATGTGCCCCGTCCATTAACATTTTACCTGCTGATACACCCCACACCCCCCGACTCAACCTAGGTGCCAGTCTGCCCTGATAATGGGCGACCTTGCATGTTGCTCCCATATGGGGGTACCTGGACGGGGACATGGAGGGGGAGGGGGAGGCCTTGGGAGTCTGGGAGGCCTTTGTGTTCAGAGGTACAAATATGACAGAACAGAGGCTGTTGCATTCCTATGGACAGCCCCTTGCTAGACCTCCCTGCTTTGATTCCTGTCTGTCTGAAAAAACATGACAGTTGATCCCTCCCTCCCTCACCTATCTCCCTCCCCCTGTTTCCCTCCCCCCACCTCCTCCCTGTTTGTCTGAAATGAAACAATGAATGCCAGTGACAGATGACAGTTGATTCAGCATAAAGGGTATCTCCCTCCCCCACCTCCTCCCTGTTTCCCTCCCCCACCGCCTCCTTTGTTTGTCTGAAATGAAACAATGAATGCCAGTGACAGATGACACTTGATTCAGCATGAAGGGTACTTGCTTCACACTTCAGCAGTAGTGTATGAGTTGACTAAGACATGGACAGTCAGCTTTGGGATCACCCATGGACTGTGGATTTAGGGGATGAATGGGAGTGGCCACAATGGTCAGCTATGATCATTACAACCACAAACACATGAACACAATGGTCTACTATGATCATTACCAACACAAATACAGACACATGAACACAATGGTCAATCATGATCATTACCAACAGACACAGACACATGAACACAATGGTCAATCATGATCATTACAAACACAAACACATGAACACAATGCTCAGCTTTGATCATTACCAACACAAACACATGAACACAATGGTCAGCTATGATCATTACCAACAAAAACACAGACACATAAACACAATGGTCAATCATGATCATTACCAACAGACACAGACACATGAACACAATGGTCAATCATGATCATTACAAACACAAACACATGAACACAATGGTCAGCTATAATCATTACTGACATAAAAACAGATTCGGGACAGCAAAGTACACCACAAAGTACACCCACAACTACATTTTTATATCAAATTTGATGTGATTTAGATTACAATTTTTTTTGTTTGGTGATTTTTATCTGTATCCATTTATGTTTTCTTTTATGTGTTTCAAAGTTCATTCACTGTTTGCCTCACACACACACACACACACACACACACACACACACACACACACACACACACACACACACACACAAACTCATTTGAAAGAAAGGTGACTGCAGGCTGAAATATACAAGACAAAACGTGACATGTTTCGAAATCTTTGGTCTACTTCAGGCAAGACCAAACAACATTCAAGACAATGAAAATGAAGAACAATACATTCAAGACAATGAAAATGAAAAAAACAATACATTCAAGACAATGAAAATGAAAAACAATACATTCAAGACAATGAAAATGAAGAATACATTCAAGACAACGAAAATGAAGAATACATTCAAGACAATGAAAACGAAGAACATACATTCAAGACAATGAAAACGAAGAACAATACATTCAAGACAATGAAAATGAAGAATACATCCAAGACAATGAAAATGAAGAACAATACATTCAAGACAATGAAAATGAAGAATACATCCAAGACAATGAAAATGAACAATACATTCAAGACAATGAAAACGAACAATACATTCAAGACAATGAAAATAAAGAACGAATCACTTATCTCCTCAAACTGGGCGCAAACTAGATGTGGAATGAAAACGAGGCTGATCGGAAGGAGACAATGCAAGTGAATAATAATGATAAATGATAATAATAATACTGAAAATGATGATGATAAAAGATATTACAAAATAATAAAACAGTGAGGATTACTACCACTTTTAGTAATGACCTGATGACAGTAGTTGTAGTGTTAGTAGTGGCTATAGAGCCAGAAGGGGAGAAAGGCGAGGGGCTAGAGGACAGTTGATCTGCATTGTTGCAGTGGCCACAGTCACAGTGGCAATGATGACAATCATCATCATCATCATGATAATAAGAATAACAATAGTAATAGCAACATAGTAATGGTAATAAAAGTATCAACAATAATAATGATCATGATAGGAAGAGGAAGGAAAAGGAGGGGGTGGGGGGGAGGGCAGGAAGAAAAGAGGAGGATATGGATTACGGGAAAGACAGAATCTAAGAAGTATATCAATTAGTATACTTAAAAAATCATGATTATAATTGATATAGTAAGAATCATGATTATAATCATAAAATATGACAGTAATGATCTAGGAGATTGGAAAGATGGTAGTTTGCAATGCACAAAATTTGCTAATGTATGATTATAATATTAATATACTAATAAATATAATTGTAGAAAGAAACTCGTGGACAGCGTGGCAGCAGAGAGTCCTCAGAAGAGAAGCCCCCTTCAAGCAAGTGTTTCAGCCCTTAACTCCTGACACTCTAGGGGGGTTGGGCCACACACCGGATCATGACTCCGGATGTCCCTCTGCTGCCCCTTTTTTTTTTCCCCCATCTCTGGACGAGCCATGGCTGGGATTCGAACCCATGCCCCTCTGGATATGCTCATTTTCTACTTAATGACTAGCGCACTAACCACTGAGCCACTGGGACACCTGATATTTGTAGGAAAGTTAAGCCTTATGAAGTTCACTTTTGTTCCTCCTTGACCAGATCCAGCTTGAACACCTCTCTGCTGCTTCTGCTATTGCTTTCAGGGCTCTGGTTTTTTCCCTCCCTGCAACTGAGAGCTGTTTCATGAGGCTGTATGCAGACGTTCCTACAAACCCCCTAGCTCCAATTTCTGCAGTGAGGACTTTGACCTGATAGCCTTCTCTCCTCAGGCTGTTTGCCAGATCAGCATACTTTTTCAGTCTTGTAGATTTGAGCTGCCTCCATTCTGTTCTCATATGGCACGTGAGCTTGATCATGATCAGCTGATCCTGAGAGGGGCCATGTGCCAAATGTTATTCAAGTGAGACTTCTTTGGGAGTGCATTCTCCCACGTTGTCCATTGCCCTTGCTGGCTCTGCTGGACTGCTTTTTGGAGTCTTTTTTGGTCTTCTTCTTTTCTCATCTCCTGAATCATCATGTCTCTTTCGGCTTTTCCTTTGGCCTTTGACCACCATTCAGTTATGAAGGTGTAACAACAGTTACGATAGTGATAATAGTAAAAACATTTCTGTTAGTAATGATAATGCTAATAGTAATCATAATATTGATGATAATGGTGACTTTCATACTGATTAATTTAGTAGAAATAATAAAGTGTGTGTGTGTGTGTGTTTTATGATGGTGATGATGATGATAGTAGTACTGATAATAATAATATGATGACAATAACAATGATAGTAATAAAGATAAAAATATATTAGTAATAATGACAATTGGTGGAAAGGAAAAGAAATGATCAATGAGTAAAAGCAAACAATATCATTGGAGCAGGGAGAGGGTGGTGGTGATAGTAATGACAATGACAATAATAATAATGATAAATTTATAATATTACTAATAGTAACAATTGGTGGGAAGGAGTAGAAAGGATCAATGAGTAAAAGATGGGAACAGGAAGGGAAGCAGAAATGAATTTTTTTTTAAAAAATGAAGGGGGGTGGGGGGGGGGGCCCCCACATACTTATACCTACTTAAACACGCACACAGACACAGATACACACACACACACATAAACAAACAGAAAATTTGTTCTCTATCATTTATTTATCTGTTATCTTTCTAATTAATTTTTCAGCGGCTACTTTAAGTTCTTAAACCTGTCTTTGCAGGTGGCATTTTATGAAATGCTCAGCCCATCTGCTCATATCCATCACTTCACGCCACACAGCACCCAACCAACCCTTGCACGACGAGGACAACCCTCCTGGAGAAGATGCAAATATGATGAGGAACAGGAGAGAGCACCACCTGCCACCTGGAGAGGCCTTTGAAGAGGAACAAATACCAGAGGCGAAGAGGAACAAATACCAGAGGCCTTTGAGAGGAACAAATACCACCTTGAAGAGGAACACAAGAGGAAAACAAATACTAGAGGCCTTTGAGGAGGAACACATACTAGAGGCCTTTCAAGAGGAACCTTTCTAGAGGCCTTTCAGAGGAACACAAGACTAGAGGCCTTTCAAGAGGAACACATACTAGAGGCCTAGGAGGCCTACTAGAGGCCTTTCAGGAGGAACACATACTAGAGGCCTTTGAAGAGGAACAACTAGAGGCCTACTACTAGGCCTTTGAGGAGGAACAAATACTAGAGGCCTTTGAAGAGGAACACATTTCACAAATACTAGAGGCCTTTGAAGAGGAACACATACTAGAGGCCTTTGAGGAGGAACACACATACTAGAGGCCTTTCAAGAGGAACACATACTAGAGGCCTTTGAGGAGGAACACATACTAGAGGCCTTTCAAGAGGAACACATACTAGAGGCCTTTCAGGAGGAACACACTACTAGAGGCCTTTGAGGAGGAACACATACTAGAGGCCTTTGAGGAGGAACACATACTAGAGGCCTTTCAAGAGGAACACATACTAGAGGCCTTTCAAGAGGAACACATACTAGAGGCCTTTGAGGAGGAACACATACTAGAGGCCTTTCAAGAGGGGGCCTTTCAAGAAACACATACTAGAGGCCTTTGAGGAGGAAGATTTCAGAGCTGACCTGGATGAAGCCATGGCACAAAACAAAATGGACGACAGTTGCAAAGACACTGTGATGGGCTGTAACTTTCAAGCATTATTGGGGGCAATTCCTCACTGAAAATGCACAGAATGAAAAGCTTCTCACACACAGGGGGGAAAGGCAAACGGGACTGTTGGTTGTGAGAATCCCTATCAAAACAAAGAAAGACCGAAATTGTGGAGCTGAAAGAGGTGTGTCCCTCTACCAAAAAATAAAAAATAAAATCAAGAAAACTGAGCTGGCTACTAAAGGGCAATCACTCTGACAGGCCCTTCTGGAGCTTGAGGTGAAAGTAGCTCCCCCTCTCCTGATTTCGTTTTTGTGTGTGTGTGTGTGTGTGCCCAATCTCCAGGGTTTATATTTTTAATTATTTGTCTGGACAGGTCAGTATCTCGCAAAACTACTTACTGTTAGCTGTAAGGGAATCACACACAATCGTAACTGACACCAGTAGGTCTTGTCAGTTAAGAGGAAAGATTTAAAGCGCCACTGACACAAACACACTTACTACCTCTCTCCTGTCAGGCAAACAAACACACACATTCATTCTTTCTTTCTTTCTTTCTGCGTACGCAGGCTGATACTCCTGCGGACACTGCCTGTATAGACAGGCAGTGGAGTTTTGTGTGTATGACGATTTTTCATCCTGCCATTATGGAAGCCATACTCCATCTTCAGGGAAAGTGCATGCTATGTGTAACGTGTCATCCATACCAACAGCCAAACTGGCCTTCTCTTCCCAAAGTTGATGATGGGATTTTTTGTGTGTAAAAGATGTTGTGTGCATGTGTTCACACACAGAACCCTGGTTTCTAGTCTCATTCGAAGGACTGTATGGGGAATGGAGTCAGAACCAATGTTAACTCCCGAGGGAAAAATCCCCCTGTACCGAAATTCGAACTCGCAACCCAGGATCATGAGTCCGGCACTCTACCAACTGAGCTATTCCGGCCCCACACACAGGGTCACGTCTTTTATTAGCAAAGTATGTCTTTTATAACGTGCGAGTTCTGTAATCCTCATCAATCCGCAAACAAAAAACAGTTACCTCCCCATGTCTATGCCTTTGCTTTGGTTCTCGTCTGGGTAACACTAACAGGTATCAGCACGAGCTTAGCGCAGATTTCGCATACATTCTGTTCCTCACTCTGTGATTTTTCTTTTCATTGCTGTGTTTTTTTGGTGTGTGTCTTGTTTTTTTTCTGATATCTGCAAAGCCACTCTCCATCCCCACCTCCACACTGACCCAACTCTCCATCCCTTCCTACCCCAAAACTGACCTCAACTCCATTCCTTCCTACCTCAATGACCCAACTTCCTCCCTTCCTACCTCCATGACCCAACTCTCCATCCCTTCCTACCTCCATGACCCAACTCTCCATCCCTTCCTACCTCCGCGCGACCCAACTATCCATCCCTTCCTACCTCCATGACCCACTCTCCATCCCTTCCTACCTCCACGACCCAACTATCCATCCCTTCCTACCGCCCATGACCCAACTCTCCATCCCTTCCTACCTCCATGACCCAACTCTCCATCCCTTCCTACCTCCACAACCCAACTATCCATCCCTTCCTACCTCAGCGAACCAACTCTCCATCCCTTCCTACCTCCATAACCCAACTCTCCATCCCTTCCTACCTCCATGACCCAACTCTCCATCCCTTCCTACCTCCATGACCCAACTCTCCATCCCTTCCTACCTCCATGACCCAACTCTCCATCCCTTCCTACCTCCGCAACCCAACTATCCATCCCTTCCTACCTTCACACTGACCCAACTCTCCATCCTTCTCCTTTTGAAACACTGTTACCAGGCACTGTTTTGTCAGGATCAATACACTGGCTGACCCCCAATGTTCAACTAACATAAGCAAACAACTCGCTCTTTATCTCTCTCTCTCTCACATACACACACACACACACACACACACACACACACACACACACACACACACACACACACACACACACACACACACCTGTCCACCTACCTGAATTTCTTGTTCTTGGGACCCTGCTTTCTTGTCAGGAGACGCGTCAAACGTGGCCACATGCTCTGACTTGTGCTGGGAAGGTCTGCCAGGGGGCGTCGGAGGTCGGAAGGTCATCTCTGTGATGGGCGGTCCTCGGTCAGCTGACATGATGCCTAGACACAGACATACTTCCATGTCACCCATCAACAGGGGTCCACAGCAGCATGGTGAAATGATCCTAGACACACACACTTCCATGTCACCTAATCAACAGGGGTCCACAGCAGTGTGGTGAAATGATCCTAGACACACACACTTCCATGTCACACTAATCAACAGGGGTCCACAGCAGTGTGGTGAAATGATCCATGTCTTCCATGTCACCCAATCAACATGGGGAGTTTGTATTATATTCCCTGTTTGGGTAGTATACTTACCATGTCAGACCATAGCATTCTACGGCAGTTAGTCAGCTCTGCCAGGCTGAATTTTTTGTGGCTAATGCAGTAATAGACAGTCACATGACACCCACCCCACACTTCCGCCAAAGGAAGAAAGCCGGTAGCTGCTTCCTGTTCCTCATTCAGCCAGGCCTGTGCCACCTTGTGGAGCACTGGGTTTGGCTGTTGGTATGGATGACACGTTACACATAGCATGCACTTTCCCTGAAGAACCCCGAGAACCTTTTTTTTTTTTTTTTTTGGCTGTCCCAACCTCTGCACGACTTCAGAGGCAGTGCACCCACGCCGCTCACCTCGACACCCCGTCCACAGCTACAGCCCAGTCGGCCCCAGCCGCAGCCCCGGCGCCAGCAATCCACAGGGAGCAGTTAATGTCAAGTCGTCAAGAGGCAACCCACCGGAGGAGACACTGCTCTGCTGCTGCCGAGTCACTTCGGTGGTGTTCAGTGGCGCCTGTTCTGTCTAGCATACGCAGGACACCACCTACTAAGCCTCATACTGACGACAATAATTGCTTAGTCGCGGAGCCGGCGTAAGTGAGCTCTCCCCCGGAGGGCACCACCACGTCCGTCCAACGACAGCCCCCATGGAGTCGCCGATACCAGTGACCCCGACGGAACCAAACCAAGACCACAGACGTGAAGAGGGACATCGAAATTGAGGTCACCATGGGAACAGGACATGAAGGGCCACAGAACTTGACATTTTTTTTTTTTTTTTTTTTATGCTGATCGATGAGAATGGGGATGATTAAGATGATGCTACGGATTTCCATTTTGGTCTGAGACTACATGACAGGGCTGTACTCTCTACGCTTCCTTTCATAATATATCCCGGCGTCAACCAGGCCCGAGAGATACAGGCACCTGCAGTGCTGGTCAGGAAATTTGAGCAACACTCTCAGAAACGCATCCATAAGTGGATGAAACTCGGCTGTGTGGTCCCAGTCTTCCCAACTGAGTCTGCAGCAAACTCAACTCTGGGTAGGAGCCGGTCGGGGCAGAAAAAAAACCCACATGACTCTGATGGGATTCGAACCCATGACCTCCCAGCCGGGAGTCCGAGACGCTAACCACTTCGCCACAGCGGCTGGTGAATCCCGAGAACCTTGGCGCTAGAGGGGAAGGTAGGGCGGGCATTAGAGTCTGACATGGTAAGTATACTAGCCAAACAGGGAGTATAATACAAACTCCCCATTTTGGCGTCATATACTATACCAGACCATAGCAGAATTGAAAAGAATTGGAGGAGGGTAAAGTGCCCTAGTGGTTCTTGGGGTTAAGCGATATAGCTGCATTAGCTGCCAGCCACCACAAAGGAGATCCCTGTAGAACCGTCAGCCCTGACATGCGGATATCCCTGAAATAAAAGTTTATAAGGCTGCCTCCAGGAGACGGCGCAAGTGGACAGAGTGTTGGAACGCTGCAGAAGTGGCCAGCGCTCTGACCTCATGGGCCCGGGGAGATAGGACAGGGAGATGCTAGTACGCGTGGGCATAGGCAGATCTCACCATCTAGGAGAGGCACCTACAGATCGTGCCAGGCGAGATGTCTTCCTTATTACTGGGGTTGATAAAAATAAGGAGACATCTAGGGGGAGCGCCTGGGGTGCGAGAGTTCCAGTAGTAGTGTCTCAGACACTTAGAAGGGCACAGGTCCAAGTCTCCACCACCGCTTCTTCCCCTTGCAGGATATCCGCCAGAGGGGCGGATGATGAGGGCGGACGAGGAGTGCCCGGTTCCTGATTCTTAGCTAAGAAATGGGGAGAAATGTTCGAGAGACAGAGCCGACCCTGTGGGAGGCAATGACTCCGGGGTCCCCGATGAGGGCATGGATCTCGCTTCAAGTCATCCCACTGTACACCACAAGTCATCCCACTGTACATCACAAGTCAGACAAGTCATCCCACTGTACATCACATCACAAGTCATCCCACTGTACACCCAAAGTCACTGTACACCCAAAGTCATCCCACTGTACACCACAAGTCATCCCACTGTACATCACAAGTCATCCCACTGTACACACAAGTCATCCCACTGTACACCACAAGTCATCCCACTGTACACCACAAGTCATCCCACTGTACATGACAGACAAGTCAGACAAATCATCCCACTGTACACATCGCAAGTCAGACAAGTCATCCCACTATACATCACAAGTCAGACAAGTCACCCCACACATATAAGTCATCCCACTGTACATCACAAGTCATCACCCCCACTGTACATCACAAGTCAGACGAGTCACCCCACTGTACATCACAAGTCAGACGAGTCACCCCACTGTACATCACAAGTCAGACAAATCACCCCACTGTACATCACAAGTCAGACGAGTCACCCCACTGTACATCACAAGTCAGACAAGTCATCACACTGTCATCACAAGTCGGACAAGTCATCCCACTGTACATCACAAGTCAGACAAGTCATCCCACTGTACATCACAAGTCAGACAAGTTATCCCACTGTACATCACAAGTCATCCCACTGTACATCACAAGTCAGACAAGTCATCCCACTGTACATCACAAGACAGACAAGTGATCCCACTGTACATCACAAGAAAGACAAGTGATCCCCCACTGTACATCACAAGTCATCCCACTGTACATCACAAGTCAGACAATGTAAATGCAGACATTAGAGAATGTCAACACTAAGCACCGATGGAAATCCAATGCATGTAAATGACATACAAATCCCCACATCCCACCTCCATGTCTTTCTTTTTCTTTCTTTTTCCCCAACAGCCCTCAACACACACACTTTGACTTGACTCCAGAAAAGTCACATACCACAGTAAGAGTTATCAGCAGTCCCAAAAGGACATCACCTCCATCTCACATTTTCACGTACAGAGTCATGAAAGAGTAACACACACACACACACACACACACACACACACACACACACACACACACGCACACACACGAATGCACGCATGCGCACGCACGCACGCACACACGTGTGCACCACCTTACCAACTGAAAGTTGAAGACAGCAGCTTACCAGGTGATGTCATCTTTTCGGCGGGGACTGTGATATCGGTGTCAGTTCCATTCTGTGGCATTGCTCGTTTCATCAGACGACCCCAGGTTGCCACATTGATGTTCATCTGGTTGGGACGTAAAAAGTTCTTGCCTGCAAGACGCCAGATTCAGATTATCAGCAGACATGGAAACAACAGTGAAAAAAAAAGAAAAAAAAAAAGACCCGAACATGAAGAATGAACTACTGAGAGTATTTCTCCTAACAAACTTATAAGTATTTCAAGAGAACCGATTTCTTTGTACAAATGTCTTCGCTCTGAGCAGTTCCTTCAGCTAAATATGTCCTCCTGTCCAAGAATGCTTTGCATTTTCAGCATGATTACAACTGACCATGCTCAGCAGTTCTGCCTTCCACTGGCAAATCCCATTCTTGTACAATCTCATCTTGCAATTCTCAGACACCAGATTTTGATACCCAAACTAGCAAACAACAAAAACAAAAGGACCCTATTCCAACCATCCCAGGTGACCCTTTCATTTGTTCCCACAGGGGTTATTTGAGGAGCTCTGACCATTAAAACACACCATTTGAGGATGACAGCTGTGACAGAATTGGCTGCCATCGGCAAAGCTCTACACATTCTAGTCTGAAATGTTTCAAACTATATAATTCTCCATCTTGAGTGGAGAGTCACTGTGAATGCCAGTGCCGGCTGACCCTCCCTTCTACATGACTGTGGACAATTCACAGCACCACACATCCACTTTGTACACCCCTCAAATAATTAGGTAAAACAAATGCTGATTTAAATTATGAAGATTTATAATCTAATAACAATAAGCAACTAATCATAAGCAAGGGAAAAAGTAAAGAAAGAAACATAAAATCATAATCAGAGCATAAATTATGCTGAAAGCAAGCGCACCCTTCTATGTCTAGATCTGTGTTCTTTACCCCTCACCTACCTTTGTGTTTGGGAAAGATCTTTCTCTGACGCTGCAGTTTTGGTTTGCGCGATAACGTTGGGTTCAAAAAGGTGATCTGAAAGCACACACACACAGAACATCCAGTTGGAATACTAGCATCTTCAGAAAGGTAAAAGAGAGCAATCAACTCAGCAAGAAGAAAGGAAGGAACAATGAAGAAAGGAAAGAAGACCAGATACCAAAAATGACAGGCTGTGAAAAAGAGAGAGAGAGACACACACACACATACAGAGACAGAGACAGACAGACAGACAACTTGTATCATTTTGTTCCAACAGATTTCTTAGTAGTTCCAGATCTGCTATCCTCAAGGTTATCATGTTGAAACCAAGCATGTCCTATGCATGTTCTTGCTCACATACTTGCATAGACTGGACTTGACTGAAAAAAAAAGTTGTTCTGTGCTTCTGAATGCTGATGACACCATCACATCAAACATGTACTTGCATATCCAAACACAAACACAATCATCTGGGGGTAAACTGTCAGCTAAATATTGTGTCTTAACCCCAACCCCCTTCTTATGTACTCACGTGTGCGCGCGCGCGCGCACACACACACACACACACACACACACACACACACACACACACACACACACACACATGTACCTCAGCAAAGAGAATGCCCTGGGGCTCCATGTGGATGGTGATTCCGTGCCGCTGGTTGTCAAGGAAGTCTTCCAGCCGCAGGAACTTGGTAGCACACATCTGTCGCCAGTCACGCCAGTACACCGACACCTCCAGTTCACGCGACTGTTGACATAACAACAACAAAACCCCATATCACTGTCTATACTCTCGACATAACAAACACTGTGTCACTGTGCTGTCAACACAACAAACACTATGTACTGACTGTGACTTGTCTGTACTGTCAATACAACAAACACCATGTCATTGTCTGTACAGTCAACACAACACCATGTCACTGTCTGTACTGTCAACACAACAACCCATGTCACTGTGCTGTCAACATGACAAAAACACATGTCACTTGTCTGTACTGTCAATACAACAAAACACCATGTCACTGTCTGTACTGTCAACACAACAAACATCATGTCACTGTCTGTACTGTCAACACAACAAACACCATGTCACTGTCTGTACTGTCAACACAACAAAACACATGCCACTGTCTGTACTGTCAACACAACAGAAGCCATGTCACTGTCTGTCACTGTCAACACAACAAAAAACCATGTCACTGTCTGTACTGTCAACACAACACAACACCATGTCACTGTCTGTACTGTCAACACAACAAACACCATGTCACTGTCTGTACTGTCAACACAACAGGAGCCATGTCACTGTCTGTACTGTCAACACAACAACACACCATGTCACTGTCTGTACTGTCAACACAACAAACACCATGTCACTGTCACTGTCTGTACTGTCAAAACACAACAAACACACCATGTCACTGTCTGTACTGTCAACACAACAAACACCATGTCACTGTCTGTACTGTCAACACAACAAACACCATGTCACTGTCTGTACTGTCAACACAACAAACACCTTGTCACTGTCTGTACTGTCAACACAACAAACACACATGTCACTGTACTGTCAACACAACACACTATGTCACTGTCTGTACTGTCAACACAACATACACCATGTCACTGTCTGTACTGTCAACACAACAAATACCATGTCACTGTCTGTACTGTCAACACAACACACTATGTCACTGTCTGTACTGTCAACACAACATACACCATGTCACTGTACTGTCAACACAACACACTATGTCACTGTCTGTACTGTCAACACAACAAACACCATGTCACTTTACTGTCAACACAACAGGAGCCATGTCACTGTCTGTACTGTCAACACAACAAACACTATGTCACTGTCTGTACTGTCAACACAACAAACACCACCACGTCACTGTCTGTACTGTCAACACAACAAACACCATGTCACTGTCTGTACTGTCAACACAACAAACACCATGTCACTGTCTGTACTGTCAACACAACACCATGTCACTGTCTGTACTGTCAACACAACAAACACCATGTCACTGTCTGTACTGTCAACACAACAAACATCATGTCACTGTCTGTCCTGTCAACACAACACACTATGTCACTGTCTGTCCTGTCAACACAAACACACTACGTCACTGTCTGTACTGTCAACACAACACACTATGTCGCTGTCTGTACTGTCAACACAACAGGAGCCATGTCACTGCCTGTACTGTCAACACAACAAACAGCATGTCACTGTCTGTACCTTTCTACTGCCGTGTGACACTGTCATCACAACGAAAAACCATGTCCCTGTTCATCCTACCTGCTTACCCAGGAGGAACAGGTGTGGCATTCTGTTCATCCCAGCTACACACAGGTTACCCATCCTGTTCATCCTACCACCCCATCCACACACAGGTTACCCATCCTGTTTCAACCCACCACCCCCACACACAGGTTACCCATCCTGTTCAACCCCCACCCCATCCACACACAGGTTACCCATCCTGTTCACCATCCACACACAGGTTACCCATCCTGTTCATCCCACCACCCCCATCCACACACAGGTTACCCATCCTGTTCATCCACCACCACCCTATCCACACACACAGGTTACCCATCCTGTTCATCCCACCACCCCATCCACACACAGGTTACCCATCCTTCATCCCACCACACCCATCCCACACACAGGTTACCCATCCTGTTCATCCCATCACACACAGGTACCCATCCATCCACACACACCCCATACCCATCCCATGTTGTTCATCCACCACCCCATCCACACACAGGTTACCCATCCTGTTCATCCCACCACCCCCCATCCACACACAGGTTACCCATCCTGTTCATCCCACCACCCCATCCACACACAGGTTACCCATCCTGTTCATCCCACCACCCCATCCACACACAGGTTACCCATCCTGTTCATCCACCACCCCATCCACACACAGGTTACCCATCCTGTTCAACCCACCACCCCCATCCACACACAGGTTACCCATCCTGTTCACCCCAACACCATCCACACACAGGTTACCCATCCTGTTCATCCCACCACCCCATCCACACACAGGTTACCCATCCTGTTCATCCCACCACCCCCATCCACACACAGGTTACCCATCCTGTTCAACCCACACCCCATCCACACACAGGTATCCTGTTCATCCCACCACCCTATCCACACACAGGGTTACCATCCTGTTCATCCCCACCACCCCATCCACACACAGGTTACCCATCCTGTTCAACCCACCACACCAATCCACACACAGGTTACCCATCCTGTTCATCCCCCACCCACCCCATCCACACACAGGTTACCCATCCTGTTCATCCCCACCACCCCATCCACACACAGGTTACCCATCCTGTTCATCCCACCCCCATCCACACACAGGTTACCCATCCTGTTCATCCCACCACCCCATCCACACACAGGTTACCCATCCTGTTCAACCCACCACCCATCACACACACAGGTTACCCATCCTGTTCAACCCACCACCCATCATCCACACACAGGTTACCCATCCTGTTCATCCCACCACCCCCATCCACACACAGGTTACCCATCCTGTTCAACCCCCACCACCCCATGCACACACAGGTTACCCATCCTGTTCAACCCACCACCCCATCCACACACAGGTTACCCATCTTGTTCATCCCACCACCACCCCATCCACACACAGGTTACCCCATCCTGTTCAACCACCACCCCATCCACACACAGGTTACCCATCCTGTTCAACCCCCACCACCCATCCACACACAGGTTACCCATCCTGTTCAACCCACCACCCCATGCACACACAGGTTACCCATCCTGTTCAACCCACCACCCCATCCACACACACAGGTTACCCATCTTGTTCATCCTACCACCCCATGCACACACAGGTTTACCATCCTGTTCATCCCCCACTACCATCCACACACAGGTTACCCATCCTGTTCAACCCACCACCCCAGTCACACACATATTATTCCTGTTCAACCCACCACCCCCATCCACCCACGATTTTCCTCCTGTTTCTTCCCTCTTCCTCCTGCATATACCCCCCCCCCCCCCCCCCCCCCCCCCCCCCCTGAGTGACCTACCCTGTCCAGGTCGATGGAGCTGCGGTGGTCCCAGCACTGCTGGCTGTTGGGTCTCCAGGAGGTCTGCACCACCTGCTGGTTGTCCAGTCTCAGCACAGCCATCACCTCGTCTGTCAACAGGCCACAGCCCCTGACACTGCTGTCAGTACACACACCTGTTCACCGCTCCATTAGGTTTTACATTTACACAACACAAACAGGTCACAGCACCCTGACACATCTGTCAGTACACGCACCTGGCTCACCACTCCATTAGGTTTTACATTTACACAACACAAGCAGACCACAGCACCCTGACACTGCTGTCAGTACACACACCTGGCTCACCGCTCCATTTGGTTTTACATTTACACAACACAAACAGGTCACAGCACCCTGACACATCTGTCAGTACACACACCTGGCTCACCGCTCCATTTGGTTTTTACATTTAAACAACACAAATCCTAAATATAGAAATAAACAGAAAAGTAATTGTGTAACTCACTTGCACTCTCTTTTTTTAAGCACACGCTATTAGTATATGACAAATATACATAGCTAAGAAGATTAACCCCTTCACTGCCACAGTATAATAGCCCACATTTGAAAATCTGTATGCCAAGGTAAAATTCAGCTTTTTGGGGTAGGTTTGATAAAATGGTTACTGCATGCTTATTTCTTGACAGATCTCTCTGATTTTTTGCATGTTTTGTTGTTATGCATTTGTCTACACTCTCCTGTCAAAATGACTTGATTATGTTGATAACTAGTATAGCAGAAATTCACATAATTATGAAAATTATACAAAAAATAACAGTTTTTGAGTAAACACAAACACATTACGCCAAACAGAGTGAGTCAAAACACTGAAAAAAGTGGTCTTGTTATTTATTCAACATCAGCACGAACACATGACAGTCATATAAATCCCAAGGAATCTTGTTCTTGATGACAATTTGCTCATAATTGGGGTACTACTATTTTTTAGGTAAAAAAGGGCATAATCATGCTTTTCACGGTATGTTCAGTAACATCTACATTACTCATCCATTTGTTCTGAGTTATTTGTTAGATTTTTTGTGGATTACTTCCTTATACCCTTGTTCACAATTCACATCATTCTAACTTGATTTTGGGGTTAATAATGATGGTTCACTCTAATAATAACATATGATAAAAGTTTTTTTGTTTTGTTTTCAGTTTGAGAGTTTTACAAAATCCACCACATTAAAGCCCACTAAACACAGCACAAACACTTTCTGGTGTTTGCTCAACAAAATTACAAACACCTGGGATTCATATTGTCAATAAATGTCCCTCTGTGTAACAATCTGTATGTTACTGGGGGTACCCCCAATTCTACAAGAAAGGGGTATAATTTTTTATATGGGGGTAGGTTCAGTACCTCAATCCCCGTTTATTTATTTGTTGACATATGACTTAGATTTTATGGCTTTTCTTTCCTATACCCCAAGCTATGATGCTGTATAACAATAATGTAGTATTGTTGGCCATTAGGGGATGGACAAGGATATAATGAATGGTGGTTTTTACAAACAGAACACTTTTCAAGTATACAAAAACAAACTGCACCATACAAAATCAGTCAAAACAATGAAAAAAGGATGTGACTAATTATTCAACATCAGCTCTAACACATGACAGTCATATAAATCCCAAGGAATCTTGTGCTTGATGACAATCTGCTCATAACTGGGGGTACTATGTTTTAGGTAAAGAGGGGCATAATCATGCTTTTCATGGTATGTTCAGTAACATCTACATTACTCATCCATTTGTTCCCAGTTATTTCTTAGATTTTTTTGTGAATTACTTCCTTACACCCTTGTCTACAATTTCATATCATTCTAATTTGATTTTGGAGCTAATGATGATGGTTCACACTAATAACATATCATAAAACAGTTTTTTGTTTTGTTTTCAGTTTGAGTTTTACAAAAATTCACATCAGGCCCACTAAACACAGCAAAAAAATCTTTTTTAGTGGTAGCTCAACAACATGATAAACATCTGGGATTCATATTGTTGTCAATAAATGTCCCTCTGTGTGTAACAATCTGTATGTTACTGGGGGTACCCCAATTCTATTAGAAAGGGGCATAATTTTACTATTTGGGGTAGGTTCAATACCTCAATCACTGCTTACCTATTTGTTGACATATGACTTGGACTTTATGGCTTCTCTTTCTTTTTACCCTAAGCTATGATGCTATATAATATAATCTTGTTTTGTGTGGCCATTAGGGGATGGACAGGGATGTAACAAAATGGTGGTTTTACAAGAAAACAACAGTTTCTGAACACATACACATGTTACAACACATAAAACCTGTACAACACTGACAAAACCTTCTGTTAGTGTTTACTCAGCATCACTGTAAGTATACAACATGGTCCAAATTGTTATAGTATAATACTTACTGGTAAATGTTCAAAATGACAACCATGGAAAAAAAAGTCTGAAGAAAAAAAAAAAAAAACAATTGTCTGTTGAAAAGAAAAAAGAAAAACACACACACACATTGCATGCATTTGTTATCAAACAACACACTATAGGAACTGTGTTAGTTTTTTAACAAATACATACATTACTGCCACGCTGTTCTACACAGGAATCCATCACTTGCCGTACAAAGTCTTAGACATAATCCTCAGGTTGCCTGCATTCCCTGCTTCATAATTTTACTCCATGTGGTCTTCTTTCACTGATGCACTCGGTCTGGTCACAGCGTTGACAAAATCATGAACGCACACACAGGTGAGAAAAAATTCACTTCCCGGAACTTTTCATGCAGATGATCCAGAAGGGGTTGATACCTGTAGAGCCAGTCGTACTCTGGATCACCTTCGACTGGCATGGCTGCATTATCGTTGAAATGCAGAAACTGAAGAAGAATCGGAAATACAGAATAAAAATTTCAAGATAAGTAAGCAGACCCACAATTAGGTGCACACACACACACACACGCCGCAGTAAACAGACCCACAATTGGGCACACACACACACACACACAACACACATACACACACACACACACACACACACATACATACTCATATGCACAAACACACACTAACAGTATCACACACACATGGATGTAAAAACACCACAATGATACAAACACAAAAAAATCTACTGTGGATGAGTGCTTCTGTGTTTTACAAAATGAACAAACTTACATGGAAAACTTGCATACAGAAATACATAATGCTTAGGCACATGCGCGCGCACACACACACACACACACACACACACACACACACACACACACATACACAGAGTTCCACCTATCCATACAGTCATTATTTGCCATAATTATGTGGTTTCAGTAGGAAAAAGGGCAAAGAAGAGAAATACAGAAAATGAATAGTCCAGGAATGAAGAATCATATAGTAAAAAACAAAAACAAACAAAAAAAAAACAACAAAAAAAAAAATAGAGCTACTTGCCTGAAACCGGTTTCTGGGTCATGAAGGAACTGAAGACTGGAACTTTGTACAGCCAAAAATTGGCACAGTTGACTTTTTCAGACCAGAATTCCCAGTCAAAACAATGGCAAGGTGAAGGGCTGTGCATCTCTTTCTCACCATTCTTTGATTAGCTGTTGCTGACCACGCCCCATGCCACGCCCCCGGTCGCTTCCACAGGACCTTCACCATCATCCTGAGCCCGTACCATGTCCACGACCGCGTCCCTCAAGACAGGAGAGGGTGCAGTGCTCGCTGACCGCACGCGTTCGGCAATTTCCGCTTCGTCACCCACGCTAACAGCGCTTTTCTTTACTCCTGTCTTGTGTACAGAACAATGAAGCCACGTCATCACCAGTATGTATCTCCGATAAAAGTGGATGGTGCTGATTCCCATCCGTCTCCTCCTCATCGCTAGTATCAGGAGCCGATCCTCAAAGGTCTTCTTCGTCACTATCTTGATACTTTAGAACATCATCTAAAACATCAAGGGCAGTGTAACGCTTGAAAACAGGACGCGTCGACAAAGTGCAAGGATGAGCTGCCATCTTCAATATGCTAATCAGCTGTAACCTCTCAACTCGCAATTTGCATAAATATATGGTCAGCTGGCTGCTCGCGTGAAGGGAAAGGGGCCATTCCTTGACACCAGTAGAAGAGGTGAGAACATTTTAGACGGTCGTCTCCCAAGTAGATTTTTCTGCTTTCTGTGATGAAGTTACAACGAGACACACTCGTCCCGGGCATAGCGATTTTCAGTTTTCTGGATGAGTGTTACTTGTTCCAGGCAGGGAACAGGTTAATAAAATAAAAGCTAAACACTTAAGCTCCTCCTTTTCCCCAACCTGTTTTATTTTGTATAAGCAGCTTTTTCCTTTGACCATGTTGATGCCAGAAACTAGCAAAAAGAGACTTTCAAAGAAAAATCCCACTGCAGGCAGACTCTCTGCATTTCAGGGAATCAGCTCAGAATCCTCTGCCACTTGTCCTCTTTTAAATCACAGCCCTCATGGTCAAGCTTCAAATCCACACCAATACCCTAGCTGCACACAGTGCCTTCTGATCATGCACATGGTGTGAAATATGTGTGAATGAATGGTGCTGTTTATGTGTGGCGTGCATGTCAGTGGATGTGTACACCCCATGTATGTGGCTGAGTGTGTGTTGCAAGGAGGAGGGCAGAGAGCTCATTGGGTTTCTTTGTGTCACCTCTCCCAGTTCCCACAGTTGGCTGATAATTTTCAAGCAGAACTGGCATATGACAGTCTACTGGTGATAAGATGCAAGGAAAAAAAGTCAAGATGTAAGCACATCAAGATCTTAAATTTGTCATGAAATCTGCTGAATAAGACCACAAGGAAATATCTGTGATTGCTGGAACTGTAACAATGGAAAAAATACCAAGGGCGTGGCAATAAACGTAGACCGTAACTGCCAAGGCTTTAAATGCTCAGAGCAGCATTCTGACATTTGAAGTGTGGCATTCTAAATCTAGGAACAGCGCTTGCATGTCATAGCACAAGATCACTTTCAGTGGCATTTCTCTCCCAATCAGGGGACTATGAAGATGACAGTCTCGCTAGTCATCGTGTGGTTTTTGACTTAACCTGGAAAAAATAAAAAATGGCTGACACTAAACCAATCGAATAGGCGGCAAACTCACTGTTGTCTTTACTGATTTTTCTTCCTCTGCACACAGAAACTGGCCTTTTTTTTTCTTAATGAAACAAGTCTACGGTATAAAGATCAACTCTGTCCAAGTTCTGATTATGCTGCTGCTCAGACCATGAAATGCTTATTCAAATTTTTTCAAATATTTGCTTTTTGGCATAATATTTCATCATGAAGTGTAGCAGCATAGCACTCTCAACATAAAAATAGCAAGCTACACCAAAAGTGTAGTACTCAATGGCTGTGGCAGCCATCCACTAAGCAGAGTGCACACAGGTAAAAGCTAGGCATGACACAGGAGTGTGACCGTCGCCGAGGTGCCTGAGGGGAGCTAACTCTTCCTGAACCTAAATTACCTCCTCCATGGTGGGGACGCTTTGACCAGCATCTGGTGGTCAGTCTCTCTGTCAGTACACTGACATTACAACTACTGAACCAGTCTGAACCACGTCTCTCTGTCAGTACACTGACATGACAACTACTGAACCAGTCTGAACCACATCTCTGTCTCTCTGTCAGTACACTGACATGACAACTACTGAACCAGTCTGAACCACATCTCTGTCAGTACACTGATATGACAACTACTAAACCAGTCTGAACCACATCTCTGTCTCTCTGTCAGTACACTGACATGACAACTACTACACCAGTCTGAACCACATCTCTGTCTCTCTGTCAGTACACTGACGTGACACTACTGAACCAGTCTGAACCACATCTCTGTCTCTCTCTGTCAGTACACTGACGTGACAACTACTGAAGTCTGAACACATCTGTGTCTCTCTGTCAGTACACTGACATGTCAACTACTAAACCAGTCTGAACCACATCTTTCTCTCCTGTCAGTACACTGACATGACAACTACTACAACAGTCTGAACCACATCTTGTGTCAGTACACTGATGACAAAGACCCCCCAATCTGTGTCTCTCTGTCAGTACACTGACATGTCAACTACTAACTGAACCATTTTATGGAGAGTACACTGATCTGGACTAAAGGGTGGATCCACATCTGGCACAGATGTACCCCCCAAAGGCCCCACTCAATAGAGTTTGCTGCCCATTCCTGGAGTGGGATCATATCAAAGGGTGGACCCATGGCGCTATACCCAGGGGCCCTTCTAGCTGCTGCCCATTCCTGGAGTGGTTTCATATCAAAGGGTGGACCCATGGTGCTATACCCAGGGCCCTTCTAGCTGCTGCCCATTCCTGGAGTGGTTTCATATCAAAGGGGGTATCAATACAAAAAGTCCACAACGTACCCAGTGCCCTTCTACTTAGTGCCCATCCCTGGTGTGGATCTGGACTAAAGGGTGGACCCATGGTGCTGTACCCAGTGCCCCTCTAGTTGCTGCCCATTCCTGGAGTGGTTTCATATCAAAGGGTGGATCGATAGAAAAAGGTCTACAATATACCCAGTGCCCTTCTAACTTGGTGCCCATTCCTGGTGTGGATCTAGACCAACAAATGGATCTGTAGCAAAAATCTGTACTGTGCACAGTGGCCTTCTAGTTTTACCTGTTATTCAGTCAACATTACTTCATTTGAAGGGATTCCAGCATTTCTAACAAACACAAAATGTCCATTCTTGTTACCATCAGCCCCAAAACACATACTGGAAAGTTCGTCCTTGACATTATACACATTCTTGCTCCCTCGTCGTAAGAGACTGCGGCTCTCGCCAGGGGGAGGACATCCACAACTGCATGTTGTCCTTCCGCCGCGTGGGAATCTCTTCCAACAGTCCTTGCACCCCCACCAACCTGTTGACAGAAAGCAGGAGCCTGGTCAGGTAACATGACCAACACTCTGATGGGCAACACTGGCTTGCAGATGGCAAACAGGTCTCTGAAACGTCCAAACAACACACACACACCTCATACAGACGGTGAACAGATCTCTGAAATGTCAAAAACAACAAGCAGATCTCTGAAACATCCAAACACACTCCTAATACAGATGGTAAACAGGTTTCCGAAACGTCAAAACAACACACGCACACTAATACAGATGGTAAACAGGTCTCTGAAACGTCAAAACAACACACACCTAATACAGATGGTAAACTGGTCTCCAAAACGTCAAAAACACACACACACACACACCTAATAGAGATGGTAAACAGGTCTCCAAAATGTCAAAACAACACTGACACCTAATACAGATAGTAAACAGGTCTCTGAAACGTCAAAACAACACACACATACCTAATACAGATGGTAAACAGGTCTCTGAAACGTCAAAACAACACTGACACCTAATACAGATGGTAAACGGATCTCTAATAATACCTCAAACAAGAAACACACCCAATACAGATGGTAAACAGATCTGAACTGCCAAAAGCAACACACACACATCCAATACAGATGGAAAACAGGTATCTAACACCTTGAAAACAACAAACAAAACTATAACAGACGGTAAACAGATCTGCATTGCCTCAAAACAACACACACACTCAATACAGGTGTGCGTTGCCTCAGAACTTCAGACGCACACGCACACACCATCATCGACCTCATTCAAATTCCAACCTTCCCTGTACTCACCTGACTTCCAACTTGCCCGTCACAGCGGCGGCCTTGCTGAAGGTGTTGGCGTTGCGGGAGGCGGCGGCCAAGCCTGAGTGGCGCTGGGAGGGGGTGGAGGTGGAGGTGTAGGTGGTGTTGAGCAACTCATCCAGCTCGGCCCGCAGCACGGCCACCTTGGTGCCAGGTTGGGGTCGGGCTCCAGTTCCATCAGGCGTTTCTCCAGGGACATGCGGATCAGTTCCATCTTCTGGCTGGATTCACTCAGGTTGGACTGTGCCTGGCAGGACATGTCAGGTCAAGGCAGCAAGCTGTGAACACTACTGTCCAACAGACTGAACACTCCCCTTGTCACAACTGTACAAATAAAAGGCGTAAATATTTCCCATACTTACAGAAAATAGATACATCTCTCCAAATATAAAAACCTGTATTTTCCTTTTTTTTTCCATCCATTTCTCTGTTCACATGCTACTCAAGCAGATGCATACCGGCTATTTCTCTCACATTGCGTGGGCTGGCTCTCTAACTCTGGACTCAGCCCCTTGCATGTGTTGGCATTTCCATATGCAGTGAAGCTAGTCTGAAGAGTCCTCCCTGGATGAAAATAATGGCTACCAACTGCCCTAATGCAGTGACACACTGCACCTCCATGGTGCACAGTTCTCTCCCTTGGTGCAGGACTACCTTGAAACACGGCACTCTGTGTTGAAGGACCAAATTCTAACAGACCACTCTTTGATTCTGTTCCCCTCTTCTTCTTCTCAACTCGCATACCTTCAGTGAACTATCCACTAAATTTTTCTTCTTCTTTTACTTCAAACTGACTTTAAACACTAACACTGACTTGACAACAGGCAAGGATCATCAATGACCTTGCAGGAAATTTTCAACTTTTATAATCCACTACTGCACCCTTTGTCTTCCCTGCTTCCCCTTTTTTTTTCTAAAAACTAAAAACTGTTGTCATGCCATTTTTCCATGACACTTTACTTAGATCAATCACCCCCCCCCCCCACCACCACCACCCCACCCACCCCCACCCACTTTTCCCCTCTCCATTCCTCCAAATATCCCATTCATTCATCCCCATGTAACAGTACGGGGTGAACACCCAGCATCAAACCAGTCTTAACCCCATGTAACTGTTAGGGGGAACACACCCAGCATCAAACCAGTTGTAACCCCATGTAACTGTTAGGGGTGAACACCCAGCATCAAACCAATCGTAACCCCATGTAACTGTTAGGGGTGAACACCCAGCATCAAACCAGTCGTAACCCCGTGTAACTGTTAGGGGTGAACACCCAGCATCAAACCAGTCGTAACCCCATGTAACTGTTAGGGGTGAACACCCAGCATCAAACAGTCTTAACCCCATGTAACTGTCAGTGGTGAACACCCAGCATCAAACCAGTCTTAACCCCATGTAACTGTTACGGGTGAACACCCAGCATCGAACAGTCTTAACCCCATGTAACTGTCAGGGGTGAACACCCAGCATCAAACAGTCTTAACCCCATGTAACTGTTAGGGTGAACACCCAGCATCAAACAGTCGTAACCCCATGTAACTGTTAGGGGTGAACACCCAGCATCAAACAGTCTTAACCCCATGTAACTGTTAGGGGTGAACACCCAGCATCAAACAGTCTTAACCCCATGTAACTGTTAGGGGTGAACACCCAGCATCAAACAGTCTTAACCCCATGTAACTGTTAGGGGTGAACACCCAGCATCAAACCAGTCGTAACTCACATCAGCCACTGACTGTTCCTTACCAAAATAAATGTGTGTGTCAATGTGGGGAACTGACAATTTTGACAAAAGTGTTCTTACCATCTAGATTTTCATGTGGGGTATTTATTTGCTTTCAAACATTCACTAAATGATGGGCGGGGCGGGGGGGGGGGGGGGGGGGGGAATTCAAAGGTTTGACAGGTTCAGGAAAATGTGCTGAAGAGGAATGCAAAAACTTCAGTTATTTTCTCAACAGGGCGGCACGGTAACCTCCTCTGAATAGCCAAAACTGTCATGATTTTTGTCCTGGCTCTTTTCTCGTTGTTTCAGTGTGTGAAAGTCTGCTGACGTGTAAACTTCTCTCATACTCCCATATTAAGATAAGACTGGATTCATAGTACAGGTCACATTTACATAGAAAGTCTTTCCAATCTGAGAATAACAATAACTTTATCCTCACTTTCCAAGTACCTTTTACATGGTACAGTATTCCAGTTTTCCAGAACACTTCTCATAGTCTGATAACCTTTTTTTTCCTTAAAAATTTCTTAGGTTTCAGTTTCTACAACAAAGTCAACTCATTTGGAGACACTGCCACCATGATCATTCAAAACAGTAAACTCTTTCTTTAAAGGTGCAGAGTATCCCAACTGAAAATACTGTATACTGTACATGATCAAGCTCATAACAGCGCTTCAAAATGTAACTATCAATCAGTTCTCTCTCTCTCCCTCTGTCTCTCTCTCACACACACACACACACACACACACACACACACACACACACACACACACACACACTTTATCAGTCAATCTCCAGCACACTAAATTAATGTTCATAGAGATTACTTTTGGCTCAGTTTCAACATATGTAGGCCGTTTTTTTTTTTTTTTTTTTTTTAAATTTCCAATTATTTCAATTTAAAGTTCTCACTTTGTCAATTTCAGTTCTAACACCAACATTTCTTCAAGAACATTTTCAGGCTTGGAAATGGAATTTCCTATTTTCAAAGTTTCTATTACCTATGTGTGAAGCCTGTGTTGTTATTTATCTATGAAACATCCAGTGTATCTACCACAAGATACTGTTGTGAAGACAATCACCCTTACTATGAAACTGTCCAGTGTATCTACCACAAGATACTGTTGTGAAGACAATCACAATGCTGAAGGTGTAAAGAAGCCAGTTACCTCTCTTAGTGCTTTCTTGTCCTCTATCTTGGAGTTAAGTAAAGTGCGTATGACGTTTTGGATCCTTCGGCCACAGCAGACTCTATCTATCTTCAGGTGATGTCTCAGCTCTTCTATCCGCAGTTCGAGGGGCGACAGTATTTCACACTGGTTCCCTGGGTACAAAAGAAAAGTCATGTTTACAACAAAATTAATATGTTGTCAGCATGCACAAAAGCAATGCACATACACTCTTTGGCAGATCTCTTGCTGTAAGTTTATATAACAAAAACAATGCCTTTCGTCCCTATTGTACAATTCTTGTTGTGTGACAGCGTTTTCACACCGGGATGTTTTTCCCTTCTACACAGAAAGTCTCTGATTTGTCATGTCTGACTCACTGTGTCATCAGACCATTGGGACTGTCCTTATGGTCTGCCCCCCAAACTGTACACTCACTCTGTGTGATCCTAGAAAAGCTGTTACTGAACTACATACTGTTCCATCTGTCTGGGTTCCTGGCTATGCCATTCCTGGAAGAGATATGAAGCTATGTATCCAATAATACTGTATCATCTTTTTCTCTAGCCTCCTAAGCCATTAGTGTAGGAAGCATGCAGTGATGATGTGCGTTCCACGGTGTACCTGGTGTCTCGATGACTGGCAAGAGTGATGTCTGCTCTCTGCATGGTACCTTCTCTGTAGTAAGTAGAAACTGATGATTTCACCCTACACTGTATCTCCCTTCTGTCTGGCTTCCTGGCTAAGTCACTGCTACTGTGAGAAGAGGGTTCTGTGCAGTCAGAGCAGCTACTGCTGGACATCACACAGGTGATGACTTTGCTGCGGTGCAGCTACTGCAGCTACTGCTGGACATCACACAGGTGATGACTTTGCTGCAGTGCAGCTCCTATTGAACATCACACAGGTGATGACTTTGCTGCAGTGCAGCTCCTATTGAACATCACACAGGTGATGACTTTGCTGCGGTGCAGCTCCTATTGAACATCACACAGGTGATGACTTTGCAGCGGTGCAGCTCCTATTGAACATCACACAGGTGATGACTTTGCAGCGGTGCAGCTCCTATTTAACATCACATAGGTGATGACTTTGCAGCGGTGCAGCTCCTATGCAGACTTTGCAGCAGCTCCTATTGAACATCACACAGGTGATGACTTTGCTGCAGTGCAGCTCCTATTGAACATCACACAGGTGATGACTTTGCTGCAGTGCAGCTCCTATTGAACATCACACAGGTGATGACTTTGCAGCGGTGCAGCTCCTATTGAACATCACACAGGTGATGACTTTGCTGCAGTGCAGCTACTGCTGGACATCACACAGGTGATGACTTTGCTGCAGTGCAGCTCCTATTGAACATTATACAGGTGACGACTTTGCAGCAGAGCAGGGCCTCTGCTGGTGAGTGGCATCTTCATAACTACACTGCTGGCACTGGAAGTGAGAGAATGATCCTGTGTGTGGCTGTGTAGAGCAAGGCAGGATGACCAGCACGGCCCCAAAGAGAAAACAGCACAGACATTGGGATAGAAATAAAAGAAAAGGGGTCGGGTGGGGAAGGCTTGTAAGTACAGATTAAAAGCAATTTTGGAAGGGAAAGTATGACTGAGAGACAGTGAGAGAGAGAGTGTGTGAAAGTCTCTAACAATGACAAGATGCTGTCAAGATGTGTAGAAACACCTGAACTCAGAAGTATGTAATTTTGTTTCAGCATTATAATTGTATGGTAATATCTTTGGGCAGCCCCCACCAAACTATTCTAATCACGTATCTATGCCTCCACTTCAAACTGTCAAATGGCAAGGCCATCTCCATTCCACCGTCTTTACTGGTAAACTCTGGTACACATACATACGTGAACTATCTAGCCAGGTGAGATGCACATAGCTAAGAGTACCCTGGTAAAGCAAGCACACTTGCCTGGAAAGACTTGCTTACATTCATGCTGCACCAAGTTACAAGTGTTTGCATTAAAGTTTTGGAGTTTAAGTCAGAGCTTTTGTCACACACACCAATGAGAAGCTTTACTGTTGGCCCACTTCCTGCGCGACATTTCACTGTGTTGGCCCACTTCCTGTTTGCTGTTCCACTGTCTTGTCACTAATCTCGCTACACACTACTACACACACAAAAACCAACCACCTGAAGCCCTGTATGCACCACCATCACAACATTCTTTTAAAAACCACATCACTCACCATGTTGGTCGGAGCCAGGAGTTGAGGAGTCCTGGTTGGCTTTGAGCATCTGCATGCGGATGATCTCGATTTTGGTTTTGGCATCGCTCAACATCTGCTGGGCCTCGGCCAGCAGCTTTTTGTCCCGCGACGACCCTGTGCTGTACATGGCGATCATGTTCTCCGCCCCCTGCTTCACCTGAAACAACACACAGCACATTGTGTCACTGTTCTCTGCCCCCTGTTTCACCTGAGAAAAACACACAGCACACTGTGCTGTACATGGCCTTTCATGTTCTCCGCCCCCTGCTTCACCTGAAACAACACACAGCACACTGTCACTTCTTGTCCCTGTGCTGTACATGGCCATCATGTTCTCTGCCCCCTGCTTCACCTGAAACAACACACAGAACACTGTGCTGTACATGGCCATCATGTTCTCTGCCCCCTGCTTCACCTGAAACAACACACAGAACACTGTGCTGTACATGGCCATCATGTTCTCTGCCCCCCTGCTTCACCTGAAACAACACACAGAACACTGTGTGCTGTACATGGCCATCATGTTCTCTGCCCCCTGCTTCACCTGAAACAACACACAGCACACTGTGCTGTACATGGCCTTCATGTTCTCTGTCTCTGCCCCCTGCTTCACCTGAAACAACACACAGAACACTGTGCTGTACATGGCCTTCATGTTCTCCGCCCCCTGCTTCACCTGAAACAACACACAGCACACTGTGCTGTACATGGCCTTCATGTTCTCCGCCCCCTGCTTCACCTGAAAACACACAGCACACTGTGCTGTACATGGCCATCATGTTCTCCGCCCCCTGCTTCACCTGAAACAACACACAACACACTGTGCTGTACATGGCCTTCATGTTCTCCGCCCCCTGTTTCACCTGAAACAACACACAGCACACTGTCACTTCTTGTCCCTGTGCTGTACATGGCTATCATGTTCTCTTCACCTGAAACAACACATAGCACACTCAGTCCTCCATTTCAAACTGATAAATTCATATTGTGAGAGCTCATGTCATGAAATACTGAAATCAAGCACAACAGTAACACCTGACAATGAACATGGAGCAGACCCAAGAACCCATGACGTCCACCACTTACAGTAACTTGTTAACTTGTGCACTATTCATATGTAAAAGGGATGTGCATGGGGTAGGGTGGGGGTGGGCTCACAGCTTATAGCGGCTGGTTTTCAGGGGTTCATGATGGTTTATGTTCTTTCATCATCATCATCATCATCAACATCATCATCATCATCATCAACATCACCAGTCTTTTGTCCTTAGGATCACTGGGGCCACTTTAAGGTAAAAAAAACTAAAATCCTTGTCTGTCCTCTGCTGCTATGCAGGAATCCCCAAACACCAGGCATGTCTGTCCCTGTATGTTGTCCTCCACCTCTTCCTTTGTCTGTCCCTGCATGTTGTTCTCAACCTCTTCCTCGGTCTGTCCCTGTATGTTGTCCTCCACCTCTTTCCTCTGTCTGTCCCTGTATGTTGTCCTCAACCTCTTCCTTTGTCTGTCCCTGTATGTTGTCTTCCACCTCTTCCTCTGTCTGTCCTTGTATATGTTGTCCTCAACCTCTTCCTCTGTCTGTCCCTGTATGTTGTCCTCAACCTCTTCCTCTGTCTGTCTTGTATGTTGTCCTCCACCTCTTCCTTTGTCTGTCCCTGTATGTTGTCCTCAACCTCTTCCTCTGTCTGTCCCTGTATGTTGTCCTCCACTCTTCTTCTGTCTGTCCCTGTATGTTGTCCTCAACTTCTTCCTCTGTCTGTCCCTGTATGTTGTCTTCCACCTCTTCCTCTGTCTGTCCTTGTATGTTGTCCTCAACCTCTTCCTCTGTCTGTCCCTGTATGTTGTCCTCCACCTCTTCCTTTGTCTGTCCCTGTATGTTGTCCTCAACCTCTTCCTCGGTCTGTCCCTGTATGCTGTCCTCCACCTCTTCTTCTGTCTGTCCTGTATGTTGTCCTCAACCTCTTCCTCTGTCTGTCTTGTTTCCCAGCACAGAGCCCTGCAGGACTGTTTCAGCAAGGCTGGATGACAGAGAGATTTGACCACACCATTCCAGTCCTCATGTCTTCACTGTTGTCAGCAGGTCTTCTTCAAATTTTCATTAGTGACAGGGTTTTGCTGTAGCATCACACTTCAAATGCCTGGATTCTTCTTTGCACATCTGATGTCAGGGTCCACACTTCAAAACACAGACAAAGACAGATACAACTGGTGAGTATGTCACTGTCACTTTCTCCTGATGGACTTGAGTTTTAAGCTCGCTGCAGATGCTTGGCCACTGTTAGGGATAAATTCCTGTTTTGACTCTTCATCTGTCACAACTGCTCCGAAGTACTTGCTGCTGCTTACTGTCTTCAAGTTTCTGACCACTGACCATATCTCTGTTCATGTCTTTGATGTTTTCAGTCATCAGCGTGACCTTTACTGCACTGTGTTCCAAGCCATATTATGCAGTGGATCTTTCCTTCAGGCATTTGACTCTGTGAGTAAGATCTTCCTGTCCAGCCAAGCCACTGATGTCATCAGCAAAGCTTTGACTGGTTATGGCCCTGCCTCCAGGGCTTTCGGTTCTAAGGCAGTCTTCCACTGGATCAATCATGAGTCTGTCCAGGAAGACACTGAGGACGGTGGGGGAGAGTGGCAGCCCTTGTCTGACACCAACAACTGTGTACAACGATTTGCTTTGCAGCCACTGAAGAGGCTTCACTGGTCATGTTCCCTACCGACGACAAAACGCAGTGCAGTGAACTGATCAAAGCTGGCCAACCAAAATGAAACAAAACAACAACAAAAAAACCATCACCACCACCACCACCACCAACAACAAAAAAGCCAAGGGAATAGACTGCACAAGAACTGCTATCCCATCACACTCTAAGGGACCACACACACTGTGAATGCGAAGGAGGAACTTTGTTTCCCTAAAAATGAAAAGGCCCATTTACATGGTTCTCCATTTTTTTTCACATCCCTTAACCACACACAGCCAGATATGCAAAGGCAAATATACAAAAATACACATGCAAACTCATGACACACATCACATTACCTTGTTTTCTATGTGGCAAACTCACGCACACACATCACATTACCTTGTTTTCTATGTGGCAAACTCACGCCGATACACATCACATGATCTTGTTTTCTATGTGGCAAACTCATGCCAACACACATCACATTACCTTGTTTTCTATGCGGTAAACTGATGCCGACACATCACATTACCTTGTTTTCTATGCTGTAAACTGATGCCGACACATCACATTACCTTGTTTTCTATGTGGCAACACATCACATTACCTTGTTTTCTATGTGACAAACTCACACCAAAACACATCACATTATCTTGTTTTCTATGCAGCAAACTCATGCCGACACATCACATTACCTTGTTTTCTATGTGGCAACACACATCACATTACCTTGTTTTTTATGTGGCAAACAGATGCCGACACATCACATTACCTTGTTTTCTACGTGGCAACATATCACATTACCTTGTTTTCTATGTGGCAACATATCACATTACCTTGTTTTCTATGTAACAAACTCACACCAAAACACATCACATTATCTTGTTTTCTATGCAGCAAACTCATGCTGACACACAGCACATGACCTTGTTTTCTATGTGGCACACATCACATTACCTTGTTTTCTATGTGACACACATCACATTACCTTGTTTTCTATGTGGCAAACTCACACCGACACACATCACATTACCTTGTTTTCTCTATGTGACACACACTACATTACCTTGTTTTCTATGTGACACACATCACATTACCTTGTTTTCTATGTGACACATACATTACATTACCTTGTTTTCTATGTGACACACATCACATTACCTTGTTTTCTATGTGACACACATCACATTACCTTGTTTTCTATGTGACACACATTACATTACCTTGTTTTCTATGTGACACACATTACATTACCTTGTTTTCTATGTGGCAAACTCACACCGACACACATCATATTATCTTGTTTTCTATGTGACACACATTACACTACCTTGTTTTCTATGTGACACACATTACATTACCTTGTTTTCTATGTGACACACATTACATTACCTTGTTTTCTATGTGACACACATCACATTACCTTGTTTTCTATGTGACACATCCTTGTTTTCTATGTCCATCTGTTTCTGTAAAGACGCCAGTCTCTGGTTGCCTCCACTGCCATCCACACCATCAGACTTCTCAGGGGAGGTCACTCCATCTACATATATATATATATATATATATATATATATATATATATATATACACATACATATACACACACACACACACACACACACACACACACATACACACACAGTGGCATCAGGGGAGACAAGAGATGTTGCTCATGTAGATCAATAATCATGCTGACCAAATCAAGTGTCAAGAAGTGTCTGAGCTGGAACAGATGAAGCAAGAAAGCTGACGAGACATGACATGACAGTGTGCCATCACCTGACTGATGATTTCCTTTCCCTGCTTACGAGAGCATATGTGTGTATGTGTGTGTGTGTGTGTGTGTGTGTGTGTGTGTGTGTGTGTGTGTGTGTGTGTGTGTGTGTGTGTGTGTGTGTGTGTGTGTGTGTGTGTGTGAGAGTGAGGGAAAAGGAGGGAGGGACAGAGAGAGAGAAAAAAAAAAAAGAGAGAGAGAGACAGACAGACAAACAGACCAACAGACTAGCAGACAGACAAAGACAGTGACAGAAAAAGACAGATGAGTCAAAGTGAGAGACAGAGAGGGGTGGGTGGGGATGGTAAATGGGAAATGGGAGCTGGGGGGTGGGTGTCTTTTTTTTTGTGTATGTTTCACATGCACGCACTGAAGAAGCATTTTTTGTCTTTCTCATCAGCCAAAAAGAAAAGAGAATGACACTTCCTTTTCTCTTCTTTATCTTTCTTTTTGCTCTTTTCCTCTTATTCCCCTTCTTTTTATCATTTTTTTCTCTGTCACGGATCAAAAATACCTCACAATTCATCTCATGCATGCACAACACATACCAGTAACTAAGTGTCTGGGATTTCTGTTGCGCCAGTGTCTATGGTTTTATTGGCAGCGGATGCTCGCAGATGTCTGGGTTTCTTCTGCCTGTTCTGTTGGTTATGTGAGACTACATCAGCCTTTGGTTTTTAGGATGACCTAGTGACTTTAGCATTCCTTCTCTCTTTCTCTCTCCCCACAAAAACAGAAATAGATGCTCTGAGAGCCCAAGAAAAACAACTCAACACTGACGGCAGTAATCCATTAACAAACCCAACAACAAACACAATGGAGGGCTCTGTTGCTGGGCTGGTGCACGAGCAATGTGCTTTCCTTCTCATTGTATGAGGCACAGCCTACATTTTTCTGAGCAATGCGCTTTCCTTCTCATTGTATGAGGCACAGCCTATGTTCTCTGAGCAATGCGCTTTCCTTCTCGTTATATGAGGCACAGCCTATGTTCTCTGAGCAATGCGCTTTCCTTCTCATTGTATGAGGCACAGCCTATGTTCTCTGAGCAATGCGCTTTCCTTCTCATTGTATGAGGCACAGCCTACATTTTCTGAGCAATGCACTTTCCTTCTCATTGTATGAGGCACAGCCTACATTTTCTGAGCAATGCACTTTCCTTCTCATTGTATGAGGCACAGCCTACCTTTTCTGAGCAATGTGCTTTCCTTCTCATTATATGAGGCACAGCCTGCATTTTTCTGAGCAATGTGCTTTCCTTCTCATTATATGAGGCACAGCCTTCATTTTCTGAGCAATGCACTTTCCTTCTCATTGTATGAGGCACAGCCTACCTTTTCTGAGCAATGTGCTTTCCTTCTCAGTGTATAAAGCACAGCCTACATTTTCTGAGCAATGTGCAAGCATCAAGGAATGGAAGGTGGGGGTGGGGGGGGGTTATGGGGGAAAGAAGGGAGAGAGATGGACAAAGAAAAAAGAGAAGGGAAGAGAGAGGTGAGGGGAGGGGAGAGGGAGGGGGCTAGTCTGAGAAGTTGCCAGTGGACTGACAGCCAAACAGAGACAAGAGTTGAGAACATGCAGTGATTCCTTCACAAACTTGACGACAAAACGCAACAGAAGAATAACTCCAGAAGAATAACTCGCTGGGCTGCTCCAGTAGAAAGGTCCATTTTGGTCTTTTCTGTCACAGGCACATCCTATATTTCTGAGCAATGTGCAGAGGTTAAGGGCACAGAAAGAGAGAGGGAAGGCCAGGAGGGGAGAATGGAGGAGACAAAGGGAGTGAGAAGGGTAGTGGGGTGGGCAAGTGGTCCAATCTGAGAAAGAGAAAGAGAGCAAAGAGAGAGAGAGAGAGAGAGAGAGAGAAGGAGAGACAGAGAAAGACAGTGGGAGAGGAGAGACAGAGAAAGAATGGCAGGCACACAGAGACACAGAGAGAGAAAGAGAGGGTGAATTTGTGATCAATGGAAATATACTGGGAAAAAAAAACAAAGAAAGAAAAAAGACAAAGACAAAAAAAACAATGAGCAGGTTGGAGACCAATGACTTGAAAAATCTCTGAAAAAGGCCGAGGTCCAGGGACAACGTCCTGGTGAAGGGTCTAGGAGGCGAAGTCCCCACACAACAATGAATCTGAGCTGTTTGAAGACTGTTCCCCACACTACAATGAATCTGAGCTGTTTAAAGACTGTTCCCCACACTACAATGAATCTGAGCGGTTCTGAAGACTGTTGTGAAGCCCCCCCCCCCCCCCCCCCATCAATGAATCTGAGCAGTTTTGAAGACTGTCCCCCACACAACAATGAATCTGAGCAGTTTTGAAGACTCCCCCACACAACAATGAATCTGGGCAGTTTTGAAGACTCCCCCACACAACAATGAATCTGAGCAGTTTTGAAGACTGCTTTGTGGTCTCTGGTGATAGGCAACATACTATAAAGGAAACAATGAAACCAAAAGAAAATAACCACCTGCAAACACAGGGTCACACACACACACACACACACACACACACACACACACACACACACACACACACACACACAGAGGCATGCACACTTACATTTCACAAACTTCTAAAGAAAAAAGAATTGGTTTGTTTCAACAATAATGAATACTACCTAGCTGTGAAAGAAGAATATTCCTTTTTTTTGGACACAATTCCAGTAACCTAGTGCATCTCATTTCTTGCTGTTTATACCTAAATCCACCCCACAGGGACACATAGGACATGTCACTTATCAGGGCTGTCAAATCAACACCCACCCCACAGGGACACATAGGACATGTCACTTCTCAGGGCTGTCACATCAACACCCACCCCACAGGGACACATAGGACATGTCACTTCTCAGGGCTGTCACATCAACACCCACCCCACAGGGACACATAGGACATGTCACTTATCAGGGCTCTCACATCCTCATAATAACATCCATGCATGTTTGTTTAAGAAAAAAAAAAAAGGGGGGGGGGGGGGGGGGGGGGGGGGAGAGGGATTTTAAGACATTAATTAATCTAATGAAGAAATCCCATCTGCTGTGATTGCAGTCCACAGCTCTTCAAGCATCAACATGCTTCTTGCAGCACACTTTTTCACACACGCTGTAAAACCATGACTGGTATAATTCAGCTCTGTTTAATAAAGCAAAAAAAAAAATACCAATGTGCCATTCCAAGCTCATGCACTTTCCATAACAAGTCAAAAACCGCTGACTGACACTGCTCACTTTCTGTCATGTGTTCAGTCCACGCCACCATGGACAGTTGATGTATTCCTCAAATGCCTCGCCCTGATTTATGATTCATGACTCGCAAGACATCGTCTTTCTCCCAAATGCTGAAGCCTGTGCACGACGCAGGAAAAAAAAAAAAGGCTCATCAAACAGCGTTCACCTACAATATTTGCCTTCCACTGAACCAGCCTAATTAATGCATGCAGAAGAACCGCAATATACCATTACGACTGTAGGTGATACTGTGTTGAACAGAGAATCATGGAAACCTGGACTGGAAAAGTGGGATATATGATATGAGACTCAAGATGATTAAGCTTTTCGCAATCCCTCCCCCCCCCCTTCCAAAGCGGAATTTTTAATTTTTGTTTTTCCTTGGATGATGTCTTTTCCTGCCTCTGAAAATCATGTGATGTTCACTGAAATCCCCAGATCCAAAGGGGGTTTTCCAGTTGAATGAAAGAGACAGAATGAGTTTTTATGATCAAAGGATAAAGCAAACACACACACACTGAGACCAGTGACAGGCACAATGAAAAACTGTTCTTCTGAAGGATGAAATAAGCTACGTGTCAAAGCACTGCAGCTTACACTGTCAGTGATGGTGTCCCATGAAGCAAAACAGAAATGCTATCACCAACTTCAGCTTTAACAACAGAACAAGACTTACATTACTCAGCCAATCAGAAACCTTGTAACAACAATAAATCTCCACAGGCCTGGGGTCCCACCTGTGGACAACTCCTGCAGGGAGGTGTTGGGGACCAGGAGGCAGGCATTGATGTCCTGCAGCTCCTGGTGCAGCTGCTGCAGCTTGCTGTTGGCCTTCTTCACGATGCTGCTCACGTTGGACAGCGACTTCTTGTCCGTTGACACCTCCCGCAGCTTCTCCGCCCCTTCCTTGATCTCATCTCTTTGCGGATCTCCTTCCGTAGCACCTGCCACAGGCACGGCCACAACCCCTCACCTCTCTGCCCCTCTCTTTTCTTGTGTGAAAGCAACATACAGTCGCTTTTAGTTGTCTGTGTTTGTTCTTTTTCTATGTCAGTGTTAGGGTGTCATTCTGTTTGTCCATTTACAGTTATGGTTAAGGCACTTCCTGTGTGTATGTACATGTGTGTGTGTGTGTGTGTGTGTGTGTGTGTGTGTGTGTGTGTGTGTGTGTGTGTATGTGTATGTGTGTGTGTGTGTGTGTGTGTTCTATTCAGCAACGAAATCACCCATTGCCAGCGACATGACACAGGATTATTTCACGAAGTTTAAGTTTTGGAAAATTATCTATCAAATACAGTAAATTCCTTTCTTTTAAATCCTGACATCTAGCGGCTATACTTCATTTTTTTTTTTTTCTTTTCTCTATGAAAATAGACAGACAGACATATAAATAGAAAGACAGATAGAGAGATCGAGAGATCGGCTGATAGATATCAGACTGTATGTAAAAGAAACGCTCTTCATATTTCCTGACCACTTTGGAAAAAAAACAAAAACCAAAAGACAGTAAAACAATACAATGGAAATAGTTATCTACAGACAACACTTCATGTAAACAGAGCAGGCCACAAAGCACATGACACATATATCGCAGGCTCTACCTCTTTGAGTTCCTCCAGGCGTATCTGAACGTCAGCCTCTGACAGATCCGCCTCAAGTCCAAAGCGCTGGGTGACGTCATGGTATGAGTTGCGCATGGCACCTCCCTGTACACAGCACATCACACAGTGTAACAACATGGCACCTACCTGTAACACAGCACATTACACAGTGTAACAACATGGACATCACACAGTAACAACATAGCACCTCTCTGTAACACATCACATCACACAGTGCAACAACATGGCACCTCCCTGTAACACAGCACATCATACAGTGTAACAACACGGCAGCTCCCTGTAATACAGCACATCACACAGTGTAACAACATGGCACCTCCCTGTAACACATCACACAGTGCAACAACAAGGCACTTCCCTGTAACACATCACACAGTGTAACAACAAGGCACCTCCCTGTAACACATCACAACAGTGTAACAACATGGCACCTCCCTGTAACACAGCACATCACACAGTGTAACAACATGACACCTCTCTATTAAGTCTATAACACAGCACATCACAGTGTAACAACATGGCACCTCCCTGTAACACATCACAGTGTAACAACATGGCACCTCCCTTTAACACATCACACAGTGTAAACAACATGACACCTCTCTGTAACACAGCACATCACACAGTGTAACAACATGACACCTCTCGGTAACACATCACATCACACAGTGCAACAACATGGCACCTCCCTGTAACACAGCACATCATACAGTGTAACAACATGGCACCTCTCTGTAACACAGCCCATCACACAGTGTAACAACATGACACCTCTCTGTAACACATCACATCACACAGTGTAACAACATGGTACCTCCCTGTAACACAGCACATCACTCAGTGATACAACATGGCACCCCCTATTACACAACACAACATGAAAAAACAACTGTGGAATACTAGGATAACTTTGTTTATTTTCCTTTAGTGGAGCAGCAAGGGAAAAGGTCGTGAAGATGATTACAACATGTTTGTATGTGTGTGTCCTGCCATTTTGCCGATTAAAATGTGTGTTGTTAATATGTGACCAAGTCACAGACTATGTAGTATCTAACGTACTCTCACACACACCCTCTCCATCTCTCTCAGCTGAGACAGCTGAAACAGACACAGCCAGTCAGCCAGAACAAGAAGGGAAAACGGGAGGGAGAGTGAGACTATACTAATAAAATAGTAGAAATGTACAAATAAGATTCCCGAGAGAGACAGACAGACAATGACAGAGACAGAGAGAGAGGGAGCTTTGAGAAAACTGTGAATGAAGCAACAGTGATGAACAAACACTGGACATGGTCACGTTTCAAAACTAGCCCTGACAACAGCCTTCTTTATGGGCCTTCAATGGAGAGGCCATTTCCCCTGGCTCCTGGGCCCATTCAGCTTTATCAAGGGATGATTGCTGCGGAATGTGTATACCATGGCACAGAATCTCCCCAACAAACACCCACTGCTTGCACAGTGAGACAGTGGGGGGCATGATGATCACTGCTGCTCTACCTGTCAAAATTACTACAAGTTTCTTTCTTTCACTGTGTATTGTTTTGCCTTTCACTGGATGCTGACTGTATCTGTGTGTGTGTGTGTGTGTGTGTGTGTGTGTGTGTGTGTGTATGTGTGTGTGTGTGTGTATGTGTGTGTGTGTGTGTGTGTGTGTGTTGTGTGTGTGCGCGTGCGTGCGTGTGATAGAGAGAGAGAAAGAGAATGTGTGAGAGAGCAAAATATACAGAACAAAATACATATGTACCCTCTGAGTACTCTGAGTTTGTGTCCATGTGAGTCTCTGTGCATACACACAGCATATATGTAGGTGTGTAGTATGCCTAGGAGTCCAAGGGTGCCTATGTGAAAGAAACATATAACATCTAAACACACCAAGATCACCACTATATCAACTCTGACTTATTTAAAAAAAAAAAAAAAATTCTGGCAAGCTTTTCCACACATTCTTTTTAAGGGCATCCAAAAATGCTGGATGGCAACCAGTGTATAGTGAAGTAACAAGGTGACTTACAGCCAATCTATGACAACCAGTACATTGTGTAGTAACAAGGTGATTTACAGCCAGTCTATGACAACCAGTGCATAGTGAAGTAACCAGGTGATTTACAGCCAGTCTATGACAACCAGTACATTAGTGTAGTAACAAGGTGATTTACAGCCAGTCTATGACAACCAGTGCATAGTGTAGTAACAAGGTGATTTACAGCCAGTCTATGACAACCAGTGCATAGTGTAGTAACAAGGTGATTTACAGCCAATCTATGACACCAGTGCATAGTGTAGTAACAAGGTGATTTACAGCCAATCTATGACAACCAGTGCATAGTGTAGTAACCAGGTGATTTACAGCCAATCTATGACAACCAGTGCATAGTGTAGTAACCAGGTGATTTACAGCCAATCTATGACAACCAGTGCATAGTGAAGTAACCAGGTGATTTACAGCCAATCTATGACAACCAGTGCATAGTGAAGTAACCAGGTGATTTACAGCCAATCTATGACAACCAGTGCATAGTGAAGTAACCAGGTGATTTACAGCCAATCCAATCTATGACAACCAGTGCCATAGTGAAGTAAACCAGGTGATTTACAGCCAATCTTTGACAACCAGTGCATAGTGAAGTAACCAGGTGATTTACAGCCAGTGTATGACAACAGCCACCAGTGCATAGTGTAGTAACCAGGTGATTTACAGCCAATCTATGACAACCAGTGCATAGTGTAGTAAAACCAGGTGATTTACAGCCAGTCTATGACAACCCAGTGCATAGTGTAGTAACAGGTGATTTACAGCCAGTCTATGACAACCGTGCATATAGTTACAAGGTGATTTACAGCCAGTCTATGACAACCAGTGCATAGTGTAGTAACAAGGTGATTTACAGCCAGTCTATGACAACCGGTGCATATAGTTACAAGGTGATTTACAGCCAGTCTATGACAACCGGATGCATAGTGTAGTAACAAGGTGATTTACAGCCAATCTATGACAACCAGTGCATAGTGTAGTAACAAGGTGATTTACAGCCAGTCTATGACAACCAGTGCATAGAGTAGTAACAAGGTGATTTACAGCCAGTCTATGACAACCGGTGCATAGTGTAGTAACAAGGTGATTTACAGCCAGTCTATGACAACCGGTGCATAGCATATAGTTACAAGGTGATTTACAGCCAGTCTATGACAACCAGTGCATATAGTTATAAGGTGATTTACAGCCAATCTATGATAAACCAGTGCATGGAGTAGTAACAAGGTGATTTACAGCCAATCTATCATCTGAGCCCCCAACCCCCTGCCCCTCACGCCCCATTTGCAGGGGAGACTATCAAGCTACATGTGTGTCCTAATTGAATTACTGGGCCGGCTGCACTCTGCTCCACAAACAATTCTGTGATTAACATCACAGCCACCACACCCTGACCCCCCCCCCCCCCCCCCCCCCCCCCCCCCCATCCACTGTCAGGCAGACATGCAGGTGGAACAGCAGTTACCCCTTCCCCATCCAAACAGGCCTGGCCTGGTTATTAATATCCGGGTGTCAATAACAAGTTGCCGCACAACACCAGTAGTCTGTGGAAGATGCAGACTTGACCTCAAACTAGCACTGCATGGTTTAAAGGCAAAAAGTCAGGTACTACTCCACACCCACAGTGATTGTTACCACATTGTGACAAACCAATAACAGCACTGTGTGGTTTAAAGGCAATAGACAGGTACTCCACCCACACAGTGTTTGTTACCACACTGTGACAAACCAATAACCACCGCTCTGTGGTTTAAAGGCATAAAGACAGGTACTCCACACACCCACAGTGTTTGTTACCACTTAGTAATAAACCTTCATTCACCACTGTGTGGTTTAAAGGCAATAGGTACTCCACACCCACAGTGTTTGTTACCACAAAGTAATAAACAACATCACCACTATGTGATTTAAAGGCAATATACAGGTACTCCATACCACAGTATTTGTTACCACACAGTAATAAACCAACATTCACACTGTGTGGTTTAAAGGCAATAGACAGGTACTCCATACCCACAGTGTTTGTTACCACACAGTAATAAACCAACATTCACCACTGTGTGGTTTAAAGGCAATAGACAGGTACTCCACACCCACAGTGTTTATTACCACACAGTAATAAATTAACATTCACCACTGTGTGGTTTAAAGCAATAGACAAGTACTCCACACCCACAGTGTTTGTTACCACACAGTAATAAACAACATTCACCACTGTGTGGTTTAAAGGCAATAGACAGGTACTCCACACTCACAGTGTTTTATTACACACACAGTAATAAACCAACATTCACCACTGTGTGGTTTAAAGGCAATAGACAGGTACTCCACACCCACAGTGTTTGTTACCACACAGTAATAAACCAACATTCACCACTGTGTGGTTTAAAAGGCAATAGACAGGTACTCCACACTCACAGTGTTTGTTACCACACAGTCAAACCAATAACAACCAGCCACTGTGCAGTTTAAAGGCAAAAGACAGGTACTCCACACCCACAGTATTTGTTACCACACAGTAATAAACCAACATTCACCACTGTGTGGTTTAAAGGCAATAGACAGGTACTCCACACCCACAGTGTTTGTTACCACAAAGTAATAAACCAACATTCACCACTGTGTGGTTTAAAGGCAATAGACAGGTACTCCACACCCACAGTGTTTGTTACCACACTGTGTCAAACCAATAACCAGCACTGTGCAGTTTAAAGGCAAAAAGACAGGTACCCCACACCCAGAGTGTTTTACCACAGACTGCATGCATCTTGTTCTGTGAATGAAGGGGGGGGGGGGGGGGGGGGGGGCTGGTGTTCACCACAGACTGCATGCATCTTGATCTGTGAATGAAGGGGGGGGGGGGGGGGGGGAGGGGGGGGAGCTGGTGTTCCACCACAGACTGCATGCATCTGTTTTGTGAATGAGCAGGTGGGGGGGGGGGGGGGGGGGGGGGGAGGGGGGTGAGTGGTATTCCACCCAGACTGCATGCATCTTGTTTTGTGAATGAACAGGTGGAGGGGGGGGGGGGGGGGGGGAGGTGAGTGGTGTTCCACCACAGACTGCATGCATCTAGTTTTGTGAATGAACAGGGGGGGGGGGGGGGGGGGGCAGTGGGTGTTCCACCACAGACTGCATGCATCTTGTTCTGTGAATGAGGGGGGGGGGGGGGGGGGGGGGTTTCCACACACAGACTGCATGCACCTTGTTCTGTGTGAATGACCAAAGGTGTGGGGTGGGGTGGGGTGGGGTGGTGTTTTTTACCAGACTGCATGCATCTGTTCTGTGAATGAACAGGGGAGGGGGGGGGGGGGGGGGTCACCACAACCCTGCAGAGGTCTGCCTGTCCCACAGTACAGAACGGCCTGCGCAGGTGATGCCTGAATCAGGTTATCCTCTGGGTACCAGCTGTGTGGGAAACCAGCATTTCCCAGCGCCAGCTCATTTCACCTGCTCTGCTAGAATTCCATACAAACTATCCGCTGGCAGCCACCTCCCACCCTCCCAGTTGTCCTGCCAGCATTCCATGCACACCATCCCCTGGCAGCCACCTCCCACCCCTCCCAATTTTTCTTCCCTTAAAAAAAAAAATCAAGTACCACCACCAAAGAAAGACCTGTGTATTTTCAATAATGAACAGGATTTCCTTTCTGCTCACAATAAAGAGTGATAAGTTACCAGCTGCCGTGGCGAAGTGGTTAGTGTCGCGGACTCCGGCTGGGAGGTCGTGGGTTTGAATCCCATCAGTCATGTGGGTTTTTCTGCCCTGACCGCCTCCTACCCAGAGTTGAGTTTGCTGTGGACTCAGTTGGGAAGACTGGGACCACACAGTCGAGTTTCATCCACTTAATGGATGCGTTTCTGAGAGAGTGCTCAAATTTCCTGACCAACACTGCAGGTGCCTGTATCTCTCGGGTCTGGCTGATGCTGGGATATATTATGAAAGGAAGTGTAGAGTACAGCTCTGTCATGTAGTCTCAGACCGAAATGGAAATCCATAGCATCATCTTAATCATCCTCATTCTCATTGATCAGCATAAAAAAAAAGTGTCAAGTTCTGTGGCCCTTCATGCCCTGCTCTCAAGGTGACCTCAGTTTCGGTGTCCTCTCCATGTCTGTGGCCTTGGTTTGTTCCGTCAGGGTCACCGGTATCAGCGAGCCCATGGGGGCTGTCGTTGGACGGATGTGGTGGCGCCGTCCGAAGAGAGAGCTCATTCTTGCCGACTCCGCGACTAAGCAATTATTGTTGTCAGTAGTGGGCTCAGTAGGTGGTGTCCTGCATATGTTAGATCAGAACAGGCGCCACTGAACACCACCGAAGTGACTCAGCAGCAGTGCAGTGTCTCCTCCGGTGGGTTGCCTCTTGATGACTTGACATTGAGTGCTCCCTGTGGATTGTCGGTGCCGGGGCTGTGGCAGGGCCAACCGGGCTGTGGCTGTGGACGGAGTGTCGGAATGAGCGGTGTAAGTATACTGCCTCTGTGGTGGCGCATAGGTTGGGACAGCAAAAAAAGAGAAAAAAAAAGAGTAATAAGTTTATATCAGTGAGTAGCCAACCCCCCAGAACAGGTGTACTGCAATAATAAACAGGCTTTCTTTTCTTCTCACAATAAAGAGTGGTAAGTTTATATCAGTGAGTAACCAACCCCCCATAACAGGTGTACTGCAATAATGAACAGGCTTTCTTTTTCTTCTCACAATGTAGAGTGATAAGTTTATAGCAGTGAGTACCCAACCCCCCAGAACAGGTGTATTTCAATAATGAACAGGCTTTCTTTTCTTCTCACAATAAAGAGCGATAAGTTTATACCAGTGAGTAACCAACTCCCAGAACAGGTGCATTGCAATAATGAGCAGGCTTTTTTTTCTTCTCACAATAAAGAGTGATAAGTTTACAGTAGTGAGTGGCCAACCCCCCAGAACAGGTGTATCAATAATGAACAGTTTACTTTTCTTCTTCCAACACAGAACCATCAACCGAACAGAACACAGCAAAGTCCTGAAACCCCTGTCTGTTAATACTTCACTGGTCTTCTCTCTTCTTCTCCTAATAAACAGCCATCACCCTAACAGTACACAGCAAAGCTTAACACTAACAGGTGTTCTTTTCTTCTCACACCATACAGCCATCACCCTAACAGTACACAGTAAAGTCCTGAAGACTTTGTGTTTTAAAACTTAACAGGCCTTCTCTTGTCACATTACGGAACTATCAATTCAACATCAAGTCTTCTGGGTGGTTGAATCAGAAACATGTCATTGGCGCCCATCTTGGCAGTGTTCCTGCATGACTGTAGACGGGGCTCCCAGGACTGAATGCAGCCTTTGTCTCTGAGCTGGCCTATCAGCTCCACAATATTGTATTGGGTGCTATCTCCTCACAAGGCAGGTCTGTGTGTGAGATGGGGAGTGACATCCCACAAGAAGTGGCTCACCCCGTCTCCTTCTTTGTCTGTGTTTTCCCATCAAACCAGACCAGCCTGCAGAATTTTTGCCAGGCAGAATTCTCACCATGCCTGGCTTTCCTTTATGTGTGTTAAGTCAGAAGTGTATGCTGCACACCAACATCATTTGATCCTCTCATCCTACAGTTATTTCATCCAGTACACTGTCACACATGCATGCACACACACACACACATGCATACGCTCGCGAGTATGCATGCTAGTATTCATGCAAGCGCGCACACACATACATGCACACATGTGCACGTGCACACACACACACACACACACACACACACACACACACACACACACACACACACACATATCAACTCTCACTCTTGCATAATACTAAATTCAGTCATATCATACCAGCTGGACAACTTTCAACAGATGAAATTAAGTCACCAACTCAGGACTATCGATGTTTATCACCTTAACCTGAATAAAATAACAACAAATAAATCAAACAAAAGCAAATTAAAAATATACAATCAATATAGAATTACAGCCTTGCCACAACAATGATGTACACAACATCAGGAGCACAACACTGACACTAAACAAGTGGACCACAGTGTCCAACTGCTGTCAGCCCTCAATGAATCATGGAGTACAATCACAACAACACTGACACTAAACAAGTGGACCACAGTGTCCAACTGTTGTCAGCCCTCAATGAATCATGGAGTACAACAACACAACAACACTGACACTAAACAAGTGGACCACACAGTGTCCAACTGCTGTCAGCCCTCAATGAATCATGGAGTACAACATCACAACAACACTGACACTAAACAAGTGGACCACAGTGTCCAACTGCTGTCAGCCCTCAATGAATCATGGAGTACAACATCACAACACACACTGACACTAAACAAGTGGACCACAGTGTCCAACTGTTGTCAGCCCTCAATGAATCATGGAGTAAAACAAATAACACTGCCAACAACTGCAAGGCAACGAAACAAAGGGGACACAAATATGAGTCACTGGCAGCAATCCCCAGTGTTTTCCCCTTTTCTTTCTTTCTTTTCTTCTTCTTCTTCTTTTTTTCTTCTCTTCTTTTCTGACAGCTACATTCTGGGGGACATGATGCATTCTCAGTCAAACCTCCACATTTGGAATACTGATATAAATCAAGAAAAAATATATACACACACCCCACAAAAAAAGAAAAAAAAAAATGTCAATCATAAAGTCACTCACAAATGGATGGGAAAAAACCCCTGCACAGTGCTGGAAAGAGAGTAATACTATTAAGAACACTAAGCCACTGTCTACTTGGAGATCTGTGTACAGGACTGGGGTAGCAGAGGCAGCTGTGCTGATAGTCAGCTCCACACACAATTCTGGTGACAAGCTCTTTAAATGGGGGTTGAAAAATCTAGGGAAAGCAAACTTTATCATATCAAATATCCCAGTTCAGCAACAGCATAAGTTTGCTTCTTTTTTTTTTTTTTTTTAAACAAACCAGCTGAACTCTCTCCATCCAAATTACCAGTCTGATGCAAGTCATTCACTCCATGCCCCAGTATAACACAACCCGAAGCCCACCGGTTCTAAAGTCCACACAAGTCAGCAAAATGATTAAAAAAAAAAAAAGAGACTTGGGCATTAACACACTTCAACATATGACTCACTCTCCCAGCCAGTACCACCCTACAAATGAATCCACTTCATGACCAACCCCTCACACACTGACCTCCCAGTCAGCACCAGCTACAAATGAATCCGCTTCATGACCAACCCCTTACTCTAACCTGCCAGTCAGCACCAGCTACAGATGAATCCACTTCATGACCAACCCCTCACTCTCTGACCTCCCAGTCAGCACCAGCTACAGATGAATCCACTTCATGACCAACCCCTCACACTCTGACCTCCCAGTCAGCACCAGCTACAGATGAATCCGCTTCATGACCAACCCCTCACTCTGACCTCCCAGTCAGCACCAGCTACAGATGAATCCGCTTCATGACCAACCCCTCACTCTGACCTCCCAGTCAGCACCAGCTACAGATGAATCCACTTCATGACCAACCCCTCACACTGACCTCCCAGCCAGTACCACCTACAAATGAATCCACTTCATGACCAACCCCTTACTCTGACCTCCCAGTCAGCACCAGCTACAGATGAATCCACTTCATGACCAATAACCCCTCACACTGACCTCCCAGTCAGCACCAGCTACAGATGAATCCACTTCATGACCCAACCCCTCACTCTGACCTCCCAGTCAGCACCAGCTACAGATGAATCCACTTCATGACCAACCCCTCACTCTGACCTCCCAGTCAGCACAGCTACAGATGAATCCACTTCATGACCAATAACCCCTCACTCTGACCTCCCAGTCAGCACACATCTACAGATGATGAATCCACTTCATGACCAACCCCTCACACTGACCTCCCAGTCAGCACCAGCTACAAATGAATCCGCTTCATGACCAATACACCCCCTCACTCTGGTCACACAGCTGGGGGACCAACATCATGACTCATGTTTCTGTCCCATCAAACTGGCAATAAAAAGACATGAACTAGATTGTGCTACAGGTTATCACTGGTGACATTTGACTTCTGCGGTTCTAGTCTGGTCATAACCCCTCACTCTGACTGAAGAAAGAAAGATGAAGAACAGACCTAAAAAAGAAACTGGAAAAAGTGTATGAATACAGGGAGTTCTTTTTCATTTGCTTTTTTTTTTAAACATTAATGAGGCTGCCAATGAAGGAATGTCACTGTTGTCGGTGTGAGTGTTAAAGATTGTGAATGTCTGGGTGGTTTCAGCACATCCATCTGTCTATGCAGTCATGAAGGCTTTGCAGTCATGAAGGCTTGTCATGTGTGCAGAACTGCGCGGATCAATCAAAGACGGTAGTGTTCACACCCCGCTGCTCTGTAACCCTTTCCCCTGGAACATACAGTCCCCCTGCATCCAGTCATCCCACACCACCTTTCCCCTGGAAACATACAGCCCCCCCCCCCCCCCCCCCCCCCCCCCCCTGCATCCAGTCATCCACACCACCACCTTTCCCCTGGACATACAGCCCCCCCCCCCCCCCCCCCTGAGAGAAGGGTCATCCCACACCACCTTTCCCCTGGAACATACAGTCCACCCAGTCATACCCACCACCTTTTTCCCATTTGCTTTTTACAGTCCACACCACCTTTCCCCTGGAACATACAGTCATCCCACACCACCTTTCCCCTGGAACATACAGCCCCCCCCCCCCCCCCCCCTATGCAGTCATGAAGGCTTTGCCACACCACCTTTCCCCCTGGAACATACAGTCCACCCAGTCATCCCACACCACCTTTCCCCTGGAACATACAGTCCACACCACACTTTCCCCTGGAACATACAGCCCCCAGTCCAGTCATCCCACACCCTTCCCCTGGAACATACAGTCCACACACCTTTCCCCTGGAACATACATACAGTCATCCCACACCACCTTTCCCCTGGAACATACATACAGTCCACACCACCTTTCCCTGGAACATACAGTCATCCCACACCACCTTTCCCCTGGAACATACAGTCCCCCTGCATTCAGTCATCCCCTTTCACCTTTCCCCTGGAACACACAGTCCATACCACCTTTCCCCTGGAACACACAGTCCACACCACCTTTCCCCTGGAACATACAGTCATCCCACACCACCTTCCCCTGGAACATACAGTCATCCCACACCACCTTTCCCCTGAACATACAGTCATCCCACACCACCTTTCCCCTGGAACATACAGTCCCCCTGCATCCACACCACTTACGAGGTCACACCAAACAGCATCACAGTCTCATCAGTCCACTTGCAAGCTAAACAAGAACAGCCACATTATTTGTGACACCACTGTTCAGACAGTCATAGCTAAATAAGAACAGCCATATTATTAATGACACCACTGTTCAGACAGCGATAGCTAAATATATAAGAACACATATCATTTCTAGCACCACTGTTCAGGCAGCCATAACGCCATTTTCTAAAGAAAAGTTCCTTTACATGTGTGTGTGTGTGTGTACTGCCCTCCGAAGTGACAGAGCCAGACTGACTTGCTCCAAAGCTGTATAGTGGATGGCAATGACCCCACAACACTGTTTCCTACACACCAGTCCTGGAGCACAGCTGGTTTTATCACTAGGCTGTGACACAGACCAACCACCTGTGACACTGCTCCTACACACCTGTCCTGGTCCACAGCTGGCTTTATCACTGGGCTAGATAAGATAAGATAATGTTGCTTATAGCCCAGCTGACCGCAAAGGGCCACATCAGGGCTGTCACCACGTTAAAAACAACATGTCCTGCGCACCCCAGACTCCCTGCACTCTGCCACAGGACAGACAGCCACTGGCAGGGACAACATGACCTGCACACCCCAGACTCTCCTGCACTCTGCCAAAGCACAGAAACAGCCACTGGCAGGGGCAACATGTCCTGCACACCCCAGACTCCCCTGCACCCTGCCACAGGACAGAAACAGCCACTGGCAGACTCTGCCAAAGCACAGAAACAGCCACTGCAGACTGTCCTGCGCACCCCAACTCCCTGCACTCTGAAACAGACTACTGGCAGGGACAACATGTCCTGCGCACCCCAGACTCCCTGCACTCTGCCAAAGGACAGACACAGTCACTGGCAGGGACAACATGTCCTGCGCACCCCAGACTCCCTGCACTCTGCCAAAGGACAGACACAGTCACTGGCAGGGACAACATGTCCTGCGCACCCCAGACTCCCTGCACTCTGCCAAAGGACAGACACAGCCACTGGCAGGGACAACATGTCCTGCGCACCCCAGACTCCCTGCACTCTCTGCCACAGGACAGAAACAGCCACTGGCAGGGACAACATGTCCTGCACACCCCAGACTCTCCCTGCACTCTGCCAAAGGACAGACATAGCCACTGGCAGGGACAACATGTCCTGCGCACTCCAGACTCCCTGCACTCTGCCACAGGACAAGCCACAGCCACTGGCAGGGACAACATTTCCTGCGCACCCCAGACTCCCTGCACTCTGTTACAGACCCAGACACAGCCAGTGGCAGGGAGCAAGGAGGCAGCACGCACACTGCAGGCATGGACTGTAGACTGCAGACTGCAGACTGCTGACATTCCAGTCAATCAGCGACTGGTGTCTGGTTTCCACAGCAGCCTGCTTGCCTGGCATTACCTGGCCCTGCCAGTTCACTTGTTCCTGTTTCCCCTGGGCAGTGGAGGAAATTTCAACACTCCCTGCCCTGAACTGGGGCTCACCTCCAACCACTGTAACCTGCCCCAGCAAACTCAATTTGCCTACAACAAGGAGGGAGAGGAGAGGGGCTGAAGGGGAGGGCAAGGGTGGGGTAGGGGGGATAGAAAAGTGTACAAAACAAAACCGGAATGAGCAGACAGTGTATATTCTAATGTTGTTCATTTCTATGTATATTCTGATGTTGTCCAGTTCTGTGTATATTCTGATGTTGTCATTTCTCTGTATTTCTAATGTGTTCATTTCTGTGTATATTCTGATGTTGTTCACTACTGAGTATATTCTGATGTTGTTCATTTCTGTGTATATTCTCACGTTGTTCATTTCAATGTATATTCTAATGTTGTTCATTTCTGTGTATATTCTCATGTTGTTCACTGCTGAGTATATTCTGATGTTGTTCATTTCTGTGTATATTCTCATGTTGTTCATTTCTGTGTATATTCTGATGTTGTTCACTTCTGTGTATATTCTGATGTTGTTCATTTCTGTGTATATTCTACTATTCATTTCTGTGCCTATTCTCATGTGTTTGTTCATTTCTTTGTATATTCTAACCTTGTTCATTTTTAATTAAAAAAAAAAAAAAGGAAAAAAAAAACTGTTAGTAAATCATCTTCTACCAATCCTGTTTGTCCTATTTCCATGAACGGACCATGTACTTCACATGTGTGAAAAAGAGGTGTTCATGGCTTAATGAAAAGAGGTGTTTGGGGCTTAATGAAAAGAGGTGTTCGGGGCTTAATGAAAACAGGTGTTTGGGGTTTAATGAAAACAGGTGTTTGGGGTTTAATGAAAAGGTGTTTGGGGCTTAATGAAAAGGTGTTTGGGGCTTAATGAATAGATGTTTAGGGCTTAATGAAAAGAGGTGTTTGGGGCTTAATGAAAACAGGTGTTTGGGCTTAACGAAAAGAGGTGTTTGGGGTTTAATGAAAACAGGTGTTTGGGGCTTAACGAAAAGAGGTGTTTGGGGCTTAATGAAAACAGCTGTTTGGGGCTTAATGAAAACAGGTGTTTGGGGCTTAATGAAAAGGCATTTGGGGCTTAATGAAAAGGCATTTGGGCTTAATGAAAGGGTGTTTGGGCTTTAACAAATAGGTGTTTGGTTTGGGGCTTAACAAAAAGGTGTTTTTGGGGCTTAATGAAAAGGGGTGTTTGGGGCTTAATGAAAAGAGGTGTTTGGGGCTTTATGAAAAGGTGTTTGGGGCTTAATGAAAGAGGTGTTTGGGGCTTAACGAAAAGAGGTGTTTGGGGCTTAATAAAAGAGGTGTTTGGGGCTTAATGAAAAGGCATTTAGGGTTAATGAAAAGGTGTTTGGGGCTTTATGAAAAGAGGTGTTTGGGGCTTTATGAAAAGAGGTGTTTTGGGCTTAACAAATAGGTGTTTGTTTGGGGCTTAACAAAAAGGTGTTTGGGCTTAATGAAAAGGGGTGTTTGGGGCTTAATGAAAAGGGGTGTTTGGGGCTTTATGAAAAGGTGTTTAGGGCTTAATGAAAGAGGTGTTTGGGGCTTAACGAAAAGGTGTTTTTGGGCTTAATAAAAAGAGGTGTTTGGGGCTTAATGAAAAGGCATTTAGGGTTAATGAAAAGGTGTTTGGGGCTTTATGAAAAGGTGTTTTTGGGGCTTTATGAAAAGAGGTGTTTTGGGCTTAATGAAAAGGTGTTTGGGGCTTAATGAAAAGATGTTTGAGGCTTTATGAAAAGAGGTGTTTGGGGCTTAATGAAAAGAGGTGTTTGGGCTTAATGAAAAGGTGTTTGGGTTTTATGAAAAGTGTTTAGGGCTTAATGAAAAGAGGCATTTGGGGCATAAATGAATGATAGTGGTGTTTGGGGCTTACATTAACGAAAAGAGGTGTTTGGGGCTTACATTAATGAAAAGAGGTGTTTGGGGCTTGGGGCAGAAGCTTCCCCAAGTCTTCACAAGGCCAGCTTCCCCCAAGTCTTTACAGAACCAAAGAAGCCAGCAAGGTCAGGATAGTGCTGACTGCTATGACTGCTGTTCCATTTTGCAGCTCCCTCTGTTACACTGAACCTGACTGCTATGACCATTGTTCCATGCAGCTCCCAGTGTTACACTGAGCCTGACAGCTATTAACTGCTGTTCCATGCAGCTCCCAGTGTTACACTAAGCCTCGAGCTGTGGACTGGGGCCTCAAGGAGTCCAGGAAGAAGTATCAGCCTGGTGGTCAGCCAGCTGAGTGGGCGGGCAGGCTCAACGCTCAAACCACACACACACACACACACACACACACACACACACACACACACACACACACACACACACACACACACAGCACAGCACAGCATTCTGTCAAGGGTGAGTCTCATCCATCAGGTCAATCAATCTGCTGGTTGTGAGAGGGCTGTGGGTGACAGTGAGGTGAGAGGAAGTGAATGGGGTGAACTAAGTGTGAACCTGTCTTCCTTCTGACACTCTCTTCCTTTCCTCTCACAGTCACAAACTGTCCACATCAGACCACCACATCACACACACACACACACACACACACACACACACACACACACACACACACACACACACACATATTCACACTCACACACACACACACACACACTCACTCTCTCTCTCTTTCTTTTCTTTTATCAATTCTACTGAGGCAATGAGATCTCACCCTGTTGCAATGACTGAATGATCAATACAATTTTAAAACATTATCATTATGTGACACTACTATGACCAATGAGAAGGAGCTGCCTAACTTTCATTTTGTCTTGCTCTTCCTTTTCTTTTCTTTTCCAAATCAGCATAGTTCATTTTGCAGCAATGTCTGTGAGCTGAAGCAGCAGCAAGGAAGACCTGGCCAGGTTCTGAACCATCATACTCCCATCACTGTGGGATGTCTCACTGTTTTATCCTTGATTTACTGAAACCCAAACAGCTGGCCACCAAGAGAAAACCCAGCTCTTCATGTTATGGTTGAAATCGTTGAGAGCCTGGTCAGTCAGTCAGTAAGCCAAAGCCCAGCAAAGTCAAGGTTGAATCACAGGGTTCTACCCAGGAACCAGGCAAAGTTTTGTTTTTCAACTCATGGTCTACAAAGTGAAATTGAAAACATTTTCTATTTATAATCTCAATGTTTGCAGTGATCCATGGAATGCACACAAAACAAACATAGCCTTCAGAACATGTTTCTGGCGCTAAAAAGACATCATTTTCTCTACTCAGCAACTTTTTTTTTCCCATATCTTTTAAAAACTAGATTGTAGAAAGGCAAAATCTGTGAACCCAAGATTGAGATTTAGTTATGACAGATTCCTGAAAAATCAGGAAGGGTTGTCAACCACAGGAAATCGCAGCCTCTCCTCACCCTAGACACTGACACAGGTCTGTAAACACACCCCTAGGCCACTGTAAAGAAAACAGCCTTTCCTCACCCTAGACACACCTGTAAACACACCCCCCTTGGCCACTGTAAAGAAAACAACCTTTCCTCACCCTAGACACTGACACCTGTAGTAACACCCTCAGGCCACTGTAAACAGAATCACAACCTTTCCTCACCCTAGACACTGACACCTGTAGTAACACCCCTAGGCCAATGTAAACAAAATCACAGCCTTTCCTCACCCTATGCACTGACACCTGTAGTAACATCCCTAGGCCACTGTAAACAAAATCACAGCCTTTCCTCACTCTAGACACTGACACCTGTAGTAACACTCCTAGACCACTGTAAACAAACAAAATCACAATCTTTTCCTCACCCTAGGCACTGACACCTGCAGACACACCCCTAGGCCACTGTAAACAAACAAAATCACAACCTTTCCTCTCTCTAAACAATGACATTTGAAGTAACACCCCTTGGCCACTGTAAACAAAATCACCGCCTTTCCTCACCCTAGGCACTGACATCTGTAGTAACACCCCTAGGCCACTGTAAACAAACAAAAAACACACCCTTCCTCACCCTAGACACTGGAATCTACAGCCACTGTAAACTAACTAACAAAACCAAGTCCAACTTTTCCAAAGGTAGTTGTGTTGCATACTGGGTGGAATGTTAACTGGAAATCCTTGTGACTATCATCACAACTGGTCGAACTCTACATGACATCTCACTGGTTCACTCTCTCCATTTGTTTGTCATCCAGCCTTTCCCTTTCCTTGTGATTCCCAGGCTGTGCCGACAAAGACCTGTTTCAGTTCTCTATAGGGTATATGGACAAAGACCTGTTTCAGTTCTCTATAGGTATAT
>JADBJO010000966.1:112033-137033 GCA_016801955.1 Conus betulinus | reverse complement strand
TCATCTCTCTGTAATCACCCCACACAGTCAGCTCTTTGCCCCAGTTTATCTCCCCATTCCTCATCTCTGTGTAATCACCCCACACAGTCAGCTCTTTGCCCCAGTTTACCTCCCCATTCCTCATTTCTCTACAATCACCCCACACAGTCAGCTCTTCCCCAGTTTACCTCCCATCCTCATCCCTGTAATCACCCCACACAGTCAGCTCTTTGCCCCAGTTTATCTCCCATTCCTCATCTCTCTGTGTAATCACCCCACACAGTCACCTCTTTGCCCCAGTTTACCTCCCATTCCTCATCTCTCTACAATCACCCCACACAGTCAGCTCTTTGCCCCAGTTTACCTCCCATTCCTCATCTCTCTACAATCACCCCACACAGTCAGCTCTTGCCCCAGTTTACCTCCCATTCCTCATCTCTCTGCAATCACACCACACAGTCAGCTCTTTGCCCCAGTTTACCTCCCAGTCGTCCCAGTCGTCATCTCTCTGCATGCACTCGAACATGGCGGAGGGTCTGCACAGGTCTACTCCCAGCACTGCCCAACAGTCCACACTGTCAGTACTGAGGTCCTCTGCCCCCAGTAATGCTGACAATCCTACCACACACCAAGGTGCCACACTCTATTCACAGCACTGCCCAACAGTCCATACTGTGAGTGCGAGGGTTCACTGCTGACAATCCTACCACACACCAAGGTATTACACTATTCACAGCACTGCCCAACAGTCCACACTGTCACTGCCAGGGTCCACTGCTCCTATGGGCTGCTGACTGACCATCTGACCAAACACCAAGGTACCACACTCTACTCACAGCACCATCCAGCCATTTCCACACACACACAAGGCTCCTGCAGTCCACTGCTCCCACCTGTACTATGCTCTATTCAGAGCACTGTCCCCACACACTGGGGTCCTGTAGTTTAGCGCTTTGTGCAACTGCTGCAACAGTCTCTCTACACTCCAAGGTTCTGTGCTTCACTCCAAGCCACTGTGGAATCAATCTCCTCAGCACCTTGATCTTGTCTCTGAGTGATGTACTCCACAGAACTGTCGAAAAACAATCTCCCCCAAACACTGGGATCCTGATGAATAGTACTCCAAGCAATAACCGTCAAAACAATGTTAAATACTGGGATCCTATGGAGTAATTCTCCATGTAATTGTTGGAATCATCTCCCAGAATACTCCTCGGCTCCCATGGGATGGCACTCAAAGGAACTGCTGAAAAGATCCCCCAAAACACTTGGATCCTGTGCCGAGTACTCCAAGCTTAGCTGTCAAAGTAATCTCCCTACACACAAGGACTCTGTAGAGTAGCACTCCTAAAAACTTGACGTAATCCCCACAGGGATCTTGTAGGGGAGTACTCCAGGCAGTTGTCAATACAATCTCCACGACCTTTTGTCAATTGTCTCCCCACACTCTATCATCCTGTGGGTAAGTACTCCAGGCAGCTGTCAATACAATCTCCCCGACCTTTTGTCAATAGTCTCCCTACACACACAGCATCCTGTGGTGTAGTACTCCAGGCAGTTGTTAATACAGTCCCCCCACACACTAGGATTGTAAGGTGATGCTCTCTCTTAATACACTACAATCCTGTGGGGTAGTTTTCCTAGCAATATTGTTGAAACAATCTTCCTAAACACTTGTATTTTATGGTGTAGTACTACTCAAAGCAGTTGCTGAAGCCACTTCCCCCAAAAAGATCTGACACAGGTAGTGCTCCGAGCAACTGTCAAAACAGTCTCACACATCACTATGACTCTCTGCAGGGAAGTGCTTTGTCAAAACAGTGTCACACATTACTATGATTCTGTAGGGAAGTGCTCTGTCAAAACAGTCTCACCAATCACTACCATTCTGTAGGGAAGTGCTCTGTCAAAAGTCTCACACATTACTATGATTCTGTAGGGAAGTGCTCTGTCAAAACAGTCTCACCAATCACTACCATTCTGTAGGCAAGTGCTCTGTCAAAAGTCTCACACATTACTATGATTCTGTAGGGAAGTGCTCTGTCAAAACAGTCTCACCAATCACTACCATTCTGCAGGGAAGTGCTCTGTCAAAACAGTCTCACCAATCACTGCCATTCTGTAGGGAAGTGCTCTGTCAAAACAGTCTCACCAATCACTGCCATTCTGCAGGGAAGTGCTCTGTCAAAAAACAGTCTCACACCAATCACTACCATTCTGTAGGGAAGTGCTCTGTCAAAACAGTCTCACCAATCACTTCATTCTGTAGGGAAGTGCTCTGTCAAAACAGTCTCACACATTACTATGATTCTGTAGGGAAGTGCTCTGTCAAAAGTCTCACACATCACTACCGTTCTGTTGGGAAGTGCTCTGTCAAAACAGTCTCACCAATCACTACTATTCTGTAGGGAACTGCTCTGTCAAAACAGTCTCTCACATCACTACCGTTCTGTAGGTAAGTGCTCTATCAAAACAGTCTCTCTCACATCACTGCCATTCTGTAGGTAAGTGCTCTGTCAAAAGTCTCCCACATCACTGCCATTCTGTGGGGAAGTGCTGTGTCAAAAGTCTCACCAATCACTGCCATTCTGTAGGTAAGTGCTCTGTCAAAACAGTCTCACCAATCACTACCATTCTGTAGGGAAGTGCTCTGTCAAAACAGTCTCACCAATCACTACCATTCTGTAGGGAAGTGCTCTGTCGAAACAAGTCTCCCAAAACACTATGATCCTGTGAGGTAGTGTGCTCTGACCTAGCATCAGAACCAAGTCACTGTATCTCTCAGTACCAAGGTCCCATGCTCTAACACTCCCAGCAACTGTTGAAACTATCTCCCAGAACAGCAGACTACTATGCAGTGGTGCTTGAACTACTGTCAACAACAGTCTGATGGGTTTCACACACACAGCACAATCTAATCACTCCACACACACTGACCATAGAACTGACCACTGTCCTTCATTTTCAGAGTGGATCCCACTCAATTCTTTCGGTTTCATTTGCATGGTTTTGTGTTCTGGTGTAGGAGCATTACCTCTATGGTTCAACACAAGCTCTCTTCCCCCCCCCCCCCCCCCCCCCCCCCCCCCCCCCCCCCCCCCCCCCCCCCTTTTAACAACCTTTACTCAAGATCACTTTTCACAGTACACTCCTCTTGTTATCTTTTCTTTCGCAAAAAAGAAGCATATTTCTCATTCTTTTTTCAACAAAATCTCACTGTCTTTGTTCCCACACTGGTTAGGAAATCATCCTTTTCTTTCAGCCTCCATTCCCTCTAGTCTCTCCGAAACACTGTCTGTTGCTAGCAACTACAACTCTGAGAACAGCATTCCAGTTAAAATCCATTTGAAAGCTGAAATTCCCATCCAAAATTTAAGAAAAAAATCCACAGCCTCATTACCAAACTTAGTGTATTTTATCAACCATCACATTTTTTAAGAGAAAAAAAAAGAAAGAAAACAGGGTGGAGAGAAGGTGGGCAGGGATTTGGGGGGGGGGGGGAGTAAGCAATCAATAACAAACTGTCCTCCTCTGTTACCTTGATATATCCAATAACAGAACTTGTTATTCCTAATCACCACCTGACATTGCACATAAACAAACCATGTAAACAACGGACATATTCACTGGGAAATTTCAAAAAGAAGCTGTTAAAGATCTTGATGCAAGGTTTCCAATGTCCTCCTGCAACCTGCTGCTGTCTCTTCTTCTTCAGTTTGATTCACTGAAGTCAACAAGCGACGGATGAAACACCGCCTCTCTTCCCATGTTACCATTTCAAAATGGAGCCAGCCTAGAAGCAGCTGCAAAGTTTCCTCCTGCTGACTGTTCAGCGCCCGTTATCAAGGTGTACACACACTGGCTGCACTGCACACACAGATAACTTGACAAGCCAAACTCCAACTTCAAATCTCATGTCCTCAGCACCTTTTTCTTCTTTTCATATTTTTTTTTCCTAACCACCAGCATGCCCGATAAAATTTATTCCCTATCAAAGCTCTGTGTATGACAGTTGATGACCTATAAAGAGGTCGAATAATGAAGCAAGTCCCTATCAAAGGTCTGTGTATAACAGTTGATGACCATATGATGAGGTCGAATGATGAATTAACAGGGGTAGATATTGCAAAATAATCTTCACTTGTCTTCGGGACGTGTAGATTAAAAAAAAAAAAATACTTGATACCCTATTTCTGCTGCCCTCCCTAAATACCTGGCAAGAGACACCAGGCAAAACGGCAAAGCAGACTGGCAACTACAACTCAATTCATTACATCTAAATGATGAACAGCCTACAAGAAATGCCAATTTCCGATCAGACTCAGCAGCTTAAAACATGTAAACCTTAAACCTCCAGACAGAACCACCCTCTCACTCCAGACAGCACCACTCTCTTACTGCTATCAGGTCTGTTGTCTTGGTGTCACGAGGCAATATAAACGTGGGGGTGAAAAAAAAAACAAAAAACCTGGACCACAAAACTGCTTGGTTGTCTCCTTTGCTTTTTTAATTTTTGTCCAATATTTCAGTCCTTTCCGGACATTCTTCTCAGACAGAAAAGCTCAACAAGGCCTCAGCACATATTTTCATTTCCACTTAAACCCAGCACACATACACTAAAACCGTCATGTAGCACAACAGGTAAAACATCCAGATTAAAAGGAATCACCCGCTCTCATTTTATTGCTTCTATACACATACACCAAATTATAATTCATATACATTATATAGTATACACTTTATTCATATTTCTACATGGCTGTTCCATAATAAAGTATACTAAAGTGAAAAACACCACTGCACTACTGGTGGTGTTATTTTATCACTGGTAATGCAATGTATTTTTCTTATGACTGTAGAACAGCCATTCATTTATTTTCTTCAATACTGTCTGAAATGTTCTTCTCCTGGTCAGTCCTGCTCTCTGTTTCTTCTTTCTTTCTCTGATCTTCTCTGTGGTCAAAGTCTCCTGTGGACCTTTTTTTCTACGCTAAAGGATCTCAAATTCCTGAACTGGAAACACACTAAACTTGAAAAGTGACATTTGCTAGCTTTTCTTTTGCTAGCTTTTCAAAACTAAACTGACAAGACAAAAACAACTAAGTCCAAGGCCACTGACAGTCGCCAGTGATGATACCTTCTGCACACTGATGACTTTTGCCTGAGGGGAACGTTTAAGGGGTCTATTTCTTTTTCTTTTTTGTTCTTCTTTTTTTTCTTGCTGATCAAGCACAATGTGTGCCTGCCACATTTCATTAATCAACATGCATGTAGCACACATTGCCTGAAAGGAGCGAAGTTCAATTGGCTTGCACTCCAGGTGACAGCTCAATCACCCTGACAATGGGTTGCCCACTGGACAAGTGTAGAGAGATTTTGCCATGGCAGACAATGGGATAGAAGGGTGCTACTGAGCCCTGAGAAAACGTCATCCATAACCACACTTAGGAAATGCTGATTAACATCATGCATCCTCACTTATGTCTAATTGAAAAACATCAAACACACTTGTCTCCAAGCTGCAGTCACTCATGAGGATGTCTCAGGCAAAAATAGTAGCCACATAAACCACAGCCAAAGCTTGCAGCCACCACCAATAGCCAGCTCACTGCACCTCGCTCAGTACTGGCCTGGGGACAACATAAATACAGACTCCACCACATCACCCGCCACTCTGGTCTGATCGTTATGCCCTAACATTTTGCAGACAGCACACTATTGAACCGGTCTCCACACCAAAGTCATGGAACCAGCGTGTCTCTACGTCAGTGTCTGACTTTCACAGGGTGGTTGATAGTCGTTTCAGACAATACACCAAGTTCTTAAACTGGCAGTAAGCAGAGGGGAGAGTTCTAACAGTGCACACATCACAAGGGAGGGTTCCCCATTGAGCAGGATGTCAATGTCTGACACTAATGTGCGTCAGCATCTCACTAGCATGGGGAAAGTGCGCACTGATGCTGATCATGTAAATGGTCCCCTGGGTGCTGGATTTACCCTCAGAGAGAAAGTAAGCACATCCTGCCCTTCACACCACCACCCCACCCACCCCCTCTACACCCCCTGCCCTCTTCCCACCCCATCCCCTTCTGCCATGACACCAGTTTCTCTCTCTCTCTCCATCACACACACACACACACACACACACACACACACACACACACACACACACACACACACACACACACGCGTGCAAACACACACACATACACACACACTCTTCAACACACACACACACACACACACACCCCATCTCCATCCTTTCTCTCATCAACTCCCTCTCCTTTTCATCCACACTGCAACAAACTATGTCTCTGCTATAAATCTAATGATATTTCAGAGCTTCTTGGTGTTCCTGGATAATAAGTTTTTCTGCTATAAAAAACAGTATCCATGTAACTGGATGATAAGGTTCTTGGATAACAAGGTTTTCTGCCACAGATACAGATACAGTATCAATGTAACTGGATAATAAGGTTGGGGGAAGAGAAAAAAAAAAGGGTTTGTTTGTATTCACATCCTGTGTACACATACACACACACATCATGTGGAGCATAGAGTCCTCACACACACACCTTCCCCTTACCATGCAACTCCTGAACAAATAAACAAACAAACAGCACACCAATAGCTGTGTGAAAGGGAAGCTGCCCAACAGCAGAACCAGGCCCTGGGCTAAAGGCAGCAAGCACATCAGAGCCCTGATCATCCATCCCCCATAGATCCTAACCTGATAGAGCCATCTCTGATAGATCCCACGCTGATAGATCCATCTCTGATAGATTCTACCCTGACATATCCATCTCTGATATATCCTACCCTGATAGATCACACTCTGATAGATCCATCTCCAAAAGATCTGACCCTGATAGAGATCACACTCTGATAGATCCATCTCCAAAAGATCTGACCCTGATAGATCACACCCTGACAGATCCTACCCTGAAAAATCATATACTCTGATAGATCCTACCCTGACAGATCACTCTGATAGATCCTACCCTGAAAGATCCTACCCTGATAAATCACTCAGATACTATCCTGATAGATCACTCTGATAGATCCTACCCTGATAAATCACACTCTGACAGATCCTATCCTGATAGATCACTCTGATAGATCCTACCCTGATAGATCCTAGATGAAAGAGTGAGAGAGATACAGACAGATAGTACAGCACTTATAAATTTTTTTTTTTTTAAACATTAAATGTGCAAGGAAACTATTCATGTAAAACTTATAAAATCAGCAAGAAAACCTTTTTACAAGAGCGGACACATATTTACATGTGAGCACATGAGCGCACGCACATGCGCACACACACACACACACTGCTTAGGTTTGATTCTAAAATTATCAAACAACTTCATCACACACATGCACTCACCTACACATACTTATCATCTACATTCACACTTGTACACACACAAAAAGATAAAAGCAGAATTGGACGACAATGTGGATGAAAAACATTTTGTTATCAGAGTCTGATGTAAAAACAGACGGGTGATACCGATATTAATGAACAAAAACCCCACTTCCTGAGGAACTTCAACCAATAACTATGGAAGCCATTGCTATGGGGTGAACACTAGTGTTATCAGCCCATGATAATTGTTCTCCCAAGGGAAACTGCTATCATTCCTCACGGAAATCACTGATAGCATAGTTTTCCTGGAAAATCACTCATAACTATGTAACTGAAATTGTTGAAGGATACTGACTGATTCTCTTGGGCAAAATGTAGTAGGCTTTGATTTCCCTATGATCAACACTTTTTTGAAGGGTATTACCTCTTACCCCCCTGGTAAACAGGGAAAATCAAGTTATTGTAAGATGATAAGCTTTTCCCGGGCAAAACAGTTACTATCCTTCTAACAAAGTTTTCCCAGGATGAGCCCACAAAGTAGGACTTTTTCCTGACCTGCCCCCTGGCTGGTGAACAGACCTTGCACCTCCCCCCTGGCTGGTGAACAAACCTGCACCTCCCCCCTGGCTGGTAAACAAACCTTGCACCTGCCCCCTGGCTGGTAAACAAACCTTGTACCTCCCCCCTGGGGCTGGTGAACAAACCTTGCACCTCCCCCCTGGCTGGTAAACAAACCCTTGCACCTGCCCCCTGGCTGGTAAACAAACCTTGCACCTCCCCCCTGGGCTGGTAAACAAACCTTGCACCTCCCCCTGGCTGGTAAACAAACCTTGCACCTCCCCCTGGCTGGTGAACAGACCTTGCACCTCCCCCTGGCTGGTGAACAGACCTTGCACCTCCCCCCTGGCTGGTAAACAAAAACTTGCACCTCCCCCCTGGCTGGTAAACAGACCTTGTACCTATTCCCCCTGGCTGGTGAACAGACCTTGTACCTCCCTCCTGCTGGTAAACAAACCTTGCACCTCCCCCTGGCTGGTGAACAGACCTTGCACCTCCCCCCTGGCTGGTAAACAAACCTTGCACCTCCCCCCTGGCTGGCAAACAAACCTTGCACCTGCCCCCTGGCTGGTAAACAGACCTTGCACCTGCCCCCTGGCTGGTAAACAGACCTTGCACTCCCCCCTGGCTGGTAAACAGACCTTGCACCTGCCCCCTGGCTGGTAAACAGACCTTGCACCTGCCCCCTGGCTGGTAAACAGACCTTGTACCTACCCCCTGGCTGGTAAACAGACCTTGTACCTATTCCCCTGGCTGGTAAACAGACCTTGCACCTGCCCCCTGGCTGGTAAACAGACCTTGCACCTGCCCCCTGGCTGGTAAACAGACCTTGCACCTGCCCCCTGGCTGGTAAACAAACCTTGCACCTCCCCCCTGGCTGGTAAACAGACCTTGTACCTATTCCCCCTGGCTGGTAAACAGACCTTGCACTCCCCCCTGGCTGGTAAACAGACCTTGCACCTGCCCCCTGGCTGGTAAACAGACCTTGCACCTGCCCCCTGGCTGGTAAACAGACCTTGCACTCCCCCCTGGCTGGTAAACAGACCTTGCACCTGCCCCCTGGCTGGTAAACAGCCCTTGCACCTGCCCCCTGGCTGGTAAACAGACCTTGTACCTACTACCCCCTGGCTGGTAAACAGACCTTGTACCTATTCCCCCTGGCTGGTAAACAGACCTTGTACCTATTCCCCCTGGCTGGTAAACAGACCTTGCACCTGCCCCCTGGCTGGTAAACAGACCTTGCACCTGCCCCCTGGCTGGTAAACAGACCTTGCACCTGCCCCCTGGCTGGTAAACAAACCTTGCACCTGCACCTCCCCCCTGGCTGGTAAACAGACCTTGTACCTATTCCCCCTGGCTGGTAAACAGACCTTGCACTCCCCCCTGGCTGGTAAACAGACCTTGCACCTGCCCCCTGGCTGGTAAACAGACCTTGCACCTGCCCCCTGGCTGGTAAACAGACCTTGCACCTGCCCCCTGGCTGGTAAACAGACCTTGCACCTGCCCCCTGGCTGGTAAACAGACCTTGTACCTCCCCCTGGCTGGTAAACAGACCTTGCACCTGCCCCCTGGCTGGTAAACAGACCTTGCACCTGCCCCCTGGCTGGTAAACAGACCTTGCACCTGCCCCCTGGCTGGTAATAAACAGACCTTGCACCTGCCCCCTGGCTGTAAACAGACCTTGTACCTACCCCCTTGCCAAACACCACCTTGTCAATCGCCAATCATTTGGAATTCTGTAAACCACTCCACACCACATGCCCCTCACACCACATGCCCCTCACACCACACACATGCCCCACACCACACATGCCCCACACACCACATGCCCCACACATCACATGTCCCTAACACAGGCATGCCTACCCCAAAATTTGCTTTCAGGGACAATACAGACAGAAAAATCAGGGACAAACCCGTAAAATCAGGGACAGAACAGTGTCAAGATGGACGAAACTCCTTTCCTCCCTTGTTGTAGACAAAGCCACTTTTCCGAGAATTCTGTTTTGAAGACCCAACCTCGCTTCACCATCGTTTTCTTCTTCTTTTCACTCCCCTCTGACCCATCCGAAGAATCAGAATCCGATTCTGTGTTGACATCATGTCTCCTCTTCAATGCCATGTTCTGACTTGAAAGTGAAAGCGATTTTTTTTGTTGTTGTTTTTTTTTCGCGCGCATGCGTATTACATCTACTCACTCTAGTAGTCGATACTCTTGGCTCAGTTTTGCAGCACCATAAGAACAGCTTTTTAACTCCCGATTTTTTTTTCTCTCTGGGACTCCTGATTTTTTTTTTCTGGGACACGTGTTGCAAATCCAGGATTTCCAGGACAGTGGCTTCTAAAATCAACTTTCCAGGACAAATCCCGGATGGTCAGGGACGGTAGGCATGCCTGCTCACACCACATGCCCCACACACCACATGTCCCTCACACCACGTGCCCATGCCCCAAACACCACATGCCCCACATATCACATGTCCCTCACACACACCACATGCCCCTCATGCCACATGCCCCATGCCCCACACACAACATGCCCCACACACCACATGCCCCACACACACAACATGCCCCACACACAACATGCCCCACACACCACATGCCCTACACACCCACATGCCCCACACACACACATGCCCCATACGCCCCATACACAACATGCCCCACACACCACATGTCCCTCACACCACATGCCCATGCTCCAAACACCACATGCCCCACATATCACATGCCCATGCCCCAAACACCACATGCCCCACATATCACATGTCCCTCACACCACATGCCCCTCATGCCACATGCCCCATGCCCCACACACAACATGCCCCACACACCACATGCCCCACACACCACATGCCCCACACACCACATGCCCTACACCCATCCCCCCTCACATCACATGCCCCACACATCACATACCACACACCACATGCACCGCGCACCACATACCCCACACACCACATGTCCCACACAACACATACGCCACACCCCCCACATTTCCCACACACGTCCCACACGCATGCCCCTCACATCACGTCCCACACATCACATGCCCCCACAAATAACCCACACCCCACATGCCCCTCACACCACACATGCCCCCCACACACCACATGCCCCACAGAAGTAGTATCGTCTGCCCCCTGGTAGTGGCACAGCCCTTATAGACCTACCATCAGCCCATACTAACTTTCTTCCCTCTTCTCCTAAACAAAACACCCATTATCTGTGTGCCTGTGTGTGCATGTTTCTGTGTGTGTGTGTGTGTGTGTGTGTGTGTGTGTGTGTTCAATCAGCCATGTCAATTCTCTAGGTATTATTCATACACAGCCCCAGGCAGCGTTGGGGTTATTCGGTGTATGACAAGTAAACAATGCGCTGACAAGCTTAGCTGCACCATGGAGTTCACCCACATGTGACTAGTTTCACCCACACTGTGAACACCTTCAAACCAGTTTCCTGAGCTTCATGTTGAGAGCTGTAAATGACACAGAAGAGGCAACAGTGGAAAGCTGATTTGGCTGAAAGATGACGGGGAAAAAAGACGGTAGGACTTCAGAGAAACTTCACTTCAGCAAGGAAATATAACACCACCATGTATTGAAACCATGGGGCCCCTGAACCAAGTCTGACAAACATTCTTATACTCTCATATTGGATTCAGCCTCACAAAGCTTAAGAAACGTTAGACCTGCTTCAGGTGGTCAAGTTTCACACCACAACAACACCTGTTCTCTACCGAGTGCTGCAGAAAGTTCTGCTCTCTGTGTTCCTCTGTGTATCAGCTGTTCACTGCGAATAGAATGCGAGTCTTCTCCACACCTGACTCCATCTCACAATCATGTCTGTCCTAGTGTGAGTCTTCTCCACACCTGACTCCAGCCCACAATCATGTCTGTCCTGATGTGAGTCTTCTCCCACACCTGACTCCAACCCACAATCATGTCTGTCCTGATATGAGTCTTCTCCACACCTGACTCCAACCCACAATCATGTCTATCCTGATGTGAGTCTTCTCCACACCTGACTCCAGCCCACAATCATGTCTGTCCTAATTGAGTCTTCTCCACACCTGACCATCCCACAATCATGTCTGTCCTAATTGAGTCTTCTCCACACCTGACTCCAACCCACAATCATGTCTGTCCTAACTGAGTCTTCTCCACACACTGACTCCAACCCACAATCATGTCTGTCCTGATGCGAGTCTTCTCCACACCTGACTCCAGCCCACAATCATGTCTATCCTAATGTGAGTCTTCTCCACACCTGAGTTTATCCCACAATCATGTCTGTCCTAATGTGATTTTTCTCCCACACCTGACTCCATCCCACAATCATGACTACCCTGACAGGTAGGTGGGGAAGGTAAGCAGGACCCTGAGGCCCGTTAGAGTGCATTTATTTTACTGCTTGTGTACTCCTCAACCTTGGGAACAGAGTGCTCCAGTCCGTTGGCATAAATCCACCAGACCCGTCACACTGATCTCAACAGACCCGTCACACTGATCTCAACAGACCCGTCACACTGATCTCAACAGACCCGTCACACTGATCTCAACAGATCTGTCATAGACCCGTCACACTGGTCTCAACAGACCCGTCACACTGATCTCAACAGACCCGTCACACTGATCTCAACAGAACCGTCACACTGATATCAACAGACCCGTCACACTGATCTCAACAGAACCGTCACACTGATCTCACACTGATCAGGCATGATATCTGGGTGCAAATGGGCCAACATCAGATATAAGTGAAAGGAAAGGAACAACTCAATGATCTCATGACAACAGAATTTGTTTACTCTTCAAGTTCAACTACCTACCTTTCAGAGCACAGTCACCATGTGCAGAGACAGATACACAATGATCTCATGACAACAGAATTTGTTTACTCTTCAAGTTCAACTATCTACCTTTCAGAGCACAGTCACCATGTGCAGAGACAGATACACAATGATCTCATGACAACAGAATTTGTTTACTCTTCAAGTTCAACTATCTACCTTTCAGAGCACAGTCACCATGTGCAGAGACAGATACACAATGATCTCATGACAACAGAATTTGTTTACTCTTCAAGTTCAACTATCTACCTTTCAGAGCACAGTCACCATGTGCAGAGACAGATACACAATGATCTCATGACAACAGAATTTGTTTTACTCTTCAAGTTCAACTATCTACCTTTCAGAGCACAGTCACCATGTGCAGAGACAGATACACAATGTTCTCATGACAACAGAATTTGTTTACTCTTCAAGTTCACTATCTACCTTTCAGAGCACAGTCACCATGTGCAGAGACAGATACACAATGATCTCATGACAACAGAATTTGTTTACTCTTCAAGTTCAACTATCTACCTTTCAGAGCACAGTCACCATGTGCAGAGACAGATACACAATGTTCTCATGACAACAGAATTTGTTTACTCTTCAAGTTCAACTATCTACCTTTCAGAGCACAGTCACCATGTGCAGAGACAGATACACAATGATCTCATGACAACAGAATTTGTTTACTCTTCAAGTTCAACTATCTACCTTTCAGAGCACAGTCACCATGTGCAGAGACAGATACACAATGATCTCATGACAACAGAATTTGTTTACTCTTCAAGTTCAACTATCTACCTTTCAGAGCACAGTCACCATGTGCAGAGACAGATACACACAAATGATCTCATGACAACAGAATTTGTTTACTCTTCAAGTTCAACTATCTACCTTTCAGAGCACAGTCACCATGTGCAGAGACAGATACACAATGATCTCATGACAACAGAATTTGTTTACTCTTCAAGTTCAACTATCTACCTTTCAGAGCACAGTCACCATGTGCAGAGACAGATACACAATGATCTCATGACAAACAGAATTTGTTTACTCTTCAAGTTCAACTACCTACCTTTCAGAGCACAGTCACCATGTGCAGAGACAGATACACAATGATCTCATGACAACAGAATTTGTTTACTCTTCAAGTTCAACTACCTACCTTTCAGAGCACAGTCACCATGTGCAGAGACAGATACACAATGATCTCATGACAACAGAATCTGTTTACTCTACAAGTTCAACTATCTACCTTTCAGAGCAGTGTCACCGTGTGCAGAGACAGGTACTTAATTAATTCCAACTACTTTAAAAATTGAATATGAAAAGAAATAAAGAAGAAAGGAAAGGAACTGTACCTGCAATAGCCCATCTCTGTGTGTGTCGGTCAGAACAGTTTTGGACAATTCTACAACAGCCTTTGAAACAGTACTTTAACTCCTTATGTCAAAGATAATTTTTCATGCATGTCCTTCATACAGCTACGCCAATCCAGAGTCACGTAAATGTCACATGAAGCAGAGATGGCCGAGGCCTCTTCAGCAAACCATCTGGAGCACAATCTTTCTTTCTCTCCCTCTCTCTCTCTCCTCTATGTGCAGACGTCCTAGATGTTCATTCTTTACTGATAATGTGATCCTGCTCCCCCCCCCCCCCCCCCCCCCTTAGTGCTAGTTACGACACAATGGGAGAGATGCAGGAATGGTTCCAAGGAAGCACACACACTCACACACCACACACACAGACATACAAACACACACACACACACACACACACAACACACCCACCACACAGGATCAATGTTGCATAGAGCTTCCATCACTGGCAGGCCAAGGCAATTGATTGCTGGCTATCTGCATCTGGCAACCACACGCCTCTCAACTCCTCAATGTCACTACATGCATGTTTTTATACGCGCACACACACACACAAGATACATTCAAAGTGCATAAAGAATGTTAAAATCATTATACAAATATGTGCATGTGCACAAACACACAAAGTGTGCAAAAACTTACTCATTTCAGAGTCTTGACAACACACACACACACACACACACACACACACACACACACACACACACACACACACACACTCTCTCTCTCTCTCTCTCTCTCTCTCTCTCTCTCTCTCTCTCTCTCTCTCACAAGCACAAATATACACTTACATGCACACAAAGAAACAGTCATCTCAACAGCTCATTTGCAATCCAGATGAACTCCTCTGCAATCTCAGCAAAGGTTAAAAAAAAAAAAAAAAAAAAAAAAAAAAAAAGTGTGGACTTCTCAGTAAACCCAGACTCTCTGTGGTGCCACTGGTTAGGATGGAAGTGTATGGACCTCTCAGACCTCAGTAAACCCTGCCTCTCTGTGCTGCCACTGGTTAGGATGAAGCGTATGGACCTCCGAGACCTCAGTAAACCCTGACTCTCTGTGCTGCCACTGGTTAGGATGGAAGTGGACCTCTCAGACCTCAGTAAACCCTGCCTCTCTGTGCTGCCACTGGTTAGGATGGAAGTGGACCTCTCAGACCTCAGTAAACCCTGCCTCTCTGTGCTGCCACTGGTTAGGATGGAAGTGTATGGACCTCTCAAATCTCAGTAAACCCTGCCTCTCTGTGCTGCCACTGGTTAGGATGGAAGTGGACCTCTGAGACCTCAGTAAACCCTGCCTCTCTGTGGTGCCACTGGTTAGGATGGAAGTGTATGGACCTCTCAGACCTCAGTAAACCCTGCCTCTCTGTGCTGCCACTGGTTAGGATGGAAGTGGAACTCTCAGACCTCAGTAAACCCTGCCTCTCTGTGCTGCCACTGGTTAGGATGGAAGTGTATGGACCTCTCAGACCTCAGTAAACCCTGCCTCTCTGTGCTGCCACTGGTTAGGATGGAAGTGGACCTCTCAGACCTCAGTAAACCCTGCCTCTCTGTGCTGCCACTGGTTAGGATGGAAGTGGACCTCTCAGACCTCAGCAAACCCTGCCTTTCTGTGGTGCCACTGGTTAGGATGGAAGTGTGTGGACCTCTCAGATCTCAGTAAACCCTGACTCTCTGTGGTGCCACTGGTTAGGATGGAAGTGGGGCCACAGGCTGGAAGCACACAGAAACCAGTCCTCAGAGTTCAAAGCAGAGGAAGGAACAGCCAGAGGAAGGAACAGCCAGAAGAAGGATCAGCCAGCAAGGCTGAAGACAGAAACAACCCTCAGAGTTCAAGGCAGAGGAAGGAACAGCCAGCAGGGCTGAAGACAGAAACAACCCTCAGAGTTCAAGGCAAAGGAAGGAACAGCCAGAGGAAGGAACAGCCAGCAAGGCTGAAGACAGAAACACACCCTCAGAGTTCAAGGCAGAGGAAGGAACAGCCAGCAGGGCTGAAGACAGAAACAACCCCTCAGAGTTCAACTAAGGCAAAGGAAGGAACAGCCAGAGGAAGGAAGGAACAGCCAGCAAGGCTGAAGACAGAAACAAGCCTCAGACTTCAAGGCAGAGGAAGGAACAGCCAGCAGGGCTGAAGACAGAAACAACCCTCAGACTTCAAAGCAGAGGAAGGAACAGCCAGCAAGGATGAAGAAGACAGAAACAAGCCTCAGACTTCAAAGCAGAGGAAGGAACAGCCAGCAAGGCTGAAGACCATGAAGGAGAGGGTGGCTCAAGGCAGAGGAAGGAACAGCCAGCAGGGCTGAAGACAGAAAAACAAGCCTCAGACTTCAAGGCAGAGGTAGCAACAGCCAGCAGGCTGAAGACCATGAAGGAGAGGGCGGTTCAAGGCAGAGGTAGCAACAGCCAGCAGGGCTGAAGACCATGAAGGGAGAGGGCGGTTCAAGGCAGAGGTAGCAACAGCCAGCAAGGCTGAAGACCATGAAGGAGAGGGCACTAAAAGCTCTGAGTTGAAGGCAAAGGAAGGAACAGCCAGCAAGGCTGAGGACTATGTAATGAAGGAGAGGGCACTGGATTGAGAACCATGGGGGTAGAAGGGATGGGGGGGGAGGAGGTGTGGGGGTGAGAAGGGGAAGGGGAGGGAGAGGGGCATATAAAGGTGAGGAGGGATGAAGGATGGAGAGGAGGGATAAGAAAAAAAGGGAAAAAAAAAAAGAGAAGAGAGGCAAAATATTTCATAGCTTTTAAAACGTTTTGACTTCAGTTTCTGCACAAGCCACTTAGCTTTGGTTAGCAAGCACTGGTGGCTGCCCTCACAGCACACAAGACAGTGCTCCCCTTTATCCCCCCACAGTGCCCCCCTTTTTTTTTACCCCCACCCCCCCACCCCCAGCCCTTCAGACACCTAACCTTTTATTTCATCAACACTGCAACTCTGTTTTTTTTTCACATTTATTTTTGGAAGACCCCCAAACTCTGCACAAGTTTTCTACATTTCAAAAGCCGCTGGCGCTTCTGAGACTCTCACACACACACATGTGTGAAACTGTCAAAAGTAAACTTTGGAAGGAAGCGCTGATCTACAGTGAATCTGTCAGTCCCTCGGCACTGGCGCGAGGTCTGAAAGGCCAGCCTGTGCCGCCAGCCCTCCTTGATCCGCCTATTTCAGGCTGGAGTTCGATCCACAGGCACAGACAATCCATGCAGACATCCAACTCTATGGTGTCCCACATACACTTCCAAACATGGAAAACAACACACAAAACATCTACACTGCCATCCTGAGAAATCTGACAGCTCTGCAACCTGAGAAGCCCTGCAGCACGCTCAAAGGTCACACGCTCACTGTCAGACTGGGAGACTCCGCTGGTGGAAAACTACCTGAAGATTATAGATCCATTATCTTTGCTGTGGGCAAAGGCCCATTGGATCAACACGACACTAACGCAGCCCCACTGATCTACTACAATAACAGTGCTACCATAACATTCAACAATCACTGCACTCTTGTCTCCACCATTGCTCAGTCAGGGCAGTTCTCTGTGTTGCCCTATGCTTGGCTACATTAGTACCTCAGCCATAAATTTGCACAAGAACTTAGTGCAAACTGGCTTGTGCACAAGACTCAGTCAATACAAAGTTTGCACAAGAACTTACAAACTGGCTTGTTGCACAAGAAGTACTCAGTACAAACTGGCTTGTCAATCAATCATGAAGAAACAGGAACCGAAACAGGTAGGTCCACACTTTTTTCCTTTGTCCTCTTGAAAACGCAGAATACAATTTTCATTGTCTTATAACTGAAGGTTGATAAATGTTCAGACAGCAGAAAAAGAAAGAAACACTTGCGCAGACAGAGTTAGGCACTTTCTTACTGTATGGCACACATACTAAATCGTTCTGCTAATATTCCAACAACCAGCAACCTCTCTCTGTCCTAACCACACAATGAGTGAGAACCACTGAGGCCAATGAGAAAAAGAGACAGACAGACCGAAAGAAACAGACATACAACTGTCTGTACCACAAAACCTACAATAGTACAGCACATTTTCATGTCATCCTGCAAAACCTTGGTGCCTATCATACAAAATATTCTGACTCTCAGCTTAAAAGCAAACACATGAACAAATAAACAAAGCAAAACCAACAGAAAAAAAAATCATTTCTGACACGAATCTCACCATCTACCACACAGTAATACTAGACCTAGAATCTTCCTATTACTCACTCCCCCCCCCCCCCCCCCCCCCCCCCCCCCCCCCCCCTTCTCTCTGTTCCTTCTTTCCCCAACTGCATTTCCTCCGTTTGACTTCCTGACATCCACACTTTTCACTGAAAGTTTTCCATACACATTTTACCAGACACAAGATATGTGACATGGCTGGAGATCCCTTTGAAATGAAAATAAAAAGGGAGTGAGGGGGGAGGGGGGGGGGGGGAAAAAAAAGACTGCTGAGGAAAACATCATCAGGCCAGGCAAACTTTAGTCTGACCCTGCCAACACAACACACCCAATTCTCTCTCCACCAACTCTGTGTTCTGCAAGCACCTCCAGACCAAGGGTGGAGCCTGAGCTAATCTGTTGCATGATACATCACTTCTGCCCCCCCCCCCCCCCCCCCCCCCCACACACACACATTTTCTACTCTCTCTCTCTCTCTGTCTTAACTGCATGCCTGCCTACTACACTAGAGGGTGCAGTGGCTTCAGCACCTGAGCACTAGAGGTGATACTAGTTCATTATTACTCCATTCCGTTTGGTTTCCTCCCTCCCTGCCATGTGGTGACTTTTAAACAGTACAGTACCAATACCTGTACCATCATCAAACAGGCACCACATAACAGAATGACATCTTAACAATATCATACGACTACATGTATCTTTAAAAGGTGCAGCTTAATATGACGACTTCTAAGTAATATGATACAAAAACCCTATATACCTTCAAATGGTGCTTAATAATATACTGACTTGTTAATGTGAGTATAATATCAACACAGGGTCCCATCAAAAGGCACGACATTATAATACTATCTTCACACACACACACACACACACACACACACTCACTCTCACTCTCTCTCTCACACACACAGTTCTGGGTTATTGCCTCTGATACCCCCTGCTGGGATGGAGTCAGGAGGAGTGGTGTGGTGGGGTGAAGGTTGAGGTGTGGGGGGAGGATGGGAGAGTGAGTTTTCCTTTCACTCATTTCAGAAGGCAAACATTTTAACTGAGTCTGATCAAGTCATCCAACTGCAGGCTCTGCTCTTTGCACACACACACACACACACACACATGCACATGCACACGCATGCACACGCGTACACACACACACACACACACACACACACACATGAACGTGTGCAGGCGCGCGCACACACACACACACACACACACACACACACACACACACAGAGAAGGAGGGGCGTGAGGTTAGGGATGGGAGAGGAAGAGGCAGAGGAGGAGAGAAAAAGAACAAAAGGGGATAAGCAGAGACATGCACAGACACAGAACAATACCCTGACCCCTGACCTTCAAATAAATCTCCTTTACTTGTGCTGTCAACCTAAGAATGAAGGCACAATAAACTATCATTTATTGATAAACAGCAATGACATCTCATTACACTTTATCTGCTTATGGAATAATAGAACTTTACTCTTTGAACATTAATTAAACACGGAACACACCTACAAAACAAACAAACAAAAAAAGGGCATGAATGTATATATGCTTTGGAACAACAGTGTGGATAAATCAACATTATTCCCTATGTTTACACAAATGTCTTTATTTGTAAATACTCAATATTTCATCATATAAGGTAGATACTAGACAGTGCAAACAGAAACTATGATGGCCCACAAGAATGCAGTGAAATGTACGCTTTTTCCAATGACTAAAGACAGAAAAGAACTGCTGACTTATGAAAAAGAATTGCTGCTGACTGTTTACATTGAAAAGGCAAAACAAAGGCATTCCATACTCTAACTATCTTTACCTTCCAGAATACCGCTCAAGAACACACCGAGATACTGAAAAATGTTTTACTTCTAAATTGACTGACAGGGGGGGGGGATGCTTGTGTATGATGGTGTTATGTGAGAATGGACAGTATGTCTGTGAGAGAGAGAGAGAGAGAGAGAGAGAGAGAGAGAGAGAGAGAGAGAGAGAGAGAGAGAGAGAGAGAGAGAGAGAGAATAGTTATAGTGTGTGCTCTGCATGTGTGTGTGTGTGTGTGTGTGTGTGTGTGTGTGTGTGTGTGTGTGTGTGTGTGTGTGTGTGTGTGTGTGTGTGTGTGTGTGTGTGTGTGTGTGTGTGTGCACATGTGAGATGTGTGGGCATGTGTGTCTGCATGCATGTGTGTGTGTGTGTGTGCGCGCGCGCGCATGTGTGTGAGTGTGTGTGTGCATTTCTTTCAATTCTGCTGATTTTCTGTTCATACCTTTGTTTTGCTTTTTCATTTATGACATGTTAACTCATCTTTCCTGAATGACGTCTTATTGCCAACAACTGCTGAATAAACACAAATCCTGTGTTGTAAACATCATCTTGTTGATGAACAACAACTGTCCACAAGATTCTTTTGGATGATGATGTTCTGTTCTTGCCTTCTGTTTTTGTTGATGTTGTTTTTGGTATTTTTGTCTTCCTCTTTCTCACCCTCTCTCCTCTAGGTGCATCTGCCTAGAGCAGCTGGCTGTAACATGTGATTGTGGCTTCTACCAATTTTCCTTTAATATTACTTGAATTGAAAGCACTGATAATTTCTGATAGATTTCGCCTTCCCATACAGCAGTGGTCAGAGGTAATGTTTGATTTACGTGGCTTCAATCTTGCAAGTATACATCAGTTTTGTGTACGTTTTTGAATTCATGTGCATGTAAAGATATGATTTTTCTAAAAATGAATAGCTGATACTTTACTACCCCCGTTGCATTTTATTTGCCTGGGATGCGTTGGTGCGTGGCTGATCGTCAGAAAAGACAGGAATACCATCTCCCTGCATTACACAAGCCTAAAACTGAGGCTAACAACTTTAAGCACTTACACCTCACAGACATGCAGGGAGGGGAGCAGGTGAATAGATATATATACACAGATATAGATATAGATACAGGATAGATATATAAACACAGGCAACACACATTACCAGAAATTGTCAGCTGATGAAAGATCAACAGTATACCAGTTTGACCTGTCTCTACAAGTGGGTCAACAGTGAACCATTAAGTACCCAATCTCCAATCAAATCCACCTCAGTCATCAAAAGCAACAGTTCTCAAAAGTGTTCAAACTAACCAAAAGCAACACTTCTCAAAAGTGTTCAAACTAATCAAAAAGCAACACTTCTCAAAAGAGTTCAAACTAACCAAAAGCAACACTTCTCAAAAGTGTTCAAACTAATCAAAAGCAACAGTTCTCAAAAGTGTTCAAACTAATCAAAAGCAACAGTTCTCAAAAGCGTTCAAACTAAGCAAAAGCTACAGTTCTAAAAAGTGTTCAATCTAATCAAACGCAAAACTCCTCAAAAAGAGTTCAAACTAATCAAAAGCAACACTTCTCAAAAGTGTTCAACTAATCAAAAGAAACAGTTCTCAAAAGAGTTCAAAGTAATCAAACACAACAATTCTAAAAAGAGTTCAAACTAATCAAAAGCAACAGTTCTCAAAACAGTGTCCAGGTTGCATTCTTCAAATTCCATTCAAAGAATAGTGGATACATCTCCAAACCTATCCTTCTGATATTGTATTTGAAGAAAAAAAAAAAAACGAAAAAAAAAAAAAAATCGGTCTCACTGCCTAAACCAAATTGTCACTCATTTGTTTAGGTATTATAAGTAATAACCCATCTAAAATTGAGTGATCTGCAAATGTGCGCTCTGCCACTTTACAAAACATTGAAAACAAAATTAATTGCGAATTCATTTTCTGTTCTAATGTTCTTTTTCAGTTTTTTCCACTTAAGAGGATCTTGACATCTCGCCACCATGATTGATTCAATACCATCTTCACCATTCTATGACTTTGGGAGGCTTTAAAAAGCTTTCAATGCTGCAGATTACCATTTCAGCTGTAGGACATGTAAGGGTCATGTGACGCACACATTGACTTTTTTTTTTAAAACTGCATTAAACATCATTTAAAAGCAGGTCTGGCTGCTGTGTTCATAAAAATCATTTTTGAAAAGGTTAATGTCTCTCTTTGATTTTCTGTCGTTTTTTTTTTTTTTTTTTTCTTCTCATGTCTTAACCACCACACTGTATGTATCTACTGTCCGAGTTGTGACTGTTGATCAATGTTTTTAAAGTTAGCATTTTTCCATTTTGGGAGGACAGACAAGATTTTGCAACAAAAATTCAAGTATCTGCTATCCCTTGAAATACTTTAATTGTACCATCAGCGACATGCCAAAGATTAGAATGTGTGAGGAGAAAGGAAAGAAAGAAAGAAAGCACCACTGAAGCATGTCAATTCTGGCCAGATGGCATGAAAGAGCAGAGAACGACTTAGTGAAACCTATGCGAGGTATCCTAGACAGGATAAACTACATCCTGTACAGATTGGCAGACAATGGAATCGAACAAAAACATCCTAGACAGGATAAATTACACACTGTACAGATTGGCAGACAATGGAATTGAACAAAAACATCCTAGACAGGATAAATTACACACTGTACAGATTAGCAGACACTGGAATCAAACAAAAACTCCCCTTGTAATCATAAAAAATAAACACAAAATAGTGGACAAAAAAAAAAAAAAAAAAAGAAAAGCAAAGACAAGACAAGAAAACACTGATGAAATATCACAAGAAAGTTCTGCCTGGTGGTCTGTTTACCTGTAACATTTCTTTCTTTAAAAACAACTGGTGTCTGTTTACCTGTAACATTTCTTTCTTTAAAAACAACTGGTGGTCTGTTTACCTGTAACATTTCTTTCTTTAAAAACAACTGCTATTTACCTGTAACATTTCTTTCTTTTAAAAAAAAACTGATGTCTGTTTACCTGTAACATTTCTTTCTTTAAAAACAACTAAAACAAAAAAAGTCTATAAATCAGACATATGCAGTAACTTATTTTGGTTTTGTTTGTTTGTTTGTTTGGATTTTTTTTCCATAAAAAACATTTTAATCTGTAATTCACATAAGATAAATTTCTGTACGGTCTTGTCTTGCCTCATTCAATCTGATAACCTTTCACTAAAATTTTCTTTTTTTTTTTTAACTGAAAGTGTTGAAAAAGTCTAACGGTGAGAGAAACAGGATCCTAAAAGACATCAAGGACAGAAAAATGAAAAAAAGAAGTTGGCAATGTAAACAACAACAACAGGCAAACATCTATGCACAAATGCCAAGACCCAAACCAATGTCCCTACATTTTGTCTGTGTGTGTGTGCATGTGTGTGTGTGTGTGTGTGTGTGTGTGTGTGTGTGTGTGTGTGTGTGTGCGCGTGCGTGTGTGTGAGAGTGCATGTGTGTGTGCATGAGTGTGTGTGTGAGAGTGAGAGGTGTGTGTGTGTGTGTGTGTGTGTGTGTGTGTGTGTGTGTGTGTGTGTGTGTGTGCGTGCGCGCGCACACGCATGTGCGAGAGTGTATGTGTGCGCACGCGCGCACGTGTGTGTGTGTGTGCGCATGAGTGCGTGTGCATGTGTGTGTGTGTGTGTGTGTGTGTGTGTGTGTGTGTGTGTGTGTGTGTGTGTGTGTGTGTGCCTGTGTCTGTGTATGTGTGTGTGTGTGCACGCTTGCGCTGTGTCTGTGTATGTGAGCCATTAGACTTGTACCCTTAGCATCCACACCAGCAGTACAGGTAAGAAAAATATATGGGGGGCACCCTGGTAAGCGCTTTCAATATATTGTGAGGACCAGTTTCGGAGTGGTAACTGGCTTGCTAAAGGTTATCCCTGTGCTGGCAAAGACTGGAGGAGAAGTTCTCTGCTCCTTTACAGCCTCGTCTTCCCAGAAGTGCTGGCATAAAACTACTGCTGTGCAACGTGCAGTTCTTGAACTGTGCCAGGAAAACACCACTCACCCTCAAGGAGAGCTCAACCTCCTTTCCCTTCCCTTCCCATTGTTAATTACCATGACTAATGAGAGTTATAAATATTTCAGAAATACAGCCTTTTAGAAACCACCTTTGTCTTCTTTTCTTTTGTTCTTTCCTTTGTTTTTCTTTTTGTTTGAACACACTTTTGTATGTTGTTCAATCTATGTGAATCTTCGTTTCTTTCTCTTTAAACTTTTTTTTTTTTTGACACACATGCATGTATTGTGTGCATGGGGTCATGTACACATGAGCAAATGCATGTAACTTTGTAAGTGTGAATGACTGTCCCTGGGTGATGGGTATGTCACCAAAGGGTCTCAGGTGAGGAGCAAGTAAAGGGTTTGCATTTGCATGTGTGTGTGTGTGTGTGTGTGTGTGTGTGTGTGTGTGTGTGTGTGTGTGTGTGTGTGTGTGTGTGTGTGCGTGTGTGTGTGTGAGAGTGTGTATGATGTGTGGTATGGTGTGGTGTGTGCGTGTGGGGGGGGGGGGTATGTATGGTGTGTGGGTGTGTATGTGTGTGCTGTGTGTGTGTGTGTGTGTGTGTGTGTGTGTGTGTGTGTGTGTGTGTGTGTGTGTGTGTGTGTGTGTGTGTGTGTGTGTGTGTGTGTGTGTGTGTGCGTGTGTGTGTGTGTGTGTGTGTGTGTGTGTGTGTGTGTGTGTGTGTGTGTGTGTGTGTGTGTGTGTGTGTGTGTGTGTGTGTGTGTGTGTGTGTGTGTGTGTGTGTGTGTGTGCATTGTGCATGTGTGGTGTGTGTGTGTGTGCATTTTGTGCATGTGTGGGTATGTGGGTGTGATAGAATGTGTGTGTAAATGTTGAGGAGAAAG
>JADBJO010000966.1:102033-107033 GCA_016801955.1 Conus betulinus | reverse complement strand
GTTTTCATACTCTTTTCAGCCCAGCAAATGTAACTAATTCAGTATGTTTTCATACTCTTTTCAGCCCAGCAAATGTAACTAATTCAGTATGTTTTCATACTCTTTTCAGCTCAGCAGATGGAACTAATTCAGTATGTTTTCATACTCTTTTCAGCCCAGCAAAGGTAACTAATTCAGTATGTTTTCATACTCTTTTCAGCCCAACTGATGGAACTAATTCAGTATGTTTTCATACTCTTTTCAGCCCAGCAAAGGTAACTAATTCAGTATGTTTTCATACTCTTTTCAGCCCAGCAAAGGTAACTAATTCAGTATGTTTTCATACTCTTTTCAGCCCAGCTGATGGAACTAACTAATTCAGTATGTTTTCATACTCTTTTCAGCTCAGCAGATGGAACTAATTCAGTATGTTTTCATACTCTTTTCAGCCCAGCAAAGGTAACTAATTCAGTATGTTTTCATACTCTTTTCAGCCCAGCTGATGAACTAACTAATTCAGTATGTTTCATACTCTTTTCAGCCCAGCAGATGGAACTAATGCAGCATGTTTTCATACTCTTTTCAGCCCAGCAGATGGAACTAATGCAGTATTTTTTCATACTCTTTTCAGCCCAGCAGATGAAACTAATGCAGTATGTTTTCATACTCTTTTCAGCTTAGCAGATGGAACCAATTCAGTACGTTTTCAAACTCTTACATTATCATGATTCTACCATCACATCTCTTCATGTTGTTGCAGCATCTGATTTCCAATTTCAGGAAGAATTTGTATGAAGTAATAGCTCCTCCATGACGGTACACACTACAGGGACAGACAGACCAACACTAAACTGCATAACTGTACACACTACAGGGACACAGACAGACCAACCACACTAAACTGCAGGACTGTACACACTACAAGGACACAGACAGACCAACACTAAACTGCAGGACTGTAAACACAACAGGGACACAGACAAACCAACACTAAACTGCAGGACTGTACACACTACAGGGAAAGACAGACCAACACTACACTGCAGGACTGTACACATTACAGGGACACAGACAGACCAACACTACACTGCAGGACTGTACACACTACAGGGACACAGACAGACCAACACTACACTGCAGGACTGTACACACTACAGGGACACAGACAAACCAACACTAAACTGCCAGTTTACACACAGCAGGGACAGACAGACCAACACTACACTGCAGGACTGTACACACAACAGGGACACAGACAGACCAACACTACACTGCATGACTGTACACACAACAGGGACACAGACAGACCAACACTACACTGCAGGACTGTACATACACACTACAGGGACAGACAGACCAACGCTACACTGCAGGACTGTACACATAACAGGGACAGACAGACCAACACTACACTGCAGGACTGTACACACTACAGGGATGCAGACAGATCAACACTAAACTGCAGGACTGGACACACTACAGGGACAGACAGACCAATACTAAACTGCAGGACTGTACACACTACAGGGACAGACAGACCAACACTAAACTGCAGGATGTACACACTACAGGGACACAGACAGACCAACACTAAACTGCCACTTTGGCTGATGATGACTGGCTCCCCCCTTCCAGCCCCAGTCAAAGCTGGCCACCTCTGGCACAGACATAGCCACCCATGCCATGCTACCCCCACAGGGATGCTGACCACCCTTAGAAAAGTGCTGGCCACATTAGGCACAGACATAGCCACCCCATGCCAGGCTATCCCCACAGGGGTGCTGACCCACGTTAGGAAAGTCAATCCCTTTATCACTGTCAATGGCAGTCTCAAGTGCCCACTTGAACCAAAACATTCAAGCCCCACCCAATGTCCCTACCCAGGTGATAGACAATCCACCCAGCAGTCTTGCCAACAATGAACTCTAATACCCAGCTTATGACATCAACAGTTCTAGTCAGTAGGGGAAACCACTCTGAGTCACACAGTGTAAACAGATTCCACCCCCACTTCCACCCCTTTCCTGTCCCACTCCCTGCCAGACTGACCCACACTACAGCCCAGTGGGGCAGCCCAGTGGGACAATCAACACAGTGGACCATCCTGTCCTCTGACTCATTTCTCTGCTCCTCTGGAGAAGAAAGTTCAGACTGAATTCACAGAGATGGACTGGCAAAGCTGCATAAAGTTAAAGTTTTAAATGTGTGTGTGTGTGTGTGTGTGTGTGTGTGTGTGTGTGTGTGTGTGTGTGTGTGTGTGTGTGTGTGTGTGTGTGTGCGTGTGTGTGAATAAGTTCATTAGTTCTTCAAGTTAACATCTGTTTATTAAAACTGCAATTATAAAGTAGGATACATCAGCCTGTACAGTGTTTGTATGTAGTGGTGGTGGTGGTGGTGTGTGTGTGTGTGTGTGTGGGGGGGGGGGGTAAGGAGAGGGTGCTTCAAGGTATAGTGCCCTTACACGCATACAAATGCAGTATATACGGGCATGAGGATATGTGTTCTATGTATACACTTCAATCCATGTTGTTTAAAGCCTAGCCTACCGCAAAGAACCATATCAAGGCTATGACCTCATTCACTCTCTACACAGATGCTAAATTTATAACAATAAAAATAAAAAGCTATACTGAACCACACAAGACACTCTCAGACCATCTGCAAATGCTGCAAACATGGCTCATACCATGAACTCTGAACTGACATCATTTTCTCATCAAGTATGGCTCTAATGAGAGCATACAAGGATGTACCATGATGCACACAAGCACAGACCACTATCCACAACCAGGAAGATCTAATCCCATCACTACTCACTATCACCATGTGTATACACAGTACTGGGGAGACTGAGAGCCTGCTCAAACCAGAGATTTAATATGGTCGGTCTACTCTCCAGAATAACTACCAAAACCTACATGTATGACAATCAGGGCTGATCATCTTTATTTTTTCCTGATCTGCCCTATCACAAAGTTTTCACCTGCCTCAAGGCAAAACACTTGCTCGTCAATCACTGATAATTTTAAGTTATATGAAGTACTAGCTAACGAATACACTGGAAAACACAAAGCACACAGCCTTATAAAAAAAACATGCAAAGATGTACTGCAAAGTCTCTGTCTGTCTGTCTGTCTGTTATACACAAGATACACACACGCGTATCACAAAACACACACACACACACACACACACACACACACACACACACACACACACACACACATATGCTTGTGTTCATGCGCATGTGCGCGCGCGCACACACACACACACACACACACACACACACATGTATACAATCTTCATATTAAGTCTTACAGAGACTCACTACCATGCACAACAATCACACTGTAGTGTCTGATGCCATTTTGGGGTGGATCAGCAATTTGGTAAAGGTACAAAAGGTGGAAAACCTCCATCTCTATCTGATGCTGTACTCATGCTTCAATTCATTTTAATTTCATCATTGTCTATTATTTCCTCACCAAGCACCCAAAACTAGACGATGGGACAATGGGGTGTGCTCCATTCCGATTAGTCCAATCCAGGCTGACTCATAAGTTAATGTAATAGACAGTAGTAGTAGTTGCAAAGTGAAACAACTGCAGGCGGAAATCTAAACAAATCTTAAATCAATGTCAGCGAACCGCCCAGAGAAACATGGACAAACGAGTCACAAGACAAAACACAACGCGTTTCGACCTCTTAGGTCTTCTTCAGGTGAAACAAAAATGAAACAAGTAACGAAAATGCACTTTGCTTTGATCGCTTCAGATTGCTTCTGTGTTCAGCGCAAGGAAGAACGCCTTCTTCCTTGCGCTGAACAAAGAAGCAATCTCTTATCTGCTAAGCTCCAAGACCACAGTGTGCAGGATTACAGGTGCTGGATGAATAATAAATAACCAAAGATGAAAGGATTTAAAGCGAGGGTCTCATGGATACAAATTTGCAGATGTGCATTACATAATAACGAGTATATATACTAAAATATTTCTCAGGATGTTATGATGAGAGAATCAGATTTGTGTCTGATTTGTGTCACTCAAATTAGAGAAAAAATCCCTCTCACAACGGGATAGTACTAATGATGCATGTCACTTTTCACTAAAAAAAAAGTAGGAAGCATCATATTCCATGTAAAAATTCAATTCATCACAAGTTTTGATACCGACAAAATCTGCAAATACTAGCACACAAATGGCGGTCTCTAAAACTTGAGAAGCTTCCAAATCAAGTCACACAGCAAAAAATTAACACACCAAAGGTGTTTTCTAAGTAATGAAACAAAAACAGAAGCTTCCTAATTCAAACACAGTCAGAAAAGAATCTACTGATGCACTCAACTCAGTTGTTATTCTATTCATGAACATGAAACACAGACATATATCTGACTCTACCACACATTTAACCTGTTAATGTCTTCCTCTGAGCATGATTCATTACACTGGCAATTCTTCACTCTTAGCTCACTGTATCATTCACAGCAGTGTTGGTTGTCAACATTCTTTTCTTTAACAGTCACAGTCAATCTATTTTTGCATCAGATATCTAAACGAACTAGTCAAATGGATCAATTTTTACCCAGCAGATATCAAGGTGGCAGAAGTACCACTATTCCTTTAGGACTGACTGTCAATGAACTTCATACACACACAATCTTTTATCAGCTACAGCAGATCACTTCTGCTTTTGTTTTCTGAGGGTATATATTGCGTTTGTACAATTACTATCTTCTGGTACCGAAACTGGTCGAAAACTAACATTCTTTCCAGTTTGTCACACAGTTTTATAAATGTTAAACTTTCCTATTTTAGCAACAGAGGTTGGCAATGCACTTAAAAGATTACTAGCCATGGCTGTTAACTTTTTTCTTAATGTGAACAAGTTCATTTTGACAAAACATTTTTTTTTAACTTCCAATAGTTCTGCCAAAGCAATAAAATTAAGATGTATCATCAGCTCTGTGTCAACACACATCGTCAAGTCAGCCATGTTTTTTCAAACATTTTGTATGTTTGTGA
>JADBJO010000966.1:84533-94533 GCA_016801955.1 Conus betulinus | reverse complement strand
CGTCCCCTCCGTTCTTCCTCTGATGACCGAATTTTTCGAATTCCCTCATATAAACCGAAAGCAGCGCGGTTCTAGCGCATCTCATTTTCTGTGGCAATATTCTGGAATTCACTACCTTTCCATCTACGTCATGCCCCTTCCTTCTCGACTTTCAAGTCTGCACTTAAAACGTATCGGTTCAAACGCCAGTTGCAGGATACCACATGAAATAGTACTAAATTACTACATGTCACTTGCACACTTTGCTCGTGTACAAAATGAGCTGTTCATCGTGTCATATAGTGTGTTTATGTATGCAACATTATGTTCCAGTGTGTGTGTGTGTGTGTGTGTGTGTGTGTGTGTGTGTGTGTGTGTGTGCGTGCGTGCGTACGTGTGTGTGTGTGTGCGTGTGTGTGAGTGTGTGTGTGTGTGTGTGTGTGTGTGTGTGTGTGTGTGTGTGTGTGTGTGTGTGTGTGTGTGTGTGTGTGTGCGTGCGTACGGGCATGCGTGTGTGTGTGTGTGTGTGTGTGTGTGTGTGTGTGCGTGCGTGTGTGTGTGTGTGTGTGTGTGTGTGTGTGTGTGTGTGTGTGTGTGTGTGTGTGTGTGTGTGTGTGTGTGTGTGTATGACTCGTGAACGCAGAATTGTGTGTGTGTGTGTGTGTGTGTGTGTGTGTGTGTGTGTGTGTGTGTGTGTGTGTGTGTTCTACTTACATTTTTTAGATGTTGAATTATCAAAACTTGTAAAGCGCCCTGTAGCCTACGTTGTTAGGATGGGCGCTATAGAAATTGTCCTCATTGTTATTATGTACCTGCAGAGCAAATACAGGCAGGAAGATCGTGTAATGTGCCTGCAGAGCAAGTACTGACAGGAAGAGTCTGTGTAATGTACCTGTAGAGCAAATACAGACAGGAAGACAGTGTAAAGTACCTGCAGAGCAAATATAGACAGGAAGACAGTGTAATGTACCTGCAGAGCAAATACAGGCAGGAAGAGAGTGTAATGTACCTGCAGAGCAAGTACAGACAGGAAGACGGTGTAATGTACCTGCAGAGCAAGTACAGGCAGGAAGACAGTGTAATGTACCTGCAGAGCAAATACAGACAGGAAGACAGTGTAATGTACCTGCAGAGCAAGTACAGGCAGGAAGACAGTGTAATGTACCTGCAGAGCAAGTTCAGGTGGGAAGACAGTGTAATGTACCTGCAGAGCAAGTACAGGCAGGAAGACAGTGTAATGTACCTGCAGAGCAATTTCATGCAGGAAGACAGTGTAATGTACCTGCAAGTACAGGCAGGAAGAAAGTGTAATGTACCTTCAGAGCAATTTCAGGCAGAAAGACAGTGTAAAGTACCTGCAAGTTCAGGCAGGAAGACAGTGTAATGTGCCTGCAGAGCAAATACAGGCAGGAAGAGAAGAAGCCATCAAGGTCCTTAATTAAGTTGTCTGTCCAACAGATGTGGGCAAACAGGAGATTGTCCGGCACCATGGAGCCAGTTGTTGTTGTTGTTGTCGTACCCTGGCTAAAAGACTCCAGGGATTATCCGAACAGCCGAAGTGCTTGAACACTATGGTACAAATGCATCAGCTGGGGATGAGAACATTACGAGTGTGACCGTTTTTGATTACCCCACGACGTGGGCAGTCACACTCCGACTTCAGGGGATTTTGGAGGTAGATAATGTTATGCTAGGAGCTCGCATAGCAATGCAGAACATAACAACATTTTGATGTAACTTGGTATATTCTAGCCTATATCAACTGGCCTGACACAACCTTAAGCCAAGGCGGATGGTCATTACATTTTCCAGGAAAAGTAACCTACTTCTATGTCCGAATAATTGGCGCATGATCAGCCTCTTCAACTACTCCATTAAAGTGTGCTGAAGATTCTACTCAACATATTGAAACCCACACCAGAGAAAAAGAAAAGAAAAGAAAAAAAAAAAAAAAGAAAATTATCGCCGAGACCAAGCAGCCAGGTTTTCCGAGCTGAGAGAAACAGCGCTGAACAAATCTTCAACCTCCGAATCATTTGTCGAGAAACACCGACGCCATCAAGATCTACACCGTGATTCCATCGAGTATTTGACAGGCTCTGCCATTTTATAAGCAGCCATCTTCAATATGAGCAGCCATCTTTACAAGGAACAGCCATCTTCAATATCTTCCGGGAAAGACCCATGTCTAAAGCCCTAGAAGTAACACTTACACGATGGATTGCAGCAGCATTTCAGGAGCGAACCGTCATCCTTCGACATAGCGACTGGATGTCTGAACCTCATAACACTCCATGGGATTACCTCAAGGTTCTCCCTCGCTTCCCTGTTTGGTACAATGTTTACACTGCAGGCCTCGCAAACCTCAATAGAAACGGAACTGCTCGAATATTGACACCAGCAGATGACGGTCTGATCTACAAAACATCAAAGACTGCAATATGTGACGGACGAGTCGCCCGAATGTTCTCGTCTTTAGCAAATCAAGGGTGATTTTTTCTGATGTTGGCATTAGTTACTTGGGTCCTTCAACTGTGCGAACTCAGGCATTACCAAAGGGTTATACCCTGAGTTGGAGACTGAAGGTGGGAGAATAACTGGAAAGTGATTCGCATGTCCATGGGGGGGGGGGGGGGGGGGGGGGGTATAGCAACAAGTACATATCGACCTGCCGCCGGTCCTGGATGAGAAAGGCATCCAGGCTCCACCAAGGGTTATTCACTGGGTTCTCCAGTGGGCCTGAGGCGATCGTGGCTATTCACTGGGTTCTCCAGTGGGCCTGAGGCGATCGTGGCTATTCACTGGGTTCTCCAGTGGGCCTGAGGAGAGGTAATCGTAGTTATTCACCGGGTTCTCCAGTGGGCCTAAGGAGAAGCGATCGTGACTGGCGACCGTCGCGGATCGTTGACCATTATTCTGTTTTAAAACATTTTTATTTCTTCATTCCAATAACCGTCAACAATCATGCAACGTATTTTGATCATAATATTATAACATTGGCTTGAAGAGATTTTTAACGGAACTAAACATCTGAAAAAAAAAAAAAAAAAAAGTAATAAATGCAAAGTGAAATCGCAAATCAAAATCCCACCGAAAAAAAAAAAAAGATCAAATAAATCTGATAATCTGAAAGGATCAAAATTACATTAACAACTGAACAAACATATCACTGACCACACACACTGACACCCCCCCCCCCCCCCCCCCCCCCCCCACCCCCCCACCCCCCACTTCCTCAACCCTTCCCTTTGAGGCAAAAAGAACGCTTACATTCATTTAGATTTAGTTATATTGTTGTTCATTCCTTTAAACAGTGGATATATAGCAAACAAAACATTTTGTCAATCAGCATTCACAGTGATTTCTATACGTATGCATATTTTCTATTTAGCTGAAATTATCCATTCTCTCCCACAGTTATTTTTTTCACAATATAACCCAATACAATACAGGATAATATCACATTATCAGTGATCACACTAGTAACAATACTATCATAGTATTAACACTGATAAAAAAAAAACTGGTACTAATAATACTGATATACTAGTAATGATGGTAATAATCTTGCTAAAGGAGAGAATGAATGAATTATTCTGGCTTATTCATTGGGGTCTTCAAAATTTAATAAAGGTTTAAAAATTGTCCATTTCATTTCACACTTGCATAGGTCATTATTAGCTGATGCTATTAGTCTTTCAAGGCTGAATCTTCTTTGAGTATTGTTTTGAACACTGAAACTATTGGGTGACTTTTATTTATTTTACATCTATATATGTAGTTCTTTGCTATTAAGATTATCAAATCAAATACTGCATCAGTTTTTAAGTTGACCTCAGTTCCAAATATGACTAAATTTTCTGAAAATTGTAGATTACACACCACTGAACATTTTTTCCCTAAATACATTTTCTAATGCTTTCCAAAACTCTTTAACATGTTTGCACCTCCAGAACATGTGTTCAATACTGTCTTTCTCTTGGTTACAAAAACTACACTTTTCATTATTAGTTATTCCCATTTCTTTTAGTACTACATTAGTAGCTATAATTCTGTGAACAATTCTTATCTGCAACCATTTCAGTTTGATATCTTTTGTAAAGTGAATTTTCTGGAAACACACATTCCAAGGTATATCTCTGTTTAACTTGTCAGCCCATTTGATACAACAGTTTGGTCTCCCACAGTCTTTGTTTAATATTTTATAGTATACTTGGGATCCTTTTTCAGCTATATTGTATATCTTTTTGAGTGCTGCATTGTATTCTAATGGGATATTATGCTCAATATGGAATCCTTGTTTTTCTTATATATAGTTTTTTAAAAATTATTATTGATGCTATACAGCCGGCATATGATAGAAAGTCTATTTGTATTCTGTATTTTGCTCTGAATTCTTCCAGTGTTAAAAAATCACAATTGTCTTTCATCAACTGGAATATTCTATTAACATTCTTTTCATTCCAGCTGTTGAATTTTATCATTTTATTACCAACCTTAATGTTTTCATTGTATAAAATAGGTTCTGCTAATACTTCTTCAGCCTTTTCTGGCCTTATTTCATAATATATTTGTTTATATGAGGAGAACACATGCTGCCAAATACATTATCTTTGCTTTTCATACATAAGTAATTTGGAGAATATTCTTCTATTTGTTCAGTAAATGGATAGCAAGAAATCATAAAATCTTTCCATTTATGGCTTGTGTTTTTAAGTCTTTTTAACCATGTATTTTTAATGCTGCAATCTTTGCTTGTATATTTGGTACGTTCAGTCCCCCCTCTTTCATATCTTGAACAGCCGTCTTACGGCATGTTTTGTCTCGTTTTCTTCCCCCATATAACCAGAAACATAATCTCTGTAGCGCTTTAATAACAGAATCTGGGGGGTTTGGTAGCAGTAGCCAAAGATGAGTAAGTTTTGACAAAATTAGAGCTTTTTAAAACTGCTATTCTTCCTAAAGGTGTAATTACTCTTTTCCGCCAGGTTCTGAATAGTGCTTTCACTTCAGTCATTTTTTCTTTGTAATTTCTTTGTTCCATTTCTGTAAGGTCTTTAGTAAACCATACTCCGAGTATCTTAAATTCATCTGGATCCCACATTATTTCCAAATGTTCCATATATTTCACATTACAGTTTTTTTTTTTTACTTCCAAGCCAAATAACTTGTGTTTTTTTCTTTATTTAAAAACAGTCCTGATGTCTTTCCAAACTTCTCAAGAAGATGGATAGATTTTTCAAATGATATTTTATCTCCTTTGATCATCAGTTGTGTGTCATCGGCAAATTGTGATATCTTGTATTCATGTTTCCCAATCCAAATCCCTTTTATGTTTTTTTTCTTCTTTCATCATAATGGATAATATCTCCGCGCAAAGCACGAAGATATACGGTGACATGGGGTCCCCCTGCCGACAGCCTCTCTCAATCGAAAACCAATCTGATATCTGACCATTCACAACAACAGTCGACTTAATATTTTTATATAAAATACATATCCATTGACATATACTTTTTCCAAACCCAAAGGCTTTTAGAACTTTAAACATAAAGTTCCAATCTAAGAGTCGAACGCCTTCTCAAAGTCAACATTAATTAACATACCTGGAGTATTTTTTGAACTGAGATGGTTTATTAGATCGTATATTAATCTAATGTTGTATCCCATATATCTATTTGGGACAAAACCAGTCTGATCGTCACTAACTAGCATTGGAAGTACCTTTTTAATTCTGTTGGCTATACCTGTTGATCCTATTTTATATATAACATTTAGTAATGTAATAGGCCTCCAGTTTTTCACATACTTTTTTGGTTTACCTGGTTTGGGGATGCATGTAATTACACCCCTCTCTTTGCGTTATGGAGAGCTCTCCCTCTATAGCTTTCATTCAATGCCCTAACCACTAGATAGCCCAACTGCTTCCAGAAACACTTGAAAAACTCTGCTCCGAATCCATCTGTTCCTGGACTTTTCCCATTCTTCATGTTTTTTTAATGCAATGCTTGCTTCCTCCAATGTTATTTCCCCCTCTAAAGATTCACGGTCTTCTTATATTAAGTTCGGAATTCCGTTAACTAAATCATATGCTTGCTTCCTCCAATGTTATTTCCCCCTCTAAAGATTCACGGTCTTCTTCTATTAAGTTCGGAATTCCGTTAACTAAATCATTTATTTCGCATTTTTCTAGATCTCTTTTTTTTTTGTATAGTTCTTCATAAAAGTTTTTTAACTTCCCTTTTAATCTCACCTGTCTCTTCTATTTCTGTTCCCTGAGTGTTCAAAAGTTTTGTTATCTGCTTGCTAATAAAGTTGCGTTTTTCTAAGCTACAAAAATATTTAGTTTTTTTTCCCTATCTGCAACCCATCTTGCCTTTGACCTTAACAATACTCCATTTCATGGTCTTTTCTCTCAAAGTTGTTAATTCTTGATTATGCACTTCAAGTTCTTTCAAATCTTCTTGTGTTTTTTGTTCCTTTTCTTCAATTTTCTTTATCTTTTGTATACCGTTTTTTTTCTTTTTGGGTTGATTTCTTTCTTCTTCATTGTTGCATAGGAAATAGTCTTAGCTCTTATTTTCATAAGTAAAAAATCAAGAAACGTCCTATCAGACAATTTTATATCTGAGTCTTTCGCATCTTGATGATCATTGTAATCTTCATTGTTTTAGTGTATTCTTTTATTACGTTTTGGATTTCTGTGTTTACTTCGTCCAAGTTTTTTTATCTTTTAACAAGGGAGGTATTGAATTTCCAGAAAGTACTGTGTTTAGTGTCTTTCCCAAATTTCAGTTTCAGGGTGATCAATGAATGATCCGACCTATACCCGGTAAGATATTTGTATCCTCAAAATACCAAATTAAATAGTCATTCATTTTCTCGAGCCCTCAGTAAGACGTACGGGATGAGTTCATTTCCCCTAAGTGAGTCATCATTTCTTGGTTTTCCGAGCATGTTATAACCATTTTCAAACGAAGAGAATATTGTCTTTCCTGGTTAAGTAAGAGTAACTGAAGAAAAGGGGATGCGACTATGAGATTATCTGTATGATGTTTACATTTTTGTATGACACAGATAATGTGCTGTAGAGTGACGGGTGGGGACCTCGGAGTCAAGTTAAACAAAATTCTTCTTTTTTTTTTTTGCTATGAAATATTAATTTTCCGTCATCTTTGTGCGGGCTCGATGTGAATGACAGAGTGCGTGTGCCTGTGTGAGAGTGCAATTTGGTTGTGAAGACGTGAATGCTTCTGTCCATACCCCCCCCCCCCCCCCCCCCCCCCCCCCCCCCCCCCCCCCATTCCTGCATCCCTACATGTCATAATCATATTTTGATAAGGAGGGGAACGTCGGAGACCCATCACACTCTAGCAAGAACGAAAGCAGTTGAGCAGCAGTTGAACAGCATTGCTCAGTGGTTTCAAGAAACTGGATCGTCCATCAACCCTGTAAAAGCCCAGACATTAGTCTGCACTCTCAACAACAAGACATCAGGACAATTACCCTCAGTTTCCTTCAATGGAATACCAATTGAATCAACTGACAACCTGCGCTATTTGCGTATCGGCTTTGATAGAATGCTGACTTATAGGAAACATGTTGAGAATGTTGTCCTTAAAAACGGAAGAGGGGCCTGTCTGCTATGAAAGTAATGGCAACTAAAAGCATTGAACAGCGCCATCTTTACCGACCACGCGGTGGTACTCAGTGTGATTGACTACAGCTTAGGGCTTACGATGCTGTCCAAGAGCAACCATCTTAAATTAGAAAACGTTCAGACTGAAGAAAGAAAACTTGATCTTGGAAAGTGCGAAGGACACAATTGAAACTATGCGATACCTGCTTGACATTCCTTCAATGAAGGTCAGACGCCAACTAGAACAGGTGTAGGCATATTTTAGAGCACTTGAAAACTCCAAATCCATTGTATGCAGTAGTCAAAGAAACAAAAGCACTCGTCTAGGACGTGAAAAATCACACACAGACGCGCGCTCACGAGCAGACACATGCATACATGCGCACGCGCACACACACACGGGCACATATGTATATATGCATGCATATGTGCACACACACACACACACACACACACACACACACACACACACACACACACACAGTTTTGTTGCTGCATGTAGAGACCTTTCCAGTGGAGATAGGAATGTGTTATTATGCAGTAAGAACTCCTCGGAATATTTGTCAACATTTTTTATGCACAGGTACAACCATTGTGCAAAATGGTATAGAGCTTTGGGATTTAGATAAGAATGTTGTTGTTCATTGTGAATCGGTTCATTTGACTGAGTTAGTATACGGGGAACGAACAGATATCCAATGTAGCCTATATGAATTCTGCAGTTCAAAGTATCCGTGTTGGTTAAGTTCTCAAACGGAAATAACGATAGACTTTCCACGAAAAGCGTATAATACTCTATTTGATCTCTAATCAAGGGACAAAAGTAGGTGGGTTTCAAATGAACATATTTGTTTGTGTGAGCTGAGATTAGGGTAAGCATGGATATATCAAGGACAAGGAGAAGAAAGTAAGTTTATCCACACAATTTGACAAGGATTGATCGACAGTAGATGGCAAACATGGGAAATTCATATTCAGTCAAAAGTAACAGATTTATGTATACAACGTTTACATTTCCTCATGGATTTTTGGCCACAGTAATATCTTCCAGGGTCACCTGGGTCCCCCTGATGGTGACCCTGTTTCAGGTCATTCTCCTGCTTGTTGTCAGGGTGTGGGTTGGACTGGACAGATTCATCAATTTGCGTTATATGTGGAATTCGTGGTGTTGGTTTGTGTTGTATTTCGATGTGTGCTGAGTGGGCATTACACAATTTCTGTTTGTATTCCCTCCCCTTGCTCCCTAGATTGCCTTATCCCCGTCTGTTGAGTGGGCATTACACAATACGATGTCTGTTTGTATTCCCTCCCCTTGCACACTAGACTGCCCTATCACCACATGCAGTCACCTCACAGACAGTGTGTGACTTTCTTCCACAAACGCTTTTTTTCCTCCTTCTATCTTTTTATTGTAACATTTATTCTGATGGTTGGATGGAGTCATTGATTCTACCCTCAAACTAGAAAGGAAACAGTAAAAACCCAAATGATGGCAGAAGTATTAACCATGTGATGTCAGCAGTAAAATGTGTAGCACCGATGTAAATAATAGATAGCACGCGTGGTCGAGGAGCGTAATCTATAATATAACACCAGGGAGGCTATAAACAGGGTCGTGACACTATTGATCATCTGTTTGGACAAATATGCCATGTATTCGGAAACAGTTTAATGCAAACTGTAACAGGAAACTAAATGATTTTGAAAAGGCATTTTATTCTCCGAAACGAAACTTACTGTTTTGTGGCCTATATTACGGAAACACGGCGTTTCAAGGAAACTCTTTCGTTATGTCAAAGACATTTAAAATGTGTTGAATCAAATGTTACATGTGGATCTAAACTGACTGAGGTGATTATTCAGGTGGTTTAAAAGCAACTAGTCGTTTTTATTTGTTTGTTTGTTTGTTTTTTTACTCGTTTATTAGATATTGAGTTATTGAAAAGGGGAAACATATGGGTATGTTTTTGTTAGATATACAATCAAATTCGTAAACTGTATACAAAGACGCATGTACATGTACACAACTTTCGGAAACTGGAATCTCTCTTATATAGGCTCAAAGTTAACGCCCTTCGTACAAAATTCCACAGAAATTTACAATGCGCTTGTGGAGCAGTCGACAGTTTCAATACTCTGCATTTTCTTTTTAACTGTTCCTATTTTAACTCATCTCTCTCCAACTTCCGACAAAAAGATTCCCCATGCATTTTCCAGAATTTCCACGCCTTTTTTACATTTGTAAATTCGTTGATGTTAAGCCCAGTTGTTGGCTCGTTTGTGTAAATATTTCCAGGTTTTGTGTTTTTGTTTGTTTGTTTGTTTGTTTTTGTTGTTGTTGTTGTTGTTGTTTTTTCCTTTGTAATTTATCTTTTAAATTGT
>JADBJO010000966.1:72033-79533 GCA_016801955.1 Conus betulinus | reverse complement strand
TTACTGAGCTGTTTTTTTGCCAAGAGGCAAACACATTCACATGGCTTATCACCAAATGTGTATGCAGCGCAAAATATTACAAGTTAATATGCTTTTGGATTTTTGATGCTTTGAAAAACTCCAACATGTTTACATACACAAATGATGTTCTCTAACTGTAACATCTTGAAAACTGTTCTATCAAGAATTGAAAAAGTTTATATGATTATATTAGAATTATTTTCTACTGTATTAAAGTTCCATATCATAAATGCACCTTTGGACTTAATTTAACAAACTGAAACATTTGTTTTACATTACTCCATGTTTGAATGAAACAATGGAAGTGAAATGTATGTTATGATCATTTCCACAGTTATGTAATGATTCATATATCATTTTTGTGCCTGATTTCTACCCTATAGTATGATTTTAGTTAACATTTAGTCTAACTGCACACTCACACACACACACACACACACACACACATGCACACACAGAGTTTTGTTTCTCCCTCTGTCTTACCCTCCTTTGAACTCTCTCTCTATTTGTCAGTCTCTATGAATGATAGCAAGGTCATGTATATCTGATATCTAGTTATGCCCATTGCTCCTCCTGAAGCATAGGCCGCCGACAACAGTCAGCCAGAGTCCTCGGTCCTGGGCTGCCCTCTCTAGTTGTTTCCAGGTCTGTGTCCATCTTCTTGCTGTCTGCCTCCAGTTCCCATCGCCAGGTGTTTCTTGGCCATCCTCTTTTTCGTTTTCCCTGGGGGTTCCATGATAACGCCTGTCTGGTGATGTTACTGGCTGGCTTCCTCAGGGTGTGCCCAATCCATCCCCATCTTGTGTGCCGTATCTCATCTTCAGTTGGCAGTTGGTTGGTACGCTGCCACTGATCTGAGTTGCTGATGGTGTTTGGCCAGTGGATCTGGAGGATTCTTCTCAGGCAGCTGTTGATAAAAGTCTGCACTTCCCTGGTGGTGGTCTTTGTTGTCCTCCATGTCTCGGCTCCATATAGTAGCACTGACTTGACGTTGGAGTTGAACAGCCTGATCTTCGTGCAAGTCTTGGAGCTCCATATGTTCTTCAGCTGCAAGTATGCTGCCCTTGCCTTGCCAATTCTTGCTCTGACATCTGCGTCTGTGCCACCCTGCTTGTCAATGATGCTGCCCAGATATGTAAAGGCCTCCACTTCTTTCAGCTCGCTTCCATGCATTGTGACTGGGTCCTCAGTTTCGTGTTGATCTTGAGGATCTTGGTCTTGCCCTCATGGATCTTGAGACCAATTGTGAGGAGGTGGCTTCCAGCTCTGTTGTCTTGTCCTGCATCTGTTGGTGGCTGTGGGAAAGCAGGGCTAGGTCCTCAGCAAAGTCCAAGTCATCAAGCTGGTCCCATAGTGTCCACTGGATTCCATTTCTTGTGTGTGTGCTGTTGACCTCTTCATAGTCCAGGCGATCACCAGGAAGAAAAGAAAAAGCGACAGGAGGCAGTCTTGTCTGACTCCAGTCCTCACCCCGAAGCTGTCAGTGATCTGTCCATCATGGACCACCCAGCAAGTCATTCCATCGTAGGAGTTCTTGATCAAGGTGACCAGTTTAGTTGGCACTCCGTAATGGCGCATCAGCTTCCAGAGGGTTTTGCAGTCAATGCTGTCAAACGCCTTCTCATAGTCGACAAAGTTGATGTACAGTGACGAGTTCCACTCTAAAGACTGCTCAATGATGATACGCAAGGTGGCAGTCTGGTTGATGCATGATCTGTTCTGACGGAAGCCGGCCTGCTGGTCTCGGAGGAGGGGGTCAACTGCACATTTCATTCTCTCGAGAAGGATCCTTTTGAAGACCTTTCCTGGCACTGACAGAAGCATTATTCCCCTGTAGTTTGCACAGTTGCTGAGGTCTCCTTCTGGGTAGCTTGATGAGGTAGCCCTCCTTCCAGTCTGCTGGTACCTCTTCTTCTTCCCAAATCTTCATGAAAAGAGGGTAGAACATCTCTACTGTTGCTTCCAGGTCTACCTTGAGCGCGCTTCTGAAGGAATGTTGTCTGGTCCTGCTGCCTTGCCATTCCTCGTTAGCTTGATGGCTTTCCTGATCTCCTCTCGCGTTGGTTGCCCACAGTTGATGTCTAGGTCTCTTGTGGCTGGATCGATGTCAGGGGGATTTGGAGGGACCGGTCTGTTCAGAAGCTCTTCAAAGTGCTCTGCCCATCTGTTCAGTTGTTGCTCTTTTCCCTGGGACAGTGTTTCCTACCTTGTCCTTGATTGGTCGCTCAGGTCTGTTGTACTTCTCTGACAGTTTCTTGGTGGTGTCATACAGCTGCTTCATGTTGTTACTGGCTGGTGCTTCCTCTGTTTCTTCTGCCAGGCTGTCAACATACTTCTGCTGCTATCTGCTCTTGCGCTATTCTTCATTTCTCTGTTGGCTTTTATGAAGTCTTCTTGTGCTTTGGCCTTTGCTGCCCATGTTTGGCTGTTGTTTACTGCTGCCTTCTTCTGCTTTCTCTCCTGTATTTTGTGCAGTGTCTGCCAATATCCATTCCTTCTGTTGGTGTCTCTTGGGGCCCACTACTTCCTGACAGGTTAATGTGAGTGTCTCCTTCACTTTTTGCCAGTGGGTCTCCAGATCAGCCTCTTCCTCAAGTAGTTCTTGCAGCATTTGGTATTTTTGTTGGTGAGGGACAGCTTGAAATCTCTTGTCGTTGGGTCTTTCAGTAGGCTGAGGTTGTACTTCTGCCTCTTTGTAGTTGGTTTCATCCAGTTCTTCTTCAGTTTCAGCTTCAGCCTGGCAACCAGCAGGTGGTGGTCAGATGCAGTGTCTGCTCCTCTTCTCACCCTTACATCCTGTAGGGACCTCCTGTATACCTTGGGCCATACAGATGTGGTCAACTTGATTTTCTGTCGCTAGATCTGGTGATACCCAGGTGGCCTTGTGTACTCTTCTGTGCGGGAAAATGCTGCCACAATGACCAGGTTGTTCATAGCACCGAAGTCTGCAAATCTCTTGCATTCTCGTTTATCTCTCCCAGTCCGTAACTTCCCATCACTTCCTCATACCTGGTCTTGTTTTGTCCGATTTTGGCATTGAAATCGCCCATGAGAATGTTGACGTTTCTCTCTGGGTACTTGGCTATGACGTCCTGCAGTCTGTCGTAGAAGCAGTCTTTTGCTTCTTCATCGCTGTCATTGGTTGGGCCATAGCACTGAATGACATTCATCATTATCTCCTTCTTCTTCTTCTGAAGAATGCTGCAATGATTCTTTTTTTTTTTTTTTTTTTTTTTTGACTGTCCCAGCCTCTGCGCCACTCAGAGGCAGTACACACACGCCGCTCATTCCAACACCCCATCCACAGCCACAGCCCGTCAGCCCCGCCGCAGCCCGGCACCAACAATACACAGACAGCAGTCACTGTCAAGTCATCAAGAGGCAACCCACGGAGAAGACACTGCTCTGCTGCCGAGTCACTTCGGTGGTGTTCAGTGGCGCCTGTTCTGATCTAACGTACGCAGGAAAGCCCCCTACTGACGACAGTAATTGCTTAGTCACGGAGCCGGCGTGAGTGAGCTCTCCCTCCGGAGGGCACCACCACGTCTGTCCAACGACAGCCCCCATGGACTCTCCGATACCGGTGACCCTGACCGAACCAAACCAAGGCCACAGACGTGGAGACGACATCGAAACTGAGGTCACCATGAGAGCAGGGCATGAAGGCCCACAGAATTTGAGACTTTTTTTTTTAATGCTGATCGATGATCGATGAGAATGAGGATGATTAAGATGATGCTACGGATTTCCATTTCGGTCTGAGACTACATGACAGGGCTGTACTCTACGCTTCCTTTCATAATATATCCCGGCGTCAACCAGGCCCGAGAGATACAGGCACCTGCAGTGTTGGTCAGGAAATTTGAGAGCACACTCTCAGAAACGCATCCTTAAGTGGATGAAACTCGACTGTGTGGTCCCAGTCTTCCCAACTGAGTCCGCAGCAAACTCAACTCTGGGTAGGAGGCGGTCGGGGCAGAAAAACCCACATGACTCTGATGGGATTCGAACCCACGACCTCCCAGCCGGGAGTCCCGCGACGCTAACCACTTCGCCATGGCGGCTGGTCGCTGCAATGATTCTTGGTCGGTGTGCTTCCCATGCTATCAGAGCTTGCTGAGCAGGTTCAGGCAGCAGAGTGCTACGCCTTCTGTGTGTGGAGCGTTGTCTTCTTCATGTTCGGAACACAGCAACATCTCTCCGCTGAGCAGTCTCTTTTGTCCTGACAGTGTTCAACGGGTTTCGTTGATTCCAAGCAGTGTGAGGTGGTAGCTTTTCATTTCTGCTGCTACTTGTGATGTTTTTCCTGTCTCATACATGGTCCTCACATTCCATGTTCCGACGTTGATGGTCCTAGTCGATAGAAGGGGGGTCGGCCTTTGTGGCTTCCGTTGACTCATGGCTTTCACTACACGGCATCATACGTCCTCTTGAGGAGGACTCTTCCTCTCCCAGGATAGAAGTTCCTTGTCTGCTGTTGGCGTTTCTGTAACAAGTGGGTTTTTACGGGATGGGGGTGTTAACCCCATGCCCAACCCTCCGGGCTTGGGACTGGCTGGGTGTTCCCCGAAGGTTACAACCAGGCGGAGTTATATCTGATATCTAATTATTTTAATTTTTATTTAAGCGCATTTCAATGGAGGTTGGAAGAAATGCTTCAGAGACACGCTCAAAACGTCCATGAAAGTATTCAACATCAACCATGATACATAGGAATAAACTGCTGTGGATTGATTTGGATGGGGCTACTCTATTCACAAAGGCACCAGTTCATGTGAAAAAAGGGATAGGTGCAGTGCAACAAGACACAGCATGGAAAGCCTGCACAGCAATAAAGAGGTCATCTGCCGCATTCCTTGCCCAAGCTGTCAGCTCACATTCTGTGCATGCATCGGCTTGATCAGCCAACTGTGTACCAAAATTGTCTCCCTATCAACCCCAAGATGACTGAAGTGGTCCTTGCTGACTTGAAACATTTAGATTTCACTTCCCACCTTCTCACACATGCATATGATTTTTGAGAGCAAATGAAGCTCTCCTTCAGCTGCTAGATCCTGGTCTGATGTAAGTAACGAAGTCAAGCATCACTGTCCGCTTCACCTAGAGATGACTCTTAAGGCTTGCCAATCCTGAATGAGTGATAATCAACTATAGGACAAATTCAGTCCAAACCCGTGCAAAAAGCAGCTGGGATCCCCATTGCGATATCTCACCCCATCCTATAGCTGGTTACGTTTCTCAACCCTTCACACATTATTCAAACAAACAAACATGCATACATACTTGGTCACAGATTCCAAACAATGATGACTGCCAGCACCAAGCAAAGGGGAAATAAATGCTATGAAAAATAGTATGACTGATTGTTGTTGTCCTTATAGTGAACATCACATCCACACCATGAAGTGAGGAGTCCTTCCCCAAGCATAAATTTAATAGGAATCTGGCTGAAAAAAACTAAAGTGGAGTTATGATAATTATTACCACAAACATCTCTCATCTCTTTTTATATTTATTTTCATATTGTGATAAATGGATAAGACTTGTCTTTCATTTTACAATATCTCAAGACTGATCAATGAAATGTGGGCAGGGAAATTTCTCCAATTCTTCGTCCACCCACTCCTAAAAAGATCAGTGAGGATGAAGAAGAATTTAAATATTCGTCGAGTCAGTAATAATTCTGCGGAATTCCATTTGGTCAAAGACAGGACTGGTCTGTGCTTCCTTTCATGTGAACACCTGGTGGCAACAAGACCTGAGATAGACCTGTAGAACTGGTCAGGAAATTTGAACAGTGCTCTTTGAGATGCGTACAAGAGGTGAAAGAAACTCAGCTGCCTTGTTCAAGTCTTCCTTTTTGAGTCCATTGCTCACTCAGCTACAGGTAGGAACAGGCCAAAGGCTGACCCTCTCCCTTTACCCCTTACTCCCACCACCCCTCCCCACATGCAAATGAATATCGTTGATATCATCATCCAAACCACAACCTCCCAGTCTTGGAATCCTTGACCTAACCACTGCATCATACAGCTGACGACTGGAATCTGTTTGAATGAAATTCCCACTGTTGATCTCTGTTGCTGATAACATGAATGTCTTTGTCACATGTCTGACTCCGTACAAAATTCCTGTCAAGGAGAATATCCAAGAAAGTGCAAGTGTATGAGTGCGTAACTTTTGTTTGGTTTTCACTTTTCAGAGAGCGCAAGCTGTGTAGCATGCGGAGATGGCGGCGAATCAGGTGCTATGTGGATACTGCTAAAGGCTTCGGCCTCTCCTGTTGGCTCTTACCATGGTAAGTTGTGGACTCGTTGTATGACAGTGACTGCCTTGTTGTGATTGAAGACAGTATTTCAAATAAGGCAGAAAGCTTGACTATTATGCCTGTGTAATCACTCCATTGTCATGATCCTATTTTTCTGTTGTGTTTTGCTTGAATTATGCATATAATTTTTTGCATCTTTTTCATAGCCATGTGATGTTTCCAGTCTGGTTTTTGTACCCTGTAATTGTTTTTGTACAGTTATGAAACACTTTTGCTTGTGTACTTTGCTGAAATATGACTTCAGATTATACTGTAAGCGTTTTCTCAGTATGTTTTTTTTTTTTTTCATTTATTGTTCAAAGGCATTTATCAGATAGTTTAACAGTGATTTATACAGCTGTGTCTGTGCAAGAGTCTGCTAGAACATGCAGTGACATGCCTTAAGTTAGTGGAGTTGTGTCTTCACCTTCCATCACTGGCAGTATCATCACCTTCAGGAGAGGCTTCAAATCCCTGATGTAAATCATCCCCCCTGGCTCCCTACCACCTGCCTCCTCTCTGCCCTCTCTCACCCAGTCTTCTCCATCTTCTCCTTCCCTCTCTGTCTCCTCTCCCTAGTCATTCTCATCGAGTGAAGTTGATGTCCTGGCATCAGTTTCAAAACCCTTCTCCCCCACCTCCTCTCTTGCCAACTCCCTTCCCTGTGCAGCCCCATGGCCTTCTATGGAAAGCCCCCAAGAATCTCTTAAGAGTTAACCTCTTCAGTTCAAGAACCTTCCAATACAAATCAGTCAATACAGCTGGCTTGGACTGAGCATGTATTATGTCTTGGTCAGGATATCCATGTGCCTTCTGATGCTGCTTGTGTGTGTTGGGGAAAGGGCTGGATGAGTTGAAGAAACTTAAATGGTGTTTGTTGCAGATAAGCCTGGATGAGTTAAAGAAACGTGCACAGTGTGTTACAGAAAGGGCTGGAGGAGTTAAAGAAATGTACACAATGTGTGTTACAGAAAGGGCTGGATGAGTTAAAGAAATGTACACAGTGTGTGTTACAGAAAGGGCTGGAGGAGTTAAAGAAATGTACACAGTGTGTGTTACAGAAAGGGCTGGAGGAGTTAAAGAAATGTGCAGTGTGTGTGTGTTACAGAAAGGGCTGGATAAGTTAAAGAAACGTGCATGGTGTGTGTTACAGAAAGGGCTGGATGAGTTAA
>JADBJO010000966.1:54533-64533 GCA_016801955.1 Conus betulinus | reverse complement strand
AAACAGTAAAATTATGCCCCTTTCTAGAAGAATTGGGGTACCCCCAGTAACATACAGATTGTTATACAGAGGGACATTTACTGACAACAATATGAATCCCAGGTGTTTGTAATGCTGTTGAGCAAACACCAAAAGGTATTTCTGCTGTGTTTAATTGGCTTTTATGTGGTGAATTGTTGTAAAACTCTCAAACTGAAAACAAAACAAAACTTTTATCATATGTTGTTAGTGTGAACCATCATTATTACCCCACAAAATAAAGTTAGAATAATGTGAAATTGTAGACAAGGGTAAGGAAGTAATCCACAAAAAATCTGACAAATAACTCAATAAATGGATGAGTAATGTAGATGTTAGTGAACATATACAGTGAAAAGCATGATTATGCCCCTTTATACCAAAAAAAAAAAAAAAGTACCCCCAATTATGAGCAGATTATTATCAAGAACAAGATTCCTTGGGATTTATATGACTGTCAGTGTCATATGTTAGTGCTGATGTTGAAATAAATACCAAAATCACTTTTTTCAGTGTTTTGACTCATTCTATTTGGCACAGTGTATTTGTGTATACTCGAAAACTGTTATTTTTTTGTAAAATTTTTATAATTATATCAATTTCTGATATACTAATTATCAACATAATCAAGTCATTTGGCAGGACATTGTAGACAAATGCATCACAACAAAACATGCAAAAAATCAGAGAGATCTGTCTAGAAATAAGTGAGCAGTAACCATTTTATTGAACCTAACCAAAAAAAGCTAAATTTTACCACGGCAAACAGATTTTCAAATGTGCTATTATACTGTAGCAGTGAAGGGGTTAATTCATCCCGCCCTTTCTGCAACACAAACTGTGCACATTTCTTTATCTCATCCAATCATTTCTGTACCACACACCGTGCACATTTCTTTAACTCATCCAGCCCTTTCTGTAACACACACTGTGCACATTTAACTCATCCAGCCCTTTCTGTAACACACACCGTGCACATTTAACTCATCCAGCCCTTTCTGTAACACACACCGTGCACATTTAACTCATCCAGCCCTTTCTGTAACACACACTGTGCACATTTCTTTAATTCATCCACCCTGTAACACACACCCTGTACGTTTCTTTAACTCATCCAGCCCTTTCTGTAACACACACCGTGCACATTTAACTCGTCCAGCCCTTTCTGTAACACACACTGTGCACATTTAACTCATCCAGCCCTTTCTGTAACACACCATGCATGTTTCTTTGATTCATCCAGCCCTTTCTGTAACACACACCCGTGCACATTTCTTTAACTCATCCAGCCCTTTCTGTAACACACCGTGCACATTTCTTTAACTCCTCCAGCCCTTTCTGTAACACACACACTGCACATTTCTTTAACTCATCCAGCCCTTTCTGTAACACACCGTGCACGTTTCTTTAACTCATCCAGCCCTTTCTGTAACACACGCTGTGCACATTTCTTTAACTCATCCAGCCCTTTCTGTAACACACACCATGCACGTTTCTTTAACTTATCCAGCCCTTTCTGTAACACACACACACACTGCACATTTCTTTAACTCCTCCAGCCCTTTCTGTAACACACACTGTGTACATTTCTTTAACTCCTCCAGCCCTTTCTGTAACACACACTGTGTACATTTCTTTAACTCATCCAGCCCTTTCTGTAACACACATTGTGTACATTTCTTTAACTCCTCCAGCCCTTTCTGTAACACACTGTGCACGTTTCTTTAACTCATCCAGGCTTATCTGCAACAAACACCATTTAAGTTTCTTCAACTCATCCAGCCCTTTCCCCAACACACACAAGCATCAGAAGGCACATGGATATCCTGACCAAGACATAATACATGCTCAGTCCAAGCCAGCTGTATTGACTGATTTGTATTGGAAGTTTCTTGAACTGAAGAGGTTAACTCTTAAGAGATTCTTGGGGCTTTTTCCATAGAAGGCCATGGGGCTGCACAGGGAAGGGAGTTGGCAAGAGAGGAGGTGGGGGAGAAGGGTTTTGAAACTGATGCCAGGACATCAACTTCACTCGATGAGAATGACTAGGGAGAGGAGACAGAGAGGGAAGGAGAAGATGGAGAAGACTGGGTGAGAGAGGGCAGAGAGGAGGCAGGTGGTAGGGAGCCAGGGGGGATGATTTACATCAGGGATTTGAAGCCTCTCCTGAAGGTGATGATACTGCCAGTGATGGAAGGTGAAGACAACTCCACTAACTTAAGGCATGTCACTGCATGTTCTAGCAGACTCTTGCACAGACACAGCTGTATAAATCACTGTTAAACTATCTGATAAATGCCTTTGAACAATAAATGAAAAAAAAAAAAAACATACTGAGAAAACGCTTACAGTATAATCTGAAGTCATATTTCAGCAAAGTACACAAGCAAAAGTGTTTCATAACTGTACAAAAACAATTACAGGGTACAAAAACCAGACTGGAAACATCACATGGCTATGAAAAAGATGCAAAAAATTATATGCATAATTCAAGCAAAACAAACAACAGAAAAATAGGATCATGACAATGGAGTGATTACACAGGCATAATAGTCAAGCTTTCTGCCTTATTTGAAATACTGTCTTCAATCACAACAAGGCAGTCACTGTCATACAACGAGTCCACAACTTACCATGGTAAGAGCCAACAGGAGAAGGCCGAAGCCTTTAGCAGTATCCACATAGCACCTGATTCGCCGCCATCTCCGCATGCTACACAGCTTGCGCTCTCTGAAAAGTGAAAACCAAACAAAAGTTACGCACTCATACACTTGCACTTTCTTGGATATTCTCCTTGACAGGAATTTTGTACGGAGTCAGACATGTGACAAGACATTCATGTTATCAGCAACAGAGATCAACAGTGGGAATTTCATTCAAACAGATTCCAGTCGTCAGCTGTATGATGCAGTGGTTAGGTCAAGGATTCCAAGACTGGGAGGTTGTGGTTTGGATGATATCAACGATATTCATTTGCATGTGGGGAGGGGTGGGGAGTAAGGGGTAAAGGGAGAGGGTCAGCCTTGGCCTGTTCCTACCTGTAGCTGAGTGAGCAATGGACTCAAAAAGGAAGACTTGAACAAGGCAGCTGAGTTTCTTTCACCTCTTGTACGCATCTCAAAGAGCACTGTTCAAATTTCCTGACCAGTTCTACAGGTCTATCTCAGGTCTTGTTGCCACCAGGTGTTCACATGAAAGGAAGCACAGACCAGTCCTGTCTTTGACCAAAATGGAATTCCGCAGAATTATTACTGACTCGACGAATATTTAAATTCTTCTTCATCCTCACTGATCTTTTTAGGAGTGGGTGGACGAAGAATTGGAGAAATTTCCCTGCCCACATTTCATTGATCAGTCTTGAGATATTGTAAAATGAAAGACAAGTCTTATCCATTTATCACAATATGAAAATAAATATTAAAAAGAGATGAGAGATGTTTGTGGTAATAATTATCATAACTCCACTTTAGTTTTTTTCAGCCAGATTCCTATTAAATTTATGCTTGGGGGAAGGACTCCTCACTTCATGGTGTGGATGTGATGTTCACTATAAGGACAACAACAATCAGTCATACTATTTTTCATAGCATTTATTTCCCCTTTGCTTGGTGCTGGCAGTCATCATTGTTTGGGAATCTGTGACCAAGTATGTATGCATGTTTGTTTGTTTGAATAATGTGTGAAGGGTTTGAGAAACGTAACCAGCTATAGGATGGGTGAGATATCGCAATGGGGATCCCAGCTGCTTTTTGCACGGGTTGGACTGAATTTGTCCTATAGTTGATTATCACTCATTCAGGATTGGCAAGCCTTAAGAGTCATCTCTAGGTGAAGCGGACAGTGATGCTTGACTTCGTTACTTACATCAGACCAGGATCTAGCAGCTGAAGGAGAGCTTCATTTGCTCTCAAAAATCATATGCATGTGTGAGAAGGTGGGAAGTGAAATCTAAATGTTGTCAAGTCAGCAAGGACCACTTCAGTCATCTTGGGGTTGATAGGGAGACAATTTTTGGTACACAGTTGGCTGATCAAGCCGATGCATGCACAGAATGTGAGCTGACAGCTTGGGCAAGGAATGCGGCAGATGACCTCTTTATTGCTGTGCAGGCTTTCCATGCTGTGTCTTGTTGCACTGCACCTATCCTTTTTTCACATGAACTGGTGCCTTTTGTGAATAGAGTAGCCCCATCCAAATCAATCCACAGCAGTTTATTCCTATGTATCATGGTTGATGTTGAATACTTTCATGGACGTTTTGAGCGTGTCTCTGAAGCATTTCTTCCAACCTCCATTGAAATGCGCTTAAATAAAAATAAAAATAATTAGATATCAGATATAACTCCGCCTGGTTGTAACCTTCGGGGAACACCCAGCCAGTCCCAAGCCCGGAGGGTTGGGCATGGGGTTAACACCCCCATCCCGTAAAACCAACTTGTTACAGAGAAACGCCAACAGCAGACCAAGGAACTTCTATCCTGGGAGAGGAAGAGTCCTCCTCAAGAGGACGTATGATGCCGTGAAAGCCATGAGTCAACGGAAGCCACAAGGCCGACCCCCCTTCTATCGACTAGGACCATCAACGTCGGAACATGGAATGTGAGGACCATGTATGAGACAGGAAAACATCACAAGTAGCAGCAGAAATGAAAAGCTACCACCTCACACTGCTTGGAATCAACGAAACCCGTTGAACACTGTCAGGACAAAAGAGACTGCTCAGCGGAGAGATGTTGCTGTGTTCCGAACATGAAGAAGACAACGCTCCACACACAGAAGGCGTAGCACTCTGCTGCCTGAACCTGCTCAGCAAGCTCTGATAGCATGGGAAGCACACCGACCAAGAATCATTGCAGCGACCAGCCGCCATGGCGAAGTGGTTAGCGTCGCGGACTCCCGGCTGGGAGGTCGTGGGTTCGAATCCCATCAGAGTCATGTGGGTTTTTCTGCCCCGACCGCCTCCTACCCAGAGTTGAGTTTGCTGTGGACTCAGTTGGGAAGACTGGGACCACACAGTCCGAGTTTCATCCACTTAATGATGCGTTTCTGAGAGTGTTGCTCAAATTTCCTGACCAACACTGCAAGTGCCTGTATCTCTAGGGCCTGGTTGACGCCAGGATATATTATGAAAGAAGCGTAGAGTACAGCCCTGTCATGTAGTCTCAGACCGAAATGGAAATCCGTAGAATCATCTTAATCATCCTCATTCTCATCGATCAGCATTAGAAAAAAAAAAAAGTCTCAAATTCTGTGGGCCTTCATGCCCTGCTCTCATGGTGACCTCAGTTTCGATATCGTCTCCACGTCTGTGGCCTTGGTTTGGTTCCGGTCAGGGTCACCGGTATCGGAGAGTCCATGGGGGCTGTCGTTGGACGACGTGGTGGTGCCCCTCCGGAGGGAGAGCTCACTCACGCCGGCTCCGTGACTAAGCAATTACTGTCGTCAGTAGGGGGCTTAGTAGGTGGTATCCTGCGTACGTTAGATCAGAAACAGGCGCCACTGAACACCACCGAAGTGACTCGGCAGCAGAGCAGTGTCTTCTCCGGTGGGTTGCCTCTTGATGACTTGACAGTGACTGCTGTCTGTGTATTGTTGGTGCCGGGCTGCGGCGGGGCTGACCGGGCTGTGGCTGTGGATGGGGTGTTGGGAATGAGCGGCGTGTGTGTACTGCCTCTGAGGTGGCGCAGAGGCTGGGACAGTCAAAAAAAAAAAAAAAAAAAAAAAAAAAATCATTGCAGCATTCTTCAGAAGAAGAAGAAGGAGATAATGATGAATGTCATTCAGTGCTATGGCCCAACCAATGACAGCGATGAAGAAGCAAAAGACTGCTTCTACGACAGACTGCAGGACGTCATAGCCAAGTACCCAGAGAGAAACGTCAACATTCTCATGGGCGATTTCAATGCCAAAATCGGACAAAACAAGACCAGGTATGAGGAAGTGATGGGAAGTTACGGACTGGGAGAGATAAACGAGAATGGCAAGAGATTTGCAGACTTCGGTGCTATGAACAACCTGGTCATTGGGGCAGCATTTTCCCGCACAGAAGAGTACACAAGGCCACCTGGGTATCACCAGATCTAGCGACAGAAAATCAAGTTGACCACATCTGTATGGCCAAGTATATACAGGAGGTCCCTACAGGATGTAAGGGTGAGAAGAGGAGCAGACACTGCATCTGACCACCACCTGCTGGTTGCCAGGCTGAAGCTGAAACTGAAGAAGAACTGGATGAAACCAACTACAAAGAGGCAGAAGTACAACCTCAGCCTACTGAAAGACCCAACGACAAGAGATTTCAAGCTGTCCCTCACCAACAAATACCAAATGCTGCAAGAACTACTTGAGGAAGAGGCTGATCTGGAGACCCACTGGCAAAAAGTGAAGGAGACACTCACATTAACCTGTCAGGAAGTAGTGGGCCCCAAGAGACACCAACAGAAGGAATGGATATTGGCAGACACTGCACAAAATACAGGAGAGAAAGCAGAAGAAGGCAGCAGTAAACAACAGCCAAACATGGGCAGCAAAGGCCAAAGCACAAGAAGACTTCATAAAAGCCAACAGAGAATGAATGAAGAATAGCGCAAGAGCAGATAAGCAGAAGTATGTTGACAGCCTGGCAGAAGAAACAGAGGAAGCACCAGCCAGTAACAACATGAAGCAGCTGTATGACACCACCAAGAAACTGTCAGAGAAGTACAACAGACCTGAGCGACCAATCAAGGACAAGGTAGGAAACACTGTCCAGGGAAAAGAGCAACAACTGAACAGATGGGCAGAGCACTTTGAAGAGCTTCTGAACAGACCGGTCCCCTCCAAATCCCCCTGACATCGATCCAGCCAACAAGAGACCTAGACATCAACTGTGGGCAACCAACGCGAGAGGAGATCAGGAAAGCATCAAGCTAACGAGGAATGGCAAGGCAGCAGGACCAGACAACATTCCTTCAGAAGCGCTCAAGGTAGACCTGGAAGCAACAGTAGAGATGTTCTACCCTCTTTTCATGAAGATTTGGGAAGAAGAAGAGGTACCAGCAGACTGGAAGGAGGGCTACCTCATCAAGCTACCCAGAAGGAGACCTCAGCAACTGTGCAAACTACAGGGGAATAATGCTTCTGTCAGTGCCAGGAAAGGTCTTCAAAAGGATCCTTCTCTAGAGAATGAAATGTGCAGTTGACCCCCCCTCCTCCGAGACCAGCAGGCCGGCTTCCGTTCCGTCAGAACAGATCATGCATCAACCAGACTGCCACCTTGCACGTCATCATTGAGCAGTCTTTAGAGTGGAACTCGTCACTGTACATCAACTTTGTCGACTATGAGAAGGCGTTTGACAGCATTGACTGCAAAACCCTCTGGAAGCTGATGCGCCATTACGGAGTGCCAACTAAACTGGTCACCTTGATCAAGAACTCCTACGATGGAATGACTTGCTGGGTGGTCCATGATGGACAGATCACTGACAGCTTCGGGGTGAGGACTGGAGTCAGACAAGACTGCCTCCTGTCGCTTTTTCTTTTCTTCCTGGTGATCGCCTGGACTATGAAGAGGTCAACAGCACACACAAAGAAATGGAATCCAGCGGACACTATGGGGACCAGCTTGATGACTTGGACTTTGCTGAGGACCTAGCCCTGCTTTCCCACAGCCACCAACAGATGCAGGACAAGACAACAGAGCTGGAAGCCACCTCCTCACAATTGGTCTCAAGATCCATGAGGGCAAGACCAAGATCCTCAAGATCAACACAAAAACTGAGGACCCAGTCACAATGCATGGAAGCGAGCTGAAAGAAGTGGAGGCCTTTACATATCTGGGCAGCATCACTGACAAGCAGGGTGGCACAGACGCAGATGTCAGAGCAAGAATGGCAAGGCAAGGGCAGCATACTTGCAGCTGAAGAACATATGGAGCTCCAAGACTTGCACGAAGATCAGGCTGTTCAACTCCAACGTCAAGTCAGTGCTACTATATGGAGCCGAGACATGGAGGACAACAAAGACCACCACCAGGGAAGTGCAGACTTTTATCAACAGCTGCCTGAGAAGAATCCTCCAGATCCACTGGCCAAACACCATCAGCAACTCAGATCAGTGGCAGCGTACCAACCAACTGCCAACTGAAGATGAGATACGGCACACAAGATGGGGATGGATTGGGCACACCCTGAGGAAGCCAGCCAGTAACATCACCAGACAGGCGTTATCATGGAACCCCCAGGGAAAACGAAAAAAAAGAGGATGGCCAAGAAACACCTGGCGATGGGAACTGGAGGCAGACAGCAAGAAGATGGGACAGACCTGGAAACAACTAGAGAGGGCAGCCCAGGACCGAGGACTCTGGCTGACTGTTGTCGGCGGCCTATGCTTCAGGAGGAGCAATGGGCATAACTAGATATCAGATATACATGACCTTGCTATCATTCATAGAGACTGACAAATTAGAGAGAGAGTTCAAAGGAGGGTAAGACAGAGGGGAGAAACAAAACTCTGTGTGTGCATGTGTGTGTGTGTGTGTGTGTGTGTGTGTGTGTGTGCAGTTTAGACTAAATGTTAACTAAAATCATACTATAGGGTAGAAATCAGGCACAAAAATGATATATGAATCATTACATAACTGTGGAAATCATAACATACATTTCACTTCCATTGTTTCATTCAAACATGGAGTAATGTAAAACAAATGTTTCAGTTTGTTAAATTAAGTCCAAAGGTGCATTTATGATATGGAACTTTAATACAGTAGAAAATAATTCTAATATAATCATATAAACTTTTTCAATTCTTGATAGAACAGTTTTCAAGATGTTACAGTTAGAGAACATCATTTGTGTATGTAAACATGTTGGAGTTTTTCAAAGCATCAAAAATCCAAAAGCATATTAACTTGTAATATTTTGCGCTGCATACACATTTGGTGATAAGCCATGTGAATGTGTTTGCCTCTTGGCAAAAACAGCTCAGTAAATATCCCTTTCGCTTACAAACCTCCATGTGGGCAAAGACGGCCCCTACTGTGAACTTACACGGACTGAAAGGCTACTGTGACTTTGGCAAAGAAGGGAGATTTGAAAGAGGTCTATAATTCTTTATATGTTTAGGATCAACTAACAGTAGCCTTTCTCAGGTTAAGGCCAGATGATTGCATCTTTGAAAGAGGATAGTGATAGGAATATATCCAGAGAATGACTGAGAAAAGAAGCTGGAAGTGGATTCACAGGTTTTAATTCCAGATTTTATATATTTTATGGTTTTGCCATCTGCCATATCAGAACCAACACCACAACATGAATGATCATGCACTTCACAGCTATCTTTACAGTTCATGAGGTCCCTATTCAAAACCCCACAGAATACTTTTCCTTTGACAGATCATTTCTGTTAAATATCAAGGCTGTAGGTTTTTAACTTTTCTAAGCAATAAAGAACTGGATGAGTGTACTTTTTCTCTGCGTGTAAACTGCTAGCAGTTTTCTATCATTTATGATTTAAAATTCTTGCTGTCAGTACATCACTATATGTCATATTATTTCTGACTAGCTCATATCATAATGCATGATGCAATCATTCACATTCTTCAGGACGTTCACAGTCTTAAAACTAATAGGTCTATTAATTTCTTGAACAATTAACCATATTGCTATAGCTGACACAGTTATTATTTGAGCAGAAAATCAAAACAAATGCTTTCTCTGCAAACATAATTTGAAGATTATCTTTTGCCAGGTCTTTTAAACGATCAAATAACTCAACAAATATTTTGAAAATCTACTTTTTGTTGACAGGCAAAAAAAAAAACAACAACAACAAAAAAGAAAGAGAGTAAGAAGAAAATAGTAAGCAAAACGCCATATGTACTGTAGCAATTGACACAGATTACGGGTTTTTTTTTTTAAGCCAATAATTTACGTGCAATGCGACTTCTTAAGAATCATCACTCAACAAAAATGTTTGCTCGCCACATACAAAAAAAAATAGATGTA
>JADBJO010000966.1:47033-52033 GCA_016801955.1 Conus betulinus | reverse complement strand
CATAATTACACATAGAAATTTCCTTGGAGTGAAAAAATTTTCACAGTATGTAGCTGATTTATTAAGACCCCATATTTCAGAACCATACAAAGCTGCCGACTGTACCTGAGTATTAAACAATTTACGGAATAGTTCTAAAGAAAATATGTTCATAGTATTTAATTTCTTCAATGTATATTTCACTTTACTAGCAAGATAATCTTTTTTTTTCTGTCCCAACCTCTGCGCGACTTCAGAGGCAGTGCACCCACGCCGCTCATTTCCAACACCCCGTCGACAGCCACAGCCCGGTCGGCCCCGCCGCAGCCCCGGCACCCGCAATCCACAGGAACAATCAATGTCAAGTCGTCAAGAGGCAACCCACCGGAGGAGACCTGCACTGCTGCCGAGTCACTTCGGTGGTGTTCAGTGGCGCCTGTTCTGATCTAACATACGCAGGACACCACCTACTAAGCCCCCTACTGACGACAATAATTGCTTAGTCGCGGAGCCGGCGTGAATGAGCTCTCCCCCCGGAGGGCGCCACCACGTCCGTCCAGCGACAGCCCCCATGGACTCGCCGACACCGGTGACCCCCGACGGAACCAAACCAAGGCCACAGATGTGGAGAGGACATCGAAATTGAGGTCACCATGAGAGCAGGGCATGAAGGGCCACAGAATTTGAGACTTTTTTTTTTTTTTTTATGATCGACTGACAATGAGGATGATTAAGATGATGCTACGGATTTCCATTTTGGTCTGAGACTACATGACAGGGCTGTACTCTACGCTTCCTTTCATAATATATCCCGGCGTCGACCAGGCCCAAGCAACTCTAACAAGTTAGTTAGTTAGTTCTTCTTCAATTTAACGTCTGTTCACTTAAAGTGATATTAGACAAAATAATACAGAAATGAGTGGATTAGAGAAATGGAAATAATGTATGCAAAATGCTAGTATAGGCCTATGTACGAATGTGTGTGTGCGTGCGCGCGCGCGCGCGCGCGCGCGCGCGCGCGCGCGCGCGTGTGTGTGTGTGTGTGTGTATGTGTATGCGACTTTGACTATTGAAAAGAAAATACTGTTCTAAATGTAACAATTTAAAAGATAAATTACAAAGGAAAAAAACAACAACAACAACAACAACAAAACAAACAAACAAACAAACAAAAACAAAAACCTGGAAATATTTACACAAACGAGCCAACTGGGCTTAACATCAACGAATTTACAAATGTAAAAAAGGCGTGGAAATTCTGGAAAATGCATGGGGAATCTTTTTGTCGGAAGTTGGAGAGAGATGAGTTAAAATAGGAACAGTTAAAAAGAAAATGCAGAGTATTGAAACTGTCGACTGCTCCACAGCGCATTGTAAATTTCTGTGGAATTTTGTACGAAGGGCGTTAACTTTGAGCCTATATAAGAGATTCCAGTTTCCCGAAAGTTGTGTACATGTACATGCGTCTTTGTATACAGTTTACGAATTTGATTGTATATCTAACAAAAACATACCCATATGTTTCCCCCTTTTCAATAACTCAATATCTAATAAACGAGTAAAAACAACAAACAAACAAATAAAAACGACTAGTTGCTTTTAAACCACCTGAATAATCACCTCAGTCAGTTTAGATCCACATGTAACATTTGATTCAACACATTTAAATGTCTTTGACATAACGAAAGAGTTTCCTTGAAACGCCGTGTTTCCGTAATATAGGCCACAAAACAGTAAGTTTCGTTTCGGAGAATAAAATGCCTTTTCAAAATCATTTAGTTTCCTGTTACAGTTTGCATTAAACTGTTTCCGAATACATGGCATATTTGTCCAAACAGATGATCAATAGTGTCACGACCCTGTTTATAGCCTCCCTGGTGTTATATTATAGATTACGCTCCTCGACCACGCGTGCTATCTATTATTTACATCGGTGCTACACATTTTACTGCTGACATCACATGGTTAATACTTCTGCCATCATTTGGGTTTTTTACTGTTTCCTTTCTAGTTTGAGGGTAGAATCAATGACTCCATCCAACCATCAGAATAAATGTTACAATAAAAAGATAGAAGGAGGAAAAAAAAAGCGTTTGTGGAAGAAAAGTCACACACTGTCTGTGAGGTGACTGCATGTGGTGATAGGGCAGTCTAGTGTGCAAGGGGAGGGAATACAAACAGACATCGTATTGTGTAATGCCCACTCAACAGACGGGGATAAGGCAATCTAGGGAGCAAGGGGAGGGAATACAAACAGAAATTGTGTAATGCCCACTCAGCACACATCGAAATACAACACAAACCAACACCACGAATTCCACATATAACGCAAATTGATGAATCTGTCCAGTCCCAACCCACACCCTGACAACAAGCAGGAGAATGACCTGAAACAGGGTCACCATCAGGGGGACCCAGTGACCCTGGAAGATATTACTGTGGCCAAAAATCCATGAGGAAATGTAAACGTTGTATACATAAATCTGTTACTTTTGACTGAATATGAATTTCCCATGTTTGCCATCTACTGTCGATCAATCCTTGTCAAATTGTGTGGATAAACTTACTTTCTTCTCCTTGTCCTTGATATATCCATGCTTACCCTAATCTCAGCTCACACAAACAAATATGTTCATTTGAAACCCACCTACTTTTGTCCCTTGATTAGAGATCAAATAGAGTATTATACGCTTTTCGTGGAAGTCTATCGTTATTTCCGTTTGAGAACTTAACCAACACGGATACTTTGAACTGCAGAATTCATATAGGCTACATTGGATATCTGTTCGTTCCCCGTATACTAACTCAGTCAAATGAACCGATTCACAATGAACAACAACATTCTTATCTAAATCCCAAAGCTCTATACCATTTTGCACAATGGGTTGTACCTGTGCATAAAAAATGTTGACAAATATTTCCGAGGAGTTCTTACTGCATAATAACACATTCCTATCTCCACTGGAAAGGTCTCTACATGCAGCAACAAAACTGTGTGTGTGTGTGTGTGTGTGTGTGTGTGTGTGTGTGTGTGTGTGCACATATGCATGCATATATACATATGTGCCCGTGTGTGTGTGCGCGTGCGCATGTATGCATGTGTCTGCTCGTGAGCGCGCGTCTGTGTGATTTTTCACGTCCTAGACGAGTGCCTTTTGTTTCTTTGACTACTGCATACAATGGATTTGGAGTTTTCAAGTGCTCTAAAATATGCCTACACCTGTTCTAGTTGGCGTCTGACCTTCATTGAAGGAATGTCAAGCAGGTATCGCATAGTTTCAATTGTGTCCTTCGCACTTTCCAAGATCAAGTTTTCTTTCTTCAGTCTGAACGTTTTCTAATTTAAGATGGTTGCTCTTGGACAGCATCGTAAGCCCTAAGCTGTAGTCAATCACACTGAGTACCACCGCGTGGTCGGTAAAGATGGCGCTGTTCAATGCTTTTAGTTGCCATTACTTTCATAGCAGACAGGCCCCTCTTCCGTTTTAAGGACAACATTCTCAACATGTTTCCTATAAGTCAGCATTCTATCAAAGCCGATACGCAAATAGCGCAGGTTGTCAGTTGATTCAATTGGTATTCCATTGAAGGAAACTGAGGGTAATTGTCCTGATGTCTTGTTGTTGAGAGTGCAGACTAATGTCTGGGCTTTTACAGGGTTGATGGACGATCCAGTTTCTTGAAACCACTGAGCAATGCTGTTCAACTGCTGCTCAACTGCTTTCGTTCTTGCTAGAGTGTGATGGGTCTCCGACGTTCCCCCTCCTTATCAAAATATGATTATGACATGTAGGGATGCAGGAATGGGGGGGGGGGGGGGGGGGGGGGGGGGGGGGGGGGGGGGGGGGGGGGGGGGGGGGGGGGGGGGGGGGGCGGGGTATGACAGAAGCATTCACGTCTTCACAACCAAATTGCACTCTCACACAGGCACACGCACTCTGTCATTCACATCGAGCCCGCACAAAGATGACGGAAAATTAATATTTCATAGCACAAAAAAAAAAAGAAGAAATTTTGTTTAACTTGACTCCGAGGTCCCACCCGTCACTCTACAGCACATTATCTGTGTCATACAAAAATGTAAACATCATACAGATAATCTCATAGTCGCATCCCCTTTTCTTCAGTTACTCTTACTTAACCAGGAAAGACAATATTCTCTTCGTTTGAAAATGGTTATAACATGCTCGGAAAACCAAGAAATGATGACTCACTTAGGGGAAATGAACTCATCCCGTACGTCTTACTGAGGGCTCGAGAAAATGAATGACTATTTAATTTGGTATTTTGAGGATACAAATATCTTACCGGGGTATAGGTCGGATCATTCATTGATCACCCTGAAACTGAAATTTGGGAAAGACACTAAACACAGTACTTTCTGGAAATTCAATACCTCCTTGTTAAAAGATAAAAATACTTGGACGAAGTAAACACAGAAATCCAAAACGTAATAAAAGAATACACTAAAAACAATGAAGATTACAATGATCATCAAGATGCGAAAGACTCAGATATAAAATTGACGGTGATGATAGGACGTTTCTTGATTTTTTTTACTTATGAAAATAAGAGCTAAGACTATTTCCTATGCAACAATGAAGAAGAAAGAATCAACCCAAAAAGAAAAAAACGGTATACAAAAGATAAAGAAAATTGAAGAAAAGGAACAAAAACACAAGAAGATTTGAAAGAACTTGAAGTGCATAATCAAGAATTAACAACTTTGAGAGAAAAGACCATGAATGGAGTATTGTTAAAGGTCAAAGGCAAGATGGGTTGCAGATAGGGAAAAAAATAACTAAATATTTTTGTAGCTTAGAAAAACGCAACTTTATTAGCAAACAGATAACAAAACTTGTGAACACTCAGGGAACAGAAATAGAAGAGACAGGTGAGATTAAAAGGGAAGTTAAAAACTTTTATGAAGAACTATACAAAAAAAAGAGATCTAGAAAAATGCGAAATAAATGATTTAGTTAACGGAATTCCGAACTTAATAGAAGAAGACCGTGAATCTT
>JADBJO010000966.1:0-44524 GCA_016801955.1 Conus betulinus | reverse complement strand
AACTGGCGTCCTCAGAGTCTCCTCTCCCACAAGCAGCAAGATGCACAAGAGAAGCTATGTCGTGTTGCAGAAGAAGCTGAGAAGACTGGGCTCCAAATCAACATCGGGAAGACAGAGGTCATGAGGGTGAACAACAAACAGCAAGATTCAGTCCGACTTCACCAAGAAGACATCAAGGAAGTTGACAAGTTTGTTTACCTGGGCAGTGTAGTCAGTAAAGATGGGGGGACAGACGAAGACATCAAATGCAGAATCAACAAAGCAAGACACCTTCAACACCCTGCGCCAGATCTGGAGATCAACAGCCCTCTCACTCTGCAACAAGATCCGGATTTTCAACACAAACGTGAAGTCTGTTCTTCTATATGGTTCAGAAACATGGCGGGTAACCAAGACCAACACCAACAAGCTACAGACGTTCATCAATAGGTGTCTCAGAAACATCCTCAACATCAGGTGGCCAGAAGTTATCTCCAATGAACAACTGTGGGACACGACAAGACAAGTCCCAATAGAAACTGAGATAAAGAAACGGAAATGGGGATGGATCGGCCACACGCTATGGAAGCCTGTATCCAACGTAACCAGACAGGCTCTGGATTGGAATCCACAAGGAAAACGAAAAGTGGACAGACACACGCACGCATGCACACAGCACACGCGCGTGCACACACACTGGAATATAATGTTGCATACGTAAACACACAATATAACACGGTGAACTGCTCACTTTTACACAAGCAAAGTGTGCAAGTGACATGTAGTATTTTAGTAATATTTCTGGTGGTATTTTGCACAATGGCGTTTGAACAGATGCATTTTAAGTGCAGACTTGAAAGTCGGGAAGGAAGGGGCAGGATGTAGATGGAAAGGCAGTGAATTCTAGAGTATTGCCGCAGAAAATGAGAATGCTCTAGAACTGTGCTGCTTTCGGTTATATGAGGGAATAAAAAAAAAATTCGGTCATCAGAGGAAAAATGGAGGGGACTTGTACGAATATATATTTCGAAGCGATCAGAGAGATAGGTAGGCGCTTCACCTGTGATAACCTATACCATAGACAATCTGACTTATACTAAATTCTGTGCTTGATTTTGAGCCGGTGTAATTTCTTCAAGAGATTCGAAGTATGATGCAGTTTTGGCACCTTGAAGATAAGGCGAGCGGCTGAATTTTGAACAAGTTGTAGTGGCTGGAGTAAGGCTGTGGGTACACCAAGGAGAAGAGAGTTACAATAATCTAGTCTTGACAGAATGCAGGAAGACGCCATCTCTTCGCGGCCTGTTTTGAAAGGAAAGGTCTGACAGAGCTGTTGCAATGGAGTTCAAGAAAGGATGCCTGGCAGGTTTTGCCTTGTGGTGTTTTCAGGGTGAGTTCTGAGTCGAGATAGAAGCCAAGGTCGCGAGCAAATGGCATAAATGAGATGTCAGTGGAGCCTAGGACTATTGACGGATGAAGACGGGGGTCTTGAGCTTGCGAGTGTTTTGTAAACCGGATAATTTCTGTTTCATCATTTAATTTCAGCTCATTAGTAGACATCCACTGTTCGATATCAGAGACACAGCCTTAAAGATTTTTGACGAGTTTTCTAGTGTGTCAGAATATTCAAGCTGAGTGTCATCAGGAAACATTTCATGATGAACAGAATGGCTGTTATTAATAATAATCTCAGTCAGGGGTGCTGTGTACATTATGAAGAGGGCTGGATCCGGTAAAGACCCCTGGGAACGCCAAAGTTTGATGACATTTTGAAGACCGCCTCATGAAATCATGAAACCGTGACTATCACACAGTGGGTCTAAAAAAAAAAGTTAATATAAAAAGAGCATTAAGAATGATAACCTGAATTCATAACAAAGAGAAAATTATGTACTGGTAAGTAATCTGACTATGGCCAAACAATACATTTTGAAAACAATAAAAGTATTTTTTTTTAAATCATGTAATGAAGAAAGTCTCTAGCATTATATTGATTTATACTAACTTTTGACACACATTCATTTACTCAAAGGCGACTAATTCGATCATCATTATTATTATCGTATGCTTGCTGGAAGCAGCACTGTACTTTTTTTTTTTTTTTTTTTTTAAAACACCAGATTGCTATTGTGTTCTGTAACTTGTTCCCAGGGTTGTCACCAAGTGAGCAACACTGTCATCAATTACACTGCAGTCTTACTGAGTCAGCCACCTAATAGCACGTAACGGTTTTTAATCTTTCAGTTTTAACTGACGTCCCTCTGACTTATCCCTGATCTTAAGTTATTACGGCAAACATAAAAGTTTGTATAAGCTTGCCTGTTCTCTTAAATGAAAGTGATTCAGTGCTAAGCATCCGTAAAAACAAGCAAACAAATAAAACACCTTCCAAGGCGACTCCTCGGCTCTTTCGCAGTCTCCCACCCGTGTGAACGAGCGCTGTGACTGTGGTACTGACAATACGATTTCTTACATGATTCGACCTTAAAAATCTATTAACTTTTTCTGTACATATTGATTATTCTGGATAAGCTGATTCTAATCTTGTTTGTTTGTAATTGTATAATTTCGCGACGGCAAGTCGACTTGGTAACGACTCAACAAGCGTCTCCGTGGAGTCACTTGCTCGCCAATGACTTCCGCGCGTTGCCGAGACTGCACGAGGTACTTCTCGGACAATGACTCGCCGCCGAGCCTGCACGAGGGCTTCGCAATTCAAACCGATAAATGTTGAAATACAGCACGTGGGGTGTTCCAAAATGCAGCCCAGTACTTGACACAATATATCATCCAGTTAACTGACCATATAAGAAGATGCAAATACAGTGACAGATGACAAAAATGCACAAAATACAACTCACTTCGAATTCCTCTCCACTCGACATTTTGAATATACCACACTCCCATGATGCATATCTGCAGAGCAATGTCGCTCGATCTAAAACAATGCACGAACTTTCAACTGGATCAAAATTTCAACAAAACAGGATTTCCATGGACTGTAAAATGCTACATGTACACTTTCTTTTATAATTTGGTTTAAGACAGCTTTCAATAAAACCTGTCGCCTTTGAATCACAATTACGACAACTGTTCGGTAACTGACCTTCGTCTGCTAGACCTAATTGCTTAGCCGGTGGTTTCGAGTGTTGACCTCTTTAAACAGACCTTTCGAGTCAAGATGATGTCTGTACCGAAGTCGACGATGGCTCTGGCTGCAAGTCAACTGATGGGGATGACACGGTCAGTGGGAGGAAAATCGGCGGCAGGTCATCGATTAGTGCAGTCCAGCTCTGCGCTGACCAACCGCACCTCCCCTGCTGAGTCCACCAGTAAGTGCACTGACCTTTCGCCATGGTGTTTGGGGTGGGAGTGGATTGTAGGAATGTGTTGCCTTCTTGTTTGTTTTGACTGTATATCGTCACCACGGGTGTTGGTACACCGAAGTGGTTTTGTTTATTTATTTATATTTGTAACACCACCCACACGTGCGGGGAAGGACAACTCGGGACAGAAATGACAACGGCTAAGTTCAAGTTACATAACACGATCACAAATATCAATGTTCAGTGAGTGGACAACCCAAGTGACACACGGACACTGTAATGGTTGACAGACTTCAGCTGATTACTGGTGGTGTAGCATTTCTCTCTCACACAACACACACAAGGCTTTTCACTAGCACCGTACTAGCAGCTTAAGATGTTTTTTCACTTGTTCTTGAGTAACTAACCAGTTACTTGCTGAACCAGTTACTTGCTGAATTTGAATTGAAAGTGATTGTGAGCACTCAACCGAAGGAAAAAAAGAAACTAAATGGAATAAAATTGAGTTTGAAAATTTGTTTTTTTTATTGTCTTGTCATTGTAGAGTGCAGTGATTTGAGGGAAGATCAGCACTGCCTCAAACAGCAACGCTGATAAATTTAGTTGAAGTGTTTCCCCTACACTCTAGAGAAGTTGGTTTACATACTAATAACTTGCACACTCACACACATGCACTCTGCCTTACCTGGTCAGTCCAGACTCTGGCTTGGGGGTTTTCGTCAGGATTCTTTCCCAAGCCCTTCACTGGCATGAACTACCAAGTGGAGTCTGTCTCACACAGTCACTGTCTTTCTGTCAGTCTGTCTCACACAGTCACTGTCTTTCTGTCAGTCAGTCTCACACAGTCACTGTCTTTCTGTCAGTCAGTCTCGACGCCCAGCAGTGGTACTGTGAAAAGCCATCTAGCCATTGTAACCATTTACAGCTGTTCTGTCGCAGTGCTAGGGCGGCTAAACTGTCTCCTATTAACTGGAGGCCCTAGCACTGGTCTGTCACTAGTGTAACTGTCAGCACGAGGAAGCACCTTCACTAATTATAAGTTAGCCCTAGCCAGTCCGCTCCCTTCAAGCCTGAGTGTCCAACTCCCTAAACTAACAACAAGTTAGCCAGATTGTTCTCTTCAAGCCCTAGTGTCCTACTGCTTGTCTGCTTGTGTACCTGACTGTCAGTGAACACTTCTCACGTGAGGTGCACTTCCGTTGAGCTGGCTTGTGTGTGCAGAAACCATGTGTCACTACATAGTCAACAGTTATCTGCATTGATTTTTGAATATTCGGTTTTATTATCCAGAATCGGCTGACTAGTATTCACTCAATGGGTATTTGTGTAGTTTCCACAGGCTCCAGTTTTCATGGGAGGTTATGTATGTTGACAGCATGCTCCTGATGATGCCAGTCTCTCAGAACCCATTTCTTTCAGGGAGGTTATGTTTGTTTGATAGCATGGAATCTGCATGTCCAGCCAAAAATTCTTAAAACATTTTACAGGCATTTTATTGAGTCTGTCTTGACTTTTTCATGCATTTGCTGGTATGGAAATCTTAATTTGAAAAACAGCAAACTCTTGGATAGCGTTGTGAACATCTGTGGTAAGATTGTTGGTGAGAAACAGGAGAGTATGAGTGAGTTGTATGAAAGGCGTGCGGTCAACAAGGCTCGTGCGATTGTTAGTGACAGTGGGCATACGCTTGCGCGACAGTTTTTGAGCTCCTTCCATCAGGCAGACGATTTTGTGTCCCCAGAGCTAAGCTGATGCGCACAAAAAAAGAGCTTTGTGTTCAAATCCATTGCGCTTTTAAACAAACACAGCGTGTAAGAAGAGGCGGTGGATCACCTGTGACACAAGCATGTGTGCGGGTGTGTATGTCTGTGAGCAAGCGGGAAAGTATAGATGCTGGAATGTGGGTGTGTTTGTGTGCATGTCCTGGAACAGTGAGGAATAGAAATGTCTTGAATATGTCTTATCTTAAATGATTTTTAATGATAAATCACCTCTCTCCCTCTCTCTCTCTCATACGTGCACACATTTATGTATATATAATTATGAGTGGCTGAGTGCATGCTTTATTTGCACTACCAAAAAGGAGAAAGATTGAAATTCCCATTTTGGTGTTACATGCATGTTTTATTGTTTGAAAGTAATTTTAATTTTCAGTGTCACGTTTGTAACTATAAACATGTATGTCTTAACTTTTAGGGCAGCGGTCACAAATGTAATTTCTCGTGTAACGAGAGATAATAAAGTTTTCTGAATCTTTTATCTTTGTGTCACCCACTACCGATGATTTGTGTCTTCCAGGATTCCTACTTTTTAATGACAAAACCCTTGTGAAATGAATGGGTCTAGAGAGACCCACATGGGGAGCATGTAGTCAAAAAAGCAACTTTTGGTGAAGGTTTAATAAAAGGTGAAACAAAAGGTTAAACGAAAGGTTAAACTGAAGGTTAAACAAAAGGTTAAAGTTCTGCCATAAAAAAATCGCTGACTCTGGATTCATAAGAATAAAAGATTATCTATACTCAGAGTCTAATAAGTTCACACTTAACTGAAATATTTCTGCTGGGCCACAACCAGCCTTCATCAGTCAACTGAAGCAATAAAGGAGCTGCTGGTTGAATGTGTCATGAGTTCGAGTTCACTGCAGCAGAGTTCACAATAGCTGCAGGTTGTGAGTCCGAGTTCACCAGAGGTAAGTTAGAGTTCACCACAGGTCTTAAGATGCTGTCATAGATGGGAGATAACTCGAGTCCCCCATCCCTGTTTGAGGCTGGGTCTTCTTGTTTTTATCTGAATGGCCTCCTTCACCTTCCTTTTGAGAAAGTTGGGTTCAGTTCCCAGCAGTGTGGTATTATCCAGAGAGATATCATGTTTCTCTCTCAAGCAGTGTTCTTTGAATGCTGATTCAGGCCTGGTCTGATGTTCTTTGAACCGTTTGTGAAAAGGTCTTTCTGTCTCACCAATATAGTCTTGATCACAATCACAGCATTTAATGTGGTAGATTACGCCACACTGTTTCCCTTTGTCTGTAATGTCTTTAACACGGGTCAGTTGAGATTGGAGAGAATTGGTGGGTTTGTGAAATAAACTGACGCCATGTTGTTTTTAATGCCCGGGAAAGCCTCCCTGAAGTGCCCTTCACATAAGGAATTCCTACCCTTATGCTGTACAGTGGTTTTTTGATCTGGTTGGGACATGGGACATCAAAAATCCAGTCTGGATAGTCATTAGACTTTAATGCTTGTTTCACGTGGGCTTTTTCTCTTTTGCGGTCTTCTTCTTCTTTCACCAGAGTATCAGCTCGGTGCAGCAAGGTACGTACAACAGAACGTTTATGTTGTAGAGGATGATGGAGTTGAAGTTCAGGTACTGGTCTGTATGTGTGGGTTTCCTGTACACTGAAGTTTTGATGCTGCCGTCGGGGAGACGTTGCAATAAAGTGTCAAGGAAGGCTATCTTGCTATCTACTTCAGTCTCAACAGTGAACTGGACGTTCCGGTCGACTGAATTAAGATGCTGAGTGAAATAATCAATATCTGATTCTCTTATAGAGGTTAGAGTATCATCAATGTATCTGTACCAGAATGAAGGGGGATTCAGTACAGTGGACAGTGCAGTATGCTCAAACTGTTCCATATACAGATTAGCAACAATGGGAGAAACAGGAGAACCCATAGCACATCCATGTTTTTGCTTGTAAAAATCACCTCTGAAGGAGAAGTATGTAGTAGAAAGTACTAGGTCCAAAAGTTCCAAAAGTTGATGTTGGGTCAGTTCGCTGACATGTTTATCTTCACCTAACTTAATCTTGATGGCTTCTAGAGCATGATCTACAGGTATACAGGTGAAAAGAGAACACACATCATAAGACACAAGTTTCTCATCTTCTTGTAAGGTGATAAAGGCTAATTTGTTAACAAGGTCTTCACTGCTGAGAATGTGATGTTGGGTGTTACCTACGAGAGGACTCAACACATTGGATAGATATTTTGAGGCGTTGTAGGTTATGCTACCACAGCAAGAGATGACAGGTCTTAAAAGGGTATTGTCCTTATGAATCTTGGGAAGACCATATAGTTTAGGTGCACATTCTGTGGTGGGGTAGAGTCGTTGGTATAAGCTCTGATGGATAATGTGGTTGGATCTTTCTTGAGTTAGGGTGTCACTTAAAAGGTTTTTGATCTTAGAGTTGTAATTTGTATTGTCAAGAATGACAGTAGCTCTCCCTTTGTCAGCTGGTAATATCACAATACTGTCGTCCTTGGATAACTCTTTCAGTGCTTTGCTTTCTTCTCTACTAATATTAGTCTTTGGAGGTTTGCTGTTCTTCACAGTTTTAACCACTTCACCACGTAAACTATCTGCTTCTGAAGCGTCTTCAATCTGTTTGCATGCGGCTTCCGTGGAAGCAATAATTTCTTCCACTGGAATAGAGGAACGAGGTACACAAAAGTTAAGTCCTTTCCTTAGAACGTCTCGTGAGACCGAAAGACTTTTTCACAAACGGTTCAAAGAACATCAGACCAGGCCTGAATCAGCATTCAAAGAACACTGCTTGAGAGAGAAACATGATATCTCTCTGGATAACACCACACTGCTGGGAACTGAACCCAACTTTCTCAAAAGGAAGGTGAAGGAGGCCATTCAGATAAAAACAAAAGACCCAGCCTCAACAGGGATGGGGACTTGAGTTATCTCCCATCTATGACAGCATCTTAAGACCTGTGGTGAACTCTAACTTACCTCTGGTGAACTCGGGACTCACAACCTGCAGCTATTTGAACTCTGCTGCAGTGAACTCGAACTCACGACACATTCATCCAGCAGCTCCCTTTGTTGCTTCAGTTGACTGATGAAGGCTGGTTGTGGCCCAGCCGAAATATTTCAGTAAGTGTGAACTTATTAGACTCTGAGTATAGATAATCTTTCCAAAAGGTTAAAGGTTAAACAAAGTTAAATGAAAGGTTAAAAAGAAGGTCAAACGAAAGGATGGCCCTGTTCTGTTTCAGCACCTGCACAGGTGAGGCTGGCCCACACAGATGTACAGGTGCCAGACTTCTCTGCCTACAGGCGAGATGGAACCAGGACAACCATGCTTCCTCCCAGACATCCGCCTCCAGTCGCCGGGCCTTCACATACCTGCTTGCTGGAGGTAGATATTGCTTACCTGCTTGCTGGAGGTAGATATTGCTTACCTGCTTGCTGGAGGTAGATATGCTTGCCTGCTTGCTGGAGGTAGATGTTCCTTACCTGCTTGCTGGAGGTAGATATTTACTTACCTGCGTACTGTAGAATTTAGAAAGAGTGGGGGTTAGTTGCCGCCAAGGACATTGACAAACAAAGTACAGGACAAGACACGATGCATTTCGACCTCTTGGGTCTTCTTCAAGTAGAAAAAGGATAGATCACATTTAACATTTAGGACAGTACAAACAAAGAACGAAACTGTACTGTCCTAAATGTTTGTACTGTCCTAAATGTTGAAATGCATCATGTCTTGTCCTGTACTTTGTTTGTCAATGTCCTTGGCGGCAACTAACCCCCACTCTTTCTAAATTTTGCTTCGTTCTCCGCCATCAATCTCTCCATTTTGAAACTGCGTACTGTAGGTAGATTTTTACCATCACTGGGCCTTCATTTACCTGCTTGCTGAAGGTAGATATTGTTTACCTGCTTGTTGGAGGTAGATATTTTACTTACTTGTTTGCTGGAGGTAGATTTTTTTTTTTACCTGCTGTTGTTGGAGTAGATATTTACATACCTGCCTCTTGGAGATAGATGTTTTACTTACCTGCTTGCTGTAGGTAGATATTGTTTACCTGCTTGCTGGAGGTGGATATTTTACTTACCTGCTTGCTGGAGGTAGATTTTTTACCTGCTTGCTGGAGGTAGATTTTTTACCTGCTTGTTGGAGGTAGATGTTTACTTACCTGCTGTCGCTGGAAGTAGATATTTACCGACCACCAGTCCTTTACTTACCTGCTTGCTGTGAAATTTGCCTGTTGCAGGGCCTCTACTTACCTGCTTGCTGTAGGTAGATGTTTGCCTGTCACCAAGCCTCTGCTTACCTGTAGCTTGCTGTAGGTAGATATTTTTGCCTGTCACCAAGCCTTTACTTACCTGCTTGCTGTAGGTAGATGTTTGCCTGTCACCAAGCCTTTACTTACCTGCTTGCTGTAGGTAGATGTTTGCCTGTCACCAAGCTTTTTACTTACCTAGGTTGCTGTAGGTAGATGTTTGCCTGTCACCAGTCCTGTCATTACCTGCTTGAAAAGGACTAATGAAGTGCCTTATGTCTGATAAATAAACTGCCTTGGCTGACTTTTGTCTGACTAATGAAGTGCCGTATGTCTGACTAATGAAGTGCCTTATGTCTGACTAATGAAGTGCCTTATGTCTGACTAATGAAGTGCTTTATGTCCGATAAATAAACTGCCTTGGATGACTTTTGTCTGACTAATGAAGTGCTTTATGTCTGACTAATGAAGTGCCTTATGTCTGATTAATGAAGTGCCTTATGTCTGACTAATGAAGTGCCTTATGTCTGATAAATAAACTGCCATGGCTGACTGTAACAAAGGACCAATGAAGTATGTAACAAAGGACTAACAAAGAGCCTCATGTCATATATGGACTGCTCTGACTGACTGTCCCCAGGGGGCACGGTCAGGAGCCTACGCCGCCAAGACCGTGGTGTCCGAGTTTGTCTCCAGCCTCTCCGCCTCTGCAGACGTCCTGGCCATGGCCAAGGTGGAGATCAAGCTGGCGGAAATCCCTGAAGGCAAAAAATGTCACATTCAAATGGCGGGGCAAACCGCTCTTTGTGCGGCATCGCACAGCGGAGGAGATTTGAGCGGAACAGAGCGTGGACATCTCACACCCTCAGACATCAGGAGACGGACGCGGAGCGTGTGAAGGACCCCGAGTGGCTGGTTCTGCTGGGCATCTGTACACACTTAGGTTTGTGGGCCTCCCTGATCTGATCTGTCTTGATGTGTGTGTAGGTGTGTTAAACACATGTGTAAGTTTGGGGCAGCGTGGGGGAGGAATGGTGGGAATTTTTCAGGAAAATTTTTCTCAATCACGTTTTTGATTTTTTCCTGCTGTGTGAAAAGATTGAAGGCAGAGAGAACTCATCTGGAAAGGAAAAATGAAAGAAATTAGTGACCATTGCACACACATGCATGCATTCTGTCATGTAAACACATACTTGCATGTGCCCATGTACATGTATACATATAACTTTCGAAGATAAAAGAGAGAGAGGTTGAATGTATGACACTTCCAGTTTTCCCTGATCAGTCATTCTATATTTTCAGGCCACAACAATGTTTTCTGCTTTGTCCCAGTCATATTTCATGTCCAGGCCATTGTAGATCATTTCCCCGTGTTCCAGTTGTATTTCCTTTCTAGGCCTTTGCAGGACATTTTCACATGTTCACTCATATTCCAATTTCAGGCCAAAGGAGGACAGTGTGTACTCTGTGTTCCATGTGCACGTTAATCCTCACGTCACAGCATAGCAGTGGGGCGTCCCGTTCTGCACCGTGCCAGACTGTTGCCAGCCAGGACCACTTTGCTGGCTGTGTTTGTCCTTTTTAATTTCATGGATTTACTTTTATTGCAAGAGAGAAAGTAGAGTTTGTGTGGACAGCACTCACTGAAGATTTGTCATGTCCTGAGAAAACATGTCAAACCCACAAAAACTATCAATCATTCAGCTGTATCTTGGCACTTGGAAGAGTAGATCTGGGGAATGACTGACAACAGAACAACATCAGCAAGCACTGTGGCAATGGACAGTGCACACATTCACCACTGTGTCAGGTTATCTCATAGACACACACACACATGAGCCTGCCCCTTTGGGTAAGCCGTGTAGTCACTTTCAATGCTGGACAAGACACACGTCATCTTGCCCGGACAAGAAAGCGTCTCTCAGAACGTGCACACCTCCGATAGCTGGTGATTGGGAGCAGTCAGAGTGGTTACTCAGGGGTACCCCCTCATTGCAGTCAACCCCCCTGCTCTACCTCCGTTTTTATGAACATTTTGATGAGTTTCCTCCACCTGCTTTTTACACATACACACATGTATGGAGGATAAACTGTGGCTATGTTTTTGTCAACATGCTTGTCAGTTCAGGCTGCCGCCCCCCCCCCCCCCCCCCCCCCAAATACATTCCAGTGCCGGAGCTTTTTAACTCTGTGACTGTCCAGCTTTTTTATGAAGGCCATAACATTTTCTGGTGTTTCAGTAATGTTCCAGTTTCAGGCCATGGTGCTACACCTTGCCATGATCCAGCCATGGTGTTTCAGGCCATGGTGCTACACCTTGCCATGATCCAGCCATGGTGTTTCAGGCCATGGTGCTACACCTTGCCATGATCCAGCCATGGTGTTTCAGGCCATGGTGCTACACCTTGCCATGATCCAGCCATAGTGTTTCAGGCCATAGTGTGACACTTTGCCATGATCCAGCCATAGTGTTTCAGGCCATAGTGTGACACTTTGCCATGATCCAGCCATAGTGTTTCAGGCCATAGTGTGACACTTTGCCATGATCCAGCCATAGTGTTTCAGGCCATAGTGTGACATATTGCCATGATCCAGCCATAGTGTTTCAAGCCATAGTGTGACACATTGCCATGATCCAGCCATAGTGTTTCAGGCTATAGTGTGACATATTGCCATGATCCAGCCATAGTGTTTTCAGGTGATGGCGTAACACATTGCCATGATCCAGCCATAGTGTTTCAGGCCATGACATCACAATTTGCCATGATCCAGTCATAGTGTTTCAGGCCATAGTGTGACACTTTGCCGTGATCCAGCCATAGTGTTTCAGGCCATGACATTACAATTTGCCATGATCCAGTCATAGTGTTTCAGGCCATAGTGTGACACTTTGCCGTGATCCAGCCATAGTGTTTCAGGCCATAGTGTGACACATTGCCGTGATCCAGCCATAGTGTTTCAGGCCATAGTTTGACACATTGCCATGATCCAGCCATAGTGTTTCAAGCCATAGTGTGACACTTTGCCATGATCCAGCTGTAGTGTTTCATGCCATTGTGTGACACTTTGCCATGATCCAGCCACAGTGTTCCAGGTCATGGCGTAACACTTTGCCATGATCCAGCCATAGCGTTTCAGGCCATAGTGTGATGCTTTGCCATGATCCAGCCATAGTGTTTCAGGTCATGTCGTAACACTTTGCCATGATCCAGCCATAGTGTTTCAGGCCATAGAGTGACACTTTGCCATGATCCAGCCATAGTGTTTCAGGCCATGTCATCACAGTTTCAATAAATCTGTCAGCCTCATTGCTTCATAGAAAAACAAGCAAGAAAGTACAAAAGCAAACTTCCTCTGTTCTTTTTCCCTCAAGAACTTGATATCTATATAATGTGACATCTCTTGCCTGGAATAGACTTCCAGTGTAGCAGGAGTCAGGGTGTTAATGATGCAAAATTGCTGTGTTCTGATATTTTTCTATATATGGTACTATTAACCCACAATTTTTCTTAATGATTGATTGACTTGATCAGTGATTGATTGAAACTGTTGCAGGTTGTGTGCCTCTGGCCAACACAGGCGACTATGGTGGCTATTACTGCCCCTGTCACGGCTCCCACTACGATGCTTCGGGAAGAATCCGCAAAGGACCTGCCCCACTCAACCTGGAGGTGCCCGACTACTGCTTCCCTGAGGATGGTTTGCTGGTGGTCGGCTGACCTGCGCCTTCAACAGCACACAGAACAATCCACCAGTACCTCAAAACAGTTGACCAGTACCTCAAAAAAAAATCCACCAGTACCTCAAAACAATTGACCAGTACCTCAGAACAGTCCACCAGTACCTCAAAAGTCCTTCAGTATCTCAAAACAATTTACCAGTACCTCAAGACAATCCACTAATACCTCCAGATAGACTGCGTATAGTTTATCGAAGTATGGATCTGAGGAATGACAATGTCCACATTCATTTTACACATATGTCTTGTCCATTCCTCTTCTGATTGCCCTGTAGAACAGACAGACACTGAGATATTTGATTTACTTGTGGTGAAGCACTAGAGATTGATTTATATGGAAGTATAGCTTCAGTGTGGACACAAAGGCCTTTGCAACACAAACTTGTCAGTTTTACAGAATTGTTGTGTGTAACCATTAGTGAATAAATGCAAAGGGGAATCTCTGAGTGGACAGTGTCCAGTTGTTGACTGTTGCCTGACAGGAGTTATTTTCTTCCTTGGGTGATTGGCGTGTGTGTGCTGTTAATAGTAAACAAAATTCTTATGTGAAAAAAAGAAGTTAAAAAATCAAATGAGCATTTTTACTGTGCTTTTCCTTCCTCTTCACACATGCACGCAAAGCACACATTGAGTATAGTTAAAAAATCTATGACTTTTATTCGTTACAGCTTTTTCTTTTCTTTTTTTTTTTAAAACTACATCAGCATTCTAAGGGTAAAAGGTACATCATTTTATAAATAGTTCAGAATGCCTTGACAATCTACAGTTTAAGGCAAACAAAACATCTGGACTACAGCACTGGACAAGGTAGTATTGATTTGTTAAAATGCAAAACAACTGGGCAAAATACTGGAAGGATGGGAGGACAGGGGAGACAGGAACAGAGTGGGGTGAACAGGGATGATAATAACAAAAATATGCTTGGAAAGTGGTGTACATCAATCAATTTGAAAAAAAGAAGGAGATAAAACAAAAGTTGCAGCAGAAAGAAGGGGAATTAATAGTATATTCCTTACACACAGCAACAAAAAGATATTAAAAAAAAAGGGCTTTGTTTTATCCAGAAAGCATCTGCTGAAAAAGAAAAATCCAAGTTTACAACCAACCATGCAGTACCACACTGCTCACAATTTGCCCCCTAGTTCGCTACTGATACAAGAAGAAATTATAACCCAGACTCCTGTATCTGGAGTCGGCAAACAGCATTTCAACTGCATGAAATGATGCCTCAGGTTTTCCTTGTAAATATATTAAATCTCCAAACAAAGAAAAAAAAAGAGGAATTACCACATAATGGGGATCAGACAAAAACATATATAATGAAAGGAAAACAAATCTGAAGATCACTAGTGCGTAAAGCAATGAATGTATGAGCATGGTGTGTGTGTGTGTGTGGTACAGAAGGAAGCCAGTCAGGTGGAATGACTCCTCCTGTCTTTCAGTCACTCTTCACTCCAAAACTACTAACCCAATTTCCATACTATCAGTACCTTTGATTATTTTCAAATGTTACGTGTGTTTAGTCAGAAACTGAGCATGCCTGGCGAATGAATCCAACGATGTCAATGTCTCTCCGTTCATTCTCATCTATCAACTCTTCCATTTCTGTGCAAATGTGTCACTGAAAACACTGACACACTACAACCCGGCTTATGTTTGACTGTGTCACTGAAAACATTGACACACTGCAACCCGGCTTATGTTTGAATGTGTCACTGAAAACATTGACACACTACAACCCGGCCTATGTTTGAATGTGTCACTGAAAACATTGACACACTACAACCCAGCTTATGTTTGTGTCATTGAAAACATTGACACACTACAACCCGGCTTATGTTTGAATGTGTCACTGAAAACATTGACACACTACAACCCGGCTTATGTTTGTGTCATTGAAAACATTGACACACTACAACCCGGCTTATGTTTGAATGTGTCACTGAAAACATTGACACACTACAACCCGCTTATGTTTGTGTCATTGAAAACATTGACACACTACAACCCTGCTTATGTTTGAATGTGTCACTGAAAACATGACACAGTACAACCCAGCTTATGTTTGACCCTTTTCACCCTTTAGAAACACCTCAGTCATCACAGACCACCAACGATGGACAATGTCAAAAACCACACCTGTTCACAGCAGCTGCTGTGTGTTGGACAGGTGACCACAGGCTGTGCATGGCGTGTGGACAGGTCCTGCACAGAAGGACCTGCCACATTCCATGCTTAACACAACATTACACATGGTGTAGACCCGCTGGGCGCTGAAGGTCACGCTCTATTTCTACCCCAACTCTAGACACTGTTCAGCACCTGTTCTGACTTGCTGATTACTGCGATCACTCCACGAGCATCCCCTTTTCTCAACATTTTTTTTTCCTTACACACACACACATACTGGAACACACCCACACTCTCACTAAATGCATGAGTGCAGAGCAAAGGGCGTGATGTTTCCGTCACAGATCACCTTCCAAGACGAACTGGGTTCTTTGATTGTCCCTGGTTTAATGCTGATCTAATAAGTCTCGCTCAAACAAACTGGTCAAGCTAGAAATCCCAACAGGGTGGCTACCATACAGAGAGCAAGAAAAGTATGACACAAACACTTTTTCCATGTCTTGATGAACCCAAAACAAAGTTTCACTTAGAAGTTACACAGTCTGCCAACCAGCAATGTTTGAATGCTATAACCAGAAGGCAGTGAGAGGAAAAGTGTGGACGATTTATTGGCACTGCTGTTGTAGTTGTTGCCCCTTGGCGCGCTGATCTTTAAAGAAATTGATGAGGCCATTGGTGGAGGCGTCGTGCGAGCTGACTGGACCTTGACCTTTCAGCTCTGGTTGGATGACCTTAGCCAGCTGTTTGCCCAGCTCCACACTGCACACACACACACACACACACACACACGCACGCACGCGTGCATACACACACACACACACACACACACACACGCATGCACGCGTGCATACACACACACACACACACACACACACACACACACACACACACACACACACACAAAATCAAACTCACACTTGCACACAGTTTGTAAAGACATGCCATCCATGTTTGACAAGAAAACAGGTATATGTTGGCTGTGTCATACCTGTGCAGTATTCAACCCAATACAAGAATCAAATTCTTGATTTTTTGTGTCTGGAAAGTTGGTAACAAACATCTTTGTTGGGGAAAAGATTAGGCAATGAGTGGACTGCAGAAGACCCTTACTGCGAAAAACAGTGAATGACTCAGAACTGTTGACACTTTGATGCGCACAAGCTTCCATAGAAAAAAGAAAATTCCATGCCAAGAATCTTGACAATTCTATGTGCTGCTCTATCTATCCAGCATCTTTTACATGAACTACTATCCTGTCATGGGACTGATGCAAAGTGCTTCATTCCGGATTTCAGACATTACTGTGGGATAAACGCTCAAGGCATTTGATGTTGGTTAATCAGCAAAGAAGTTAAACAAACGAGCCAGCGTGGAATCCTGCTGCATGCACATATCTTGCAATCAGTACCACATGCTCAACATCCTTTAACCTCTTTCCGCCTTCAAAGCATTCTTCTTTGGGCCAACGTGTATGGGAAATCTACAACACATTTTTCAAACAGGCCTCAAGCAAGTACTACTGACCTTTTTCTTTTGCAAGTTTTCCTCATCAAGCATGTCCCTAACTTGGCAGACATGATGTGCAGAGTTAACGCTTCATCTTGACATAGACAGGATGTGCAGAGTTAACGCTTCATCTTGACACAGACATGATGCTCAGAGTTAACACTTCATCTTTACACAGGCATGATGTGTAGAGTCAACACTTCATCTTTACACAGACATGATGTGCAGAGTTAACGCTTCATCTTGACATAGACAGGATGTGCAGAGTTAACGCTTCATCTTGACACAGACATGATGCTCAGAGTTAACACTTCATCTTTACACAGGCATGATGTGTAGAGTCAACACTTCATCTTTACACAGACATGATGCGCAGAGTTAACACTTTCATCTTTACACAGACATGATGTGTAGAGTCAACACTTCATCTTGACACAGACATGATGCTCAGAGTTAACACTTCATCTTGACACAGACATGATGTGTAGAGTCAACACTTCATCTTTACACAGACATGATGCGTAGAGTTAACGCTTCATCTTGACACAGACATGATGCACAGAGTTAACGCTTCATCTTTACACAGACATGATGCGCAGAGTTAGCGCTTCATCTTTACACAGACATGATACGCAGAGTTAGCGCTTCATCTTTACACAGACATGATACGCAGAGTTAACACTTCATCTTTACACAGACATGATGTGTAGAGCCAACACTTCATCTTGACACAGACATGATGCATAGAGTTAACACTTCATCTTTACACTGACATGATGCATAGAGTTAAACACTTCATCTTTACACTGACATGATGTATAGAGTTAACACTTCATCTTTACACTGACATGATGCATAGAGTTAACACTTCACCTCTGCACAGTGAGAGGGACCTTCAAAATGAAAGTCGATGTAAAAGCAAACAAAAGCTGATGTTGTATACTTCCCCCTGTACTCTCCACCCCCTACCATGCACCTGCAACCAATACACTCTCCCACATCTAACCACACACACCACCAGCCACACCGGACTCTCACCCCCACTGGTCATACGAGTTGATGTCCCAGATGACCCCCTGGACATGGATCTTGTGCTCGTACATGGCTGCAACACAGCACACATAGGCTCATTTTCCTGTGACAGTGCCAACCGTCACTGAAGAACCTGGTTCTATTAAAGACACTTGTATCCAAATCACTTGTGTTGAAGGTGGTTGTATCATGACAGACCTTTACAAGTCAACTGTATGCAGGCTGGTTGCATTCATGATGGTTGTATTTGTGTCAGATCTATCCAGATCTGTTTTGTCATAGCCTACAGTACAGTATGACTTGCATTCCTGACCAGAGTCTTTCATTTCATATGCTTTGGATGTACTGTTTGTAAAAGCCATGTATATCAAAACTGATAAGCTTATTCCATCAAAATCGATAAAATTGGTGGGACAAGTAACACTATAGGCGTTCAGCTCACAGTTGTTCATGAAAATAATATCCCTCCAAAAAGTGTGTGCCATCCCTACAGATACAGATGATTAATATTTGACAGAGTTTGTATGGTGCCATCCCTATAGATTCCCATCATTAATATTCATAGAGTTTTTGTTCAGTCCTCAACTGTCCTTGAAATTTGAGCATCATCCTCCAAGAAGACCTTGGAAATCACTGAGATTGACTTTTCTACTTGGAACTCTTGTAACTCTCTCTGTATGTACAACTAAAAGAGAAAGATATAGTACACATACCATCATGCATAGCGAACAGTTCTATAGCCTTGTGTAGGCTCCTTATAAAAGGTATTTGGAGAGCATAAAATTGATTTTGAAATCAAGGCCGTCATTTGCATGGAAATGTGTTTTTACTGGATGTGCGAGTCTGCTTGACATCATGTGCATCTGTATCAAACTACACATACACAAGTACATGTGTAACTTCATATCTTGTAAGTGTATCTATAAACTGAATGTTATGCAAGTGTGTATAACCTGCTATAAGTGTATCTGTGTAAATATGACAGTGTGAATGAGATCTCACTATAACATCATTTCAGTATATCTGAGTAAAACATGTATGACAGTGCAGTGGCACCATTCAGCTATGTGTAGCCAAGAAACACAGAGAGAGAGGAATGATTCTATTAGTCAGGCGCTTGTCCATCTTTGTCTTGCTCCTCAAACATGTCAGGATCTAAAACAACAACTCTGTCAAAGTTTTTTTGCTTCAACCGTAAAGAAGTAGAGTATCATTTTTTTTTTTTTTTTCATTTGCCATTGTGTTTCCCAATTTTTTCAAACAGAACAAATTCCGGACTGACATTTTTTTAGTGCATGAGACTGATGTGTAGTCTTGTGATGTATTACCTAGCAACATCAACCTTATGGAGATGAATCATAACCATGGCTATAAACAGACAAAACAGACATGACAGAAAGAAGCCAGAGAAAATCAACCAATCAGAAACAAAGTAAGGATAAGCAACCAATCAGAAACAAAGTAAGGATAAGCAACCAATCAGGAACTGAAAATTGGACATAAACTGCTTTCTGAGTTCTTAAAGAACAAAAGACATGCAATGAGCATACACAAGTATGTGGCTGCAAATGGGTGCATGTCCTTTCATGACCATTTGTGTGTTTATGTGTATATGTCCATATACATGAGGTAGAACAGAAGAAACACAGACTTACCAATCAAGACACCCAGCATGAAAGGAGTCACCTTGGTAAACACGATGGAAATTGCTGGGGCGATTGCCTTCAAACACCTGGACAGATTAATCATGGAATCACTGGAGGTGTTGTTTTCAAATAACAAAAAAGAGTAACGATGGAATTCCTGGTGCAGCTGTCTTCAATTACCTGGACAAACACACCATGGAATTACATGGGCGATTGACCATGGAATCACTAGGGTGACTGCCTTCAACACCTGGACAGATTAACCATGGCATTGCAGGGGTGATTGACCATGGAATCACTGGGGTGACTGTCTTCAACACCTGGACAGATTAACCATGGCATTACAGGGGTGACTGCCTTCAACACCTGGACAGATTCAATTTATTGGGGTGACTGCCTTCAACACCTGAACAGATCACCATGGAATTTATTGGGGTGACTGCCTTCAACACCTGACAGATTCACCATGGAATCACTAGGGTGACTGCCTTCAACACCTGGACAGATTCACCATGGAATCACTAGGGTGACTGCCTTCAACACCTAGACAGATTCACCATGGAATCACTAGGGTGACTGCCTTCAACACCTGGACAGATTAACCATGGCATTACAGGGGTGATTGACCATGGAATCACTGGGGTGACTGCCTTCAACACCTGGACAGATTAACCATGGCATTACAGGGGTGATTGACCATGGAATCACTGGGGTGACTGCCTTCAACACCTGGACAGATTAACCATGGCATTACAGGGGTGACTGCCTTCAACACCTGGACAGATTAACCATGGCATTACATGGGTGACTGACCATGGAATCATTAGGGTGACTGTCTTCAACACCTGGACAGATTAACCATGGCATTACTGGGGTGATTGACCATGGAATCACTGGGGTGACTGCCTTCAACACCTGGACATACTGACTATGGAATTCCCATGATTATGGAATTACTATGGAGATTGCCTTCACACGCCTTGACAGATTAACCATGGATTATTGGGGCAACTGCCTTCACACATCTGGACAGATTAATCATGGAATTATTGGGGTGATTGCCTTCACACACCTGACAGATTAACCATTGAATTATTGGGACAATTGCGTTTCAATACCTGGACAGATTAACCATGGAATTATTGGGACATTTGCGTTTCAATACCTGACAGATTAACCATGGAATTATTGGGGCGATTGCATTTCAACACCTGGACAGATTAACCATGGAATTATTGGGGCGATTGCATTTCAACACCTGGACAGATTAACTATGGAATTATTGGGGCGATTGCATTTCAACACCTGAACAGATTAACCATGGAATTATTGGGACGATTGCATTTCAACACCTGAACAGATTAACCCATGGAATTATTGGGACGATTGCATTTCAATACCTGGACAGATTAACCATGGAATTATTGGGGCGACTGCCTTTCAACACCTGGACAGATTAACCATAGAATTATTGGGGTGATTGCATTTCAACAACTGGATAGATTAACCATAGAATTATTGAGGAAATTGTATTTCAACAACTGGACAGATGAATTATTGGGGAGATTGCATTTCAACACCTTGACAGATTAACCATGGAATTATTGGGGCGATTGCCTTTACACACCTTGACAGATTAACCATGAATTACTGGGGCAATTGCATTTTAACACCTGGACAGATTCACCCTGGGATTACTTCCCTCATCGGCATGAATATTTTACAGATTTATAAAGGATGTACAAAATACCTACAGACAACTGTACAGACTAACAATGAAGTTACTGGGTGAATTACTTCCACCAAGTCACAATGGAGTTACAGGAGTGACAGACTTCAAACATCCATAGTGATTGTCAACAGACACCAGCACAGACTGAGAATGGAGATACTGCGGTGTACAAACTTCATACATCTGTAGAGACTGTCAACACTCACCAGCACTGACTGAGAATGGAGATACTGCGCGGTGAACAACTTCATACATCTGTAGAGACTGTCAACAAGAGACTGTCAACACTCACCAGCACAGACTGAGAATGGAGATACTGCAGTGAACAACTTCATACATCTGTAGAGACTGTCAACACTCACCAGCACAGACAGAATGAGATACTGGAGATACTGCGGTGAACAACTTCATACATCTGTAGAGACTGTCAACAAGTAGAGACTGTCAACTTCATATACATCTGTGCATACTAATGGAATCATTGGGGCGACTGATTTCAAACACATGTACTGATTATCAACACACACCAGCACAGATTAACAATGGAGATACCACAGTGATAACACTTATTAAAATACAGACTGTAAAACCTGCAAAACAAAAAAATCTTTTGATCTGACTCCTAAGGATCAGCTGAAAGTCACATTCAGTCCAGTTTAACATGGACACGTCATCAGCTACACCTGAAGCAGCTGGTTACATGCCCTGGCTGGGCATTCTACTGTCTGATTAGCCATCTTCCATGCAGGAAAGCTCAAGGTCATTAATTCTATCCAGCTGAGAGCGGCATGGACGGCACGATTTCCTGCTGCCGCACGCTCGCACATAACGCTCATTCCCTGCCGACGCGCATATTTGGCCACTTTCTAATTTATTTTTTTACGGTAGCTAGACAACAACTGACAGTGTTGTGTTAGAACTTAGGTGTCACAGGAAAGAACAAACACTCAACTAATCGAACATAGAAATTTTTGAATCATTTACTTTCAATGTGCATACACAACTGTGCATTGAAAAACATGTCTGACAAGTAGAAAAAAATGCTTTGTTTACATTCTATTCCGTTCTGTTACAACACCAAATCAGAAGATGAAGGGATGGCTGCATCTTCAAACAATTCACTTCCTCTTCTCTTTTCATAGTTTTCTATCTCTCTATCACTCTACTCATCACCCAGTTCCACTTTGTAATGTGATTTCAAGTGCTTCACTGAGCGAGAAATCGCTACCATCCCTTCGCCTGACCGATATTTTTTCTGGCACAGGAAATGCAATGTGCTGCGCACCAGTGCCGCCAGTTTCTTTGTTTCAAAGCTCCTGAGGTCAGCCAAATTCACGACAGGGCCACTAAAGTATGGTCTACTATTCGCTACGACATCCCCAAGACTAGTTACAGAGCTTATTTCCCTTGAACCATTTTATGGAAAGTGTAGGAATTTTTTATGTTCCCGTCCGTCATGCGATAGAGGATGACATGGCAGAATGTACTGTCTGTCCATCAGCCAGCCTTGGATGACCGGCACAAGGGAGAGAAAATCCAGTAGCCTCTATTGGCTGACACGGCTGGAAAAAGTTAATCATAGCTTCTAAAACATATATGTGCATTGAAACACACCTGACATCTCTCTGCTGAGGGCAATCCAAGTTAATCCCATGGGACTCTTTCAGCAAGTTGTGGGAAAACACTCACCTGCGGAGGAAGTCTGTCCCCAAACCACCTGTTTGGCGACATAAGACACACACACTAACACACTGACACACCACACACAAACCACATATTAACACACATGCACATACCACAATACACGTCACACTTGGGGGATGGTCTGGCCCTGCTCACAGCCATTTGAAGAGAAAACCGATCACCTTGTGGGGCAGGATCTTCTGGATCTGGTCAGGGCTCATCCCTGACTTTTCAAGTTCTGCCCTGGCCACGTCGCTGCTCTTCCCACGCATCAGAGCCTCTGTCTGGGCCAGGAAGTTGAAGCCTGCCAGACATCTGGGACACACACCGCAACACTGTATCATTCCAGCATGATGGCTGACAGGTCAAAAGGTCAATATGCAAATACACTGACAGCAACAGACAGACAGACCTACAACACACCCAAAACACTGCATTAGTGCAGCATGACGACCGACAGGTCAAAAGGTCAATGCACAAATACACTGACAGCAACAGACAGACCGACCTACAACACACGCCAAAACACTGCATCAGTGCAGCATGACGACCGACAGGTCAAAAGGTCAATGCACAAATACATTGAGGGTGACAGTGGGTGACAGCTGATCTGGGAATAAATAAATGGCATCATACAACAATTAAAGTGTTTCCTTATAGATCAGGTCTACATTCATTAAAACATCCATTAGTGAAAGGGACGTCACACGTTGTGTATGTCCAATAACTCACTCTCCCTGCCAAATTTTTTTTCTTATGATCTATGGAAAAGTTGTGATTAAGATAAGATCATGATGCCATCATTGTCACTACAAGAACAATCATCACGTTCATTGCCAGCATCATTTACAACATTGTCATCAATTTTCCATCATCACAATCATTTTTCACCTCAGTTACCGCCACCACCACAACTAGCATAATTCCCACAGATCATTATCATCAATAACATTTTTTTTCATCATTTTTCCCACACTATCTTCATGACCATCATCTTCATCAAAACGTGTCATCTAATATTACAATCATGATCATCAGAACTGGTTTTTATCATCATCGTAACTGTCATCACCACCATCACCATAAGAGCTCATCGTCACTGTTTGGCTATCATCGTCAGTACCAAAATACCATGTCTCATCATCACTGTTTCTATCATCATCATAACTGTCATCACACCATCACCATGCTCATCATCACTGTTTCTATCATCATCATAACTGTCATCACCACCCATCACCATGCTCATCATCACTGTTTCTATCATCATCACACAACTGTCATCACCACCATCACCATGCTCATCATCACTGTTTCTATCATCATCATAACTGTCATTACCACTATCACCATGCTCATCATCACTGTTTTCTAATCATCATCATCATAACTGTCATCACCACCATCACCATGCTCATCATCACACTTTTCTATCATCATCATCATCATACTGTCATCACCACCATCACCATGCTCATCATCACTGTTTTCTATCATCGTCAGCACCATCACCATGCTCATCGTCACTGTTTCTATCATCATCATAAACTGTCACCCCATCATGCTCATCATGTCACCACCATCACCATGCTCATCATCACTGTTTCTATCATCATCATAACTGTCACCCTCACCATCATCACGGTTTTATCATCATCATCAAACTGTCATCACCACCATCACCAGATCATCATCACTGTTTCTGCAATCATCATCATAACTGTCATCACACACCATCATCACCATGCTCATCATCACTGTTTCTATCATCATCATAACTGTCATCACCACCATCACCATGCTCATCATCACTGTTTTCTATCATCGTCATCACCATCATCATGCTCATCATCACTTTTTCTCATCATCATAACTGTCATCACACACCATCACCATGTCATCGTCACTGTTTCTATCATCATCACCACCATCATCATGCCATCATCATCACTGTGTCTATCATCATCGTAACTGTCACTCATCATCCCCCATGCTCATCATCACTGTTTCTATCATCATCATAACTGTCATCATCACCATCACCATGCTCATCATCACTGTTTCTATCATCATCATAACTGTCATCACCACCATCACCATGCTCATCGTCACTGTTTCTATCATCATCATAACTGTCATCACCACCATCACCATGCTCATCATCACTGTTTCTATCATCATCATAACTGTCATCACCACCATCACCATGCTCATCATCACTGTTTCTATCATCATCATAACTGTCATCACCACCATCACCATGCTCATCATCACTGTTTCTATCATCATCACCATCACCATGCTCATCATCACTGTTTCTATCATCATTGTAACTGTCATCACCACCATCACCATGCTCATCATCACTGTTTTCTCTATCATCATCATGACTGTCATCACCACCATCACCATGCTCATCATCACTGTTTCTATCATCATCACCATCACCATGCTCATCATCACTGTTTCTATCATCATCATAAAACTGTCACCATCACCATCACCATGCTCATCATCACTGTTTCTATCATCATCATAACTGTCATCACCACTATCACCATGCTCATCATCACTGTTTCTTCTATCATCATCATAACTGTCATCATCACCCACCATGCTCATCATCACTGTTTCTATCATCATCATAATTGTCATCACCACCATGCTCATCATCACTGTTTCTATCATCATCATAATTGTCATCATCACACCATGCTCATCGTCACTGTTTCTATCATCATCATAATTGTCATCACCACCATCACCATGCTCATCATCACTGTTTCTATCATCATCATAATTGTCATCACCACCATGCTCATCGTCACTGTTTCTATCTATCATCATCATAATTGTCATCACCACCACCATGCTCATCGTCACTGTTTCTATCATCATCATAATTGTCATCATCACCATGGCTCATCGTCACTGTTTCTATCATCATCATAATTGTCACCACCACCACCATGCTCATCGTCACTGTTTCTATCATCATCATAATTGTGTCATCACCCACCATGCTCATCGTCACTGTTTCTATCATCATCATAATTGTCATCACCACCATGCTCATCGTCACTGTTTCTATCATCATCATAATTGTTTCATCAACACCATCCCCATGCTCATGGTCACACCTCCCCACCTCATGATGGAGGCCGTTCTGCACAGGGTTGTGGGTGAAGACAGGCATCAGGAAGTCGCAGGGGATGAGGCGAGTGCCTGCACACCATCACACACAGCCACTCCTTCATCCTCCTGCACTGTCAGAACACAAGGACACAGCACTGGTCCCCAGTCCCTCCCCCCCCTTCATGCCCTGCTCTCTTGCTGACCTCTGTTTCTATTGACCCTGTGAGTCAAAGTCTGTGGTGTCCGCCGATCCATGGAGGCGGTCACCTCTCTCTCCATTCCTCCGCTACAATGTCAAGGTTCACCATGGGTCAGATTTTTTGCATAACAAACTGCTTCTACTCACACCTTCAGGTAGCCATATTTTCTCTTTGTTCATTCCTAAAAATGATGCCATTATGCAAAGCTTATTGCCGTGTCCTTCATGCCACCAGTACACTACGGCCTTCTCTTCTTCTTCTCCGCCAGGTTAACAGGACTGACCATACATGCAGGATGTTGTTATGTGTGTGTTCACACATAGGACCTTGGTTTAAAGCCTCATCAGAAGCATTGAGAGGAAAGGAGTCTACACACATGTTAACTCTGCAGAGAAACATTTCTTCAAATCATGGCTATCGCAAGTAGCAATGGAACCAAATCATGGGTCATGACCAAGAGACGACTATCTTAGATCAGTGGTGCAGTTTGTGCCATCATGCACAAGCTGAATCTGACCAGGCAGCCATAAACACCACTGCAGTGACTCAGCATCCACACCATGTTTCCACTGGCCAGTCAACTCCAGACAGGCATAGTGGACTGGAATGAACAACAGGAAAGTGACAACAGTGGAAGTGCATAGGATGAAAAAACAACAACAAAAAACACACACAGACACACACACACATACATACACACACACACACACACATCACACAGACACACACACATACACACACACAGACACAGACACAGACACAGACACACACACACACACACACACACACACACACACAGAGACACAGACACACACACACACACACTCACATGACACGTGCCTGAAAAATCAAAGCCAAACTCAGACACACAAAGGACATCACTTTTACATGTTCCTTGGAAGTGGGGTGGGGGTGGAGAAGCTTAACTGTTTATTAACCCTCTAACTATTAACCCTATAACTAACCCTTTAACAACTATTAAACCTTTAACTATTAACCTTTTTTATAAAATTTTTTAAATCAAATTTCAGGTTAAAACTTGTTTTCATGAAGTGTCAATCAAAATTACAATGAAACGTCAGTTTTTTTTTAATCTGAAAAAAAAAAAATCACCACACAAATACTGCAAGTCTACATCACCTCAAATTTAACAAAAAAAGTCTAGCAGCAGACATAGCTTTCTAACATGTGTTTGTTTGTGTGTTGGCACTGTTTACAGTTCAGTTCATTTACGGCGCACTTCGTGAGATGGTGTACAGCACAGCTATGGAGTGTCCGGGACCCACAACCAGGTTGCACAAGGACTGGTTCGATGAGAACTGCACTGAAATCAGCAGCTTCTGGAGGAAAAACATCGTGCTTTCAGAGCGCACATCGACGACCCGCAGTCAACAGCAAAGAACGACACGCTGAGAAACATCCGCAGAAACATCCAGCAAAAGCTGCGCCAGATGCAAGACTCCTGGCTGAGCAACAAAGCTGATGAGATTCAGGGCTTTGCAGACAGGAATGACATGAAAATCTTCTACAATGGCTTGAGAAAAGTCTGCGGCCCCACCACCTCAGGCTCATCTCCACTTCTCAGTGCAGATGGATCAACGCTGATCACAGATAAAAAGAATATACTAAAGAGACGAGCTGAACACTTTGACAGCTTACTCAACCGCCCATCCACCATCAACAATGAAGCCATCGATCGATGAGACGCTGGACGCCGTACCAACTTTGGAGGAGACCCAGAAAACAATTCGTCTGTTATCCAGTGGCAAAGCGCCTGGCTCAGACGCAATCCCAGCTGAGGTGTACAAAGAGGGTGGTGCGGCTCTGGTGAAGAAACATCATCAACTCCTTCAGATCATATGGCAGCACGAGACAGTTCCTCAAGATCTTAAAGACGCCTCCATTGTTCATCTCTGGTCTGGTCTGTTCTGTGAGAACGGACAGTGCCTGCCACAGCCACCAAGCAGTACCCAACCAGAGTGTGTGTGGTCTGCTCTGTGAAAAAGGACAGTGCCTGACACAGCCACCAAGCAGTACCCAACCAGAGTGTGTGTGGGTCTGCTCTGTGAAAAGGACAGTGCCTGCCACAGCCACCAAGCAGTACCCAACCAGAGGGTGTGTTGTCTGCTCTGTGAGAACGGACAGTGCCTGACACAGCCACCAAGCAGTACCCAACCAGTGTGTGTTTGTCTGCTCTGTGAGAAAGGAGAGTAGGAAGGGAAACAAAGTGAGGAAGGAGTCCCGGTACGAATGCCGTGAGTGTGACAAAGGACTTTGCCTGGGTGACTGCTTTGAGAGTTACCACACCAATGTGGCCTACAAGCAGCCAAGGGTGGATGAGGGTGGAGATCATTAGAACAACCCCAAGCTGTGTGTTGTGATAGGTTGTGATAGATTTTTTGTTTTTGAGTGGATTATCTGCTACTGTTAGAAAGGGAAGTGTGCAAGTTCAATGTGGACTGTGAAACACTGACTTCATTCTGAGCTACAATTGTGAACGTTCTTTGGTCAACAGTGTGGATTATCTGTGGCATTCATTTATAGTTAGATTAGATCTTGTGACACCAGTTTTCTGTGGATACTGTAAACTTCAGAGAAAGAAAACAGGTTAGCGGCTATGTTGTGTGTTGTGCGCCGCCTGTTTCTGTTTGTTTTACATTGTTTAAAAATAATTATTACTGTAAAAGTTTTTATTTTTGTGTTTAGTCACTTCAACTTTTCAAAACAAACGCATTGCCAAATACATACAAAATTTCAAAGCAAACAAAAAAAAATGTTTTGTTTGCCAATTTTTTTTTGGGGGGCGGTCACCCACCGTGGACATGCTCAAAAACTTAACTCTCTTGACAAGCGGGCGCCCGCTAGCGCCCAACCAGAAATCACACACGGCCAAAAGGCTGAGCGCCTGCCAGCGCCCGTTTAAAACACGTGGCAACAATGGGCGCCGCCATGTTTTCTCGTAGAAAAGGAAGTCTCGCGAGAACGTGATTTCCTTCTTCCTGTAGCCATTTTCTACCGTCTGCAAAAAAAACACGAGTCGATGCATGCCGTGGTTCTCGAGTTATGAATTTTTTTAAAGTTTTTGAACTGGAAATGCTGTTTTTCACCCACGGCTAACCTTGATTTCTGCCATTCTATAATGAGATTTAGTGATGGAGATACTGTGATTTGTAGAATTTTACGGCATAAGACTTAGTGAAAGTGCTGGGTAATGAAGCTTAGAGTGACCTAGATTTCGACAGGGATGAGGTTCCAGGTATGATGAACAACGATTCGGAAGAAAGTTCTGAAGAAGAAGATTTTTTTTCCCCCCCCAAGTAAATGGCTCATGTGACATTCTTCAAACTTATGATATAGCAATATATATATTTGTAGGAATTAAAAAATTATTTTCATTTCATTCTTTCCTTTCCTCTCTTTTCATTATATTTTTTTAATTTGGGTAACCATGTTCAAATTACTGAGTTACCTATCTTGCCGATGGTTTTTCGGTGTAACTAAGCTCAGATAAGTGCATACTGAAGAGGGTTAAATTTACTTGGACCGCATGGTCATTTCTGTTTTGTTTTTTTTTTCTTGACATGAATAGGGTTAAAGGCCGATTGCAGCACATTGCAAATGGCTGCCACTTTCATGACCACCAGTGTCCTTGAGTGGCATGTCTTAATACTCAAAGCTACCCCCCACAGAACAGAAAAAAAAAGAAAAAGAGACGAGACGTACCCTGATGGATGAGCTGGTAGAAGGCGTGCTGTCCGTTGGTTCCCCCGGCTCTCCCCACACGATGGGTCCGGTGCTGTATCTCACCCGTGCCCCCGCTGCGCGTGATGTACTTGCCGTTGCTCTCCATATCCCCTTGCTGGAAGTAGGCTGCGAATCGATGCATGTACTGTAACACACACACACACACACACACACACACACACCACACACACACACACACACGCCACACACACACACACACACACACCATTCCTTGTGATAGTGTGGAGTGGTAGGGGTTGCAGGTGAAGACAGACCAGATGATGGTAGGTAGGTTCAGGAACCAAGGGATGACAGCCAGCAAAGAAAACGCAGAGGGACAAAGTGGCGTTTCTTCCCCTTTTATTTTTTTCCTTCCTTAGCAGGATGCTCGCACCAGGCACACTCACCAGGAACGTTATCTGGGAACACTACCCTCTCTCTCACACAGCCCCTTTAAATATACAGCGTGAGCCGGACTGCAAAGCCAATGACACATGTCGGAGACAAAATGGCCTCGCAAGGCAGGAATTAACAGAAATTTGTGCTGTCTGTCTCCTCCTTTGTGTTGTCTAGCTCACTGTCCTTTCAAAGTATTCAAACCTACTTACCATCGACGAAAACCTCAGAACCCAAGAAGAGAATGAAGCATGTCACGTTTGATGATTTTGTTGCTGTATTAAATTATTGGTGATTAAAGTCAGAGAGTGAACCCACTTTTAATGAGTTTGTGTCATATTTTTCTCTATTGCGATAAGAAATACAAACAGCATGAAATAATTTTGTAATGAATGAATAGCAGGCATTTTCACTCTTTTCATACAGATAAACATGAGTTTCCAAGCATGTGTCTGAGCAAAGAACTTTGTCCTTTGAAAACTGATAGAAAACACAACTGGCTTTCCTCTTCGACATATGCTTTTTGATACCATTTTCGATTAAAAAACACTCTCTTGAAATGGACTTCTGGATAATAACTTTTATATATTTTCAGTTGTATTTATCATAGAAATGGAGTCATTAGCAAGAATTTGATCGAGAAATTTCATAGAAAGGCGATTTAGATCAAAAACTCCAACAATGACAAAGAGTGGAACAAAGAAGGTGACTGTTTCATGAGAGGTTGGTCGCTGTCAGTCATTTTGTATAGTTTGCAAGCATGTGCGGAAAAGATCCTACGCATGCGATATGTATATGAAATGAGAGCTTATGGACTTCACCTTTAATGTTAGTTTTCAGATTCTTTCAGTTTTTTCTCATATTTTTTGTGAAATCAAGAAATATTTCAAGATTTGGCCAGCGGCGATTAAAAATGGTGCCAAGATTAAGTGTGCAAATTACCAGTTTAGAGAAATATGGGCTTCTCACCCAGTACAGTTTGTAACAAATAAAATACACTCATTTTTGTGACTTCAGTCACATATGTTATATAACTTTTTAGGTTCTGAGGCATACACATTTTCAAGAGTTGACATAAAATAATCGAGATTCATCAATCAAGGGAGGTAACTCTTGAACAAAACATTTTGTTTGCTGAGATTGTCCCAGAACTATGTGCCCTTTTAGCACCTGGCTACACCATAACAATGCATGTGACCCACTAACCCCATTTGTGACTTTCCTGTGTTGACACAATAATGCAGATACACAGATAAATCCTGGAGATGTAAAACAATAACAACTGAAATGGGCAGAGGTCTGGGGCTACTGGGGTCCTGAGGCAGCTCCCCTATGGGAGGGTGAGAGGGTAATACGCCCATGAAGCTAACCATTTTTTATCTTACTGCAGAATGAAAGGAGCTCCCATAAAACTATCCACTTTTTATAAGCCTCTAAAGCTGCTTTAGTTAAAAAGACAGAGATGAAAAGAAGAAAAAAAACAACAGAAGGAACTTTTGATAACCCACATTCTAAATCCAGCTTCCTTCTGTTTACAATCTGCTTAATAATCTTCAATATGAACAAAAGTTGTTTGTCAACAGCTAGAAGTTAAAACAGAAATAATATTTTGAATTATTTTTAGTCATGTTTTTTTTTCCCCATACACTGCCTTTGGTAACATCCTCTGACTGGGGGGGGGGGGGAGAGAGACCCCCCAGCATTCAAATTCTCATAGCCAGCCGACTGACTCCAGCACCATTTTATGTCAGGGGAGGCAATCACAGATTTCTTGTCAGGCAAAAGAAGGAAGAAAGGGAGGCAATGAAACCTTTCCTGTCCAGCAGCAACAACCAAAAGGGAAGCAATCACCTGATCGTACGGCAGCAAAGCGATGGACCTCTGCCTTGTAGAAATTGTCGTAACCAAATGCCCAGGAGAGCCAGAATGACAGGCAGCTGCAACACACATCACACACACACCAATAACATGACAACCCTGGACTGCTGGTACACATCATCTTCACGTTCTGGTTTTACCATGACGACTTGCCCGTACCCATCACACAAGTGTTAGCTTGACTGCTGCAATGAATATTAACTAGTGTTTCCATGACATTTTCAATGATATTACCTGGTGGTGCTACCATCAATACTACTATTCCCCTTGTTAATGTGACACAATGAAGGCACGCGCGCGCGCACACACACACACACACACACACACTCATATACAACCACCAAATTATTTGAATACAAGGTATCAACAGCTGTGCTGTTTTTTGAGTGCACATACATGCATGTATACTTGTGTGCCTGCTTGCATGCGCACATGTGTGACAGTCAGAATGTGTATGTAAATGAGTGCGAGTATAAGTATGTGTGCTTGTGTGTGCATGTGTGTGTGAGTGTATGTGTGCACTTACACACATGCAAGACACATAATCGATAAAATCCAACATCTTTTAAATGGATCCACTAACCGCCACTGTGTGCACATTAGAATACTACAGCACCTGCTGTAGTGAACTAATAACAATTACAAGGGTTATGCTGGTTTTAAGTTTTTAATCTGGCGACAACAAAATGTGTGGCAATAAGAAGTTTGTGTCAAGGCAAGTTTGTACATGTCACTGGCCCCAAAGCTTCCTGCAGCACTGTAAGTGTGACTACCTAGTACCACAGTGCAGGCACATCTCAGCAAGCAACAACAAAAACACAGGCTTTAGTACAGTGATTGTGAGCAACTTGAAGCGTAAAGTTGCTGCATGATTTGGGTGAAAGGATCGTGACATGTTCTTGTTTTACTTTTGCTAAGTCACGGACTTATTCGAGACATACCAGCGGAGTCTTACCGATTCAGTGGAATGTAGCATAAAACCCCCTCACATCAATTACATTTCCTGAGATCTTCATTACCATCGGGTGCCTGTTCAGATGCTGTGGATGTTTTACTCCAATTTCCTGACCTGTCATTGCAGTGCTTAGCACTCCACCCCCTGCTGTTTCCCCTCCCTCTATCTCCCTCCCTCTCTCTGAGTACAAAATAGTGTCCCTCATCAAAATCGATGGCCCTGGTGATTTTCCACCAAACTTATCTTTCATCCATTAAATCAGATGAATTTTTTCTGGTTTTTGAGAACTTCTGAATTCATCTGGAAACTGTATCAAGTCACTGCTTATCGTTGGCATCACAATCTTCATTCATGTGCCAACAGATACACAAGTTCAATACATTCTCACTCCCGCCTCTTTGCCTCCATACATACAAACATGACCCCTCCTTACGTTCTTTCTCCAGGGAGCAGACTTGAAGTGGTTTGTCCATAAAGTGCGCCCCCACTTCAGCAGCTGTTCAAAGTTGTCCATGATGCCTGCAGAAGAGCCAGGCATTGTCTGGAACTGAATACTTCACTGAGTTTTTCCTTCTTCTGAAAACCTTCCAGTTAGTTTTTTGAAACGCACATTTTTTTTTTAGAAGCATGGGTAAAAACAATAAATGAACAAAAAGAAACAGAACAAAGCAAAACACAACAACAAAAGATGACAAGAGAATCATTACATCCTGTTGACAGAGACATTTTTCACATCACTACCTTTGATAAATTACTGAACTTTGATAAGTTAATGAACTCTGACCACTACATAACATACAAGATTCTCAACTGCTTGACTGCTGCAGCAGTTTACCCCTGCATCCCAAAAACACACAAAGCGTGCCCATCTACACTGCCATGTGATGCCCCCCTGACAGGTCCCAGACAGACAACAGCGTGCCCATCTACACTGCATGTGATGCCCCCTGACAGTCCCAGACAGACACAGCGTGCCCATTCTACACTGCATGTGATGCCCCCCTGACAGTCACAAACAGACAGCGTGCCCATTCTACACTGCCCTTGTGATGCCCCCTGACAGTCGCCACACACAGCGTGCCCATTCTACACTGCATGTGATGGCCCCCATGACAGTCCATACAGACACAGCGTGCCCATTCTACAACTGCATGTGATGCCCCTGACAGTCCCCAGACACAGTTGGCCCATTCTACACTGCATGTGATAACCCCTGACAGTCCCAGACACATGCGTGTCCCATTCTACACTGCTATGTGATGCCCCCTGACAGTCCCAGACAGACCACAGTGTGCCCATTCTACACTGCATGTGATGCCCCCTGACAGTCCCAGACCACACAGTTGTGCCCATTCTAACACCTGCGTGCCCATTCCCCCTGACAGTCCCCCAGACAGACACAGCATGCCCATTCTATACTGCATGTGATGCCCCCCTGACAGTCCCAAGACAGACACAGCGTGCCCATTCTACACTGCATGTGATGCCCCTGACAGTCCCAGACAGGACACAGCGTGCCCATTCTACAACTACATGTGATGCCCCCTGACAGTCCCAGACAGACACATCGTGTGCCCATTCTACACTGCGATGTGATGCCCCCTGACGTCGCAGACAGACACAGTGTGCCCATTCTATACTGCCCAATTCACACTGTTGCCCCCCTGACAGTCCCAGACAGACAGTACAGCGTGCCCATTCTATACTGCGTGTGATGCCCCCTGACAGTCCCATACAGACACAGCGTGCCCATTCTACACTGCGAGTGATGCCCCCTGGACAGTTTCCACACAGACACAGTGTGCCCATTCTACACTGCGTGTGATGCCCCCTGACAGTCCCAGACACAGCGTGCCCCATTCTACACTGTCGTGTGATGCCCCCTGACAGTCCCAGACAGACACAGCGTTGCCCATCTACCACTGCGTGTTATGCCCCCGACAGTCCCAGACAGACACCAGCGTGCCCATTCTACACTGCAATGTTTGACAGCCCCCTGACAGTCCAGACCACAGCGTGCCCCATTCTACTACACTGCGTGTGATGCCCCTGACAGTCCCAGAACAGACACAAGCATGCCCACACCATTCCATACACACTGCATGTGATGCAACCCTTACAGTCCCCCAGACCATACAGCGTGCCCCATTCTAAACTGCATGTGATGCCCCTGACAGTCCCCCAACAGACACTGCGTGCCCATTCTGACACTGCATGTGATGTCCCCTGACAGTCCAAGACAGACACAGCTGTGCCCATTCTACACTGCATGTGTGTGCCCCCTGACAGTCCCAGACAGAAACAGCGTGCCCATTCTACACTGCGTGTGATGCCCCCTGACAGTCCCAGACAGACACAGAGTGCCCATTCTACACTGCATGTTGATTGCCCCCTGACAGTCCAGACAGACACAGTGTGACCATCTACACTGCATGCCCATCTACACTGCGTGTGATGCCCCCTGACAGTCCAAGACAGACACAGCATGCCCATTCTCGAACACAGCGTGACCATGCTACACTGCGTGTGATGCCCCCTGACAGTCCCAGACACAGCAGCGTTGCCCATTCTACACACTGCGAGTGATGCCCCCCTGACAGTCCCAGAACACACAGCGTGCCCATTCTACACTGCATGTGTATGCCCCCTGACAGTCCAAACAGACACAGAGTGCCCAATTCTACAACTGCGTGTGATGCCCCACTGACAGTCCCTTTGTTTTGAAACAAAGAAACAAGGTCACACCATTCCATTTTTGAGCCTTAAATACTTTCAAAGTTTTCTCTTTCATTGGTCGTAATTCATCACAAAGAGACTAATTTCAAACTAAAAAGCATGGCTTCATGTTTGTAATAATAATCCTGTCGGCTCTCTGAAAAATTTTTTCCTTCAGGTAAAAAACTGTCAAACAGTCAGTGGCTTTCATGAAAACATTGTTGAGCACAACATGAAAGGTATACTGCTACCAACATTTGTGGATTACTCTGTTCCCTACCTTTACTGAATACCATGTAACACAGATTGGCCACAACCATTATCTGTCAACAACTTTTTTTCTCTCAAGGGTTCATGACCCTCTTGTTCCCTGCAAAAGGTTGAAAACCTTTTTCATGAAAACAGTCCCTTTAATATCCACTGCACAATGTTGACATGTTGTTCACCAAAGTAATACACTGCTTGATGTCCCACATTCAGGAGGCCAGATGGGGCAGATTGGTAGTGAAGTGGAGAGTGTGGTGGACCGGCACAACAGAACTCAATGTAGTTTGCAGTTTATATTGCATAAACACTGCTTTCATCAAAGTCAACATTAATGCATACTGCATTCACACCATACACAGGCTATTTCTACGCCCATCAAATCAACAATGCGTTGACAGGCATGCAATAGTGTGTGGAAGTTCTTCTCCTTCTCTTTCATCTGATGACAGACAAATCCCAGAAGTCAAAGGTTAAAGGAGTGGGATGTGCCCGCTATTCTTTCAAAGAGACAACGGACTGAGACTGTAGGCACAGCAGGCTCTTACTGTAAGCTAAAGAACCCTGGTAATTTTCTGGACAGAGGGGAAAAAAAAATCAATTTTTTACAGGTAAACAAAAGCACATGCTGAGAGTGACAGAGAGAGAGAGAGTGAGTGAGAGAGAGAGAGGGACAGACACTGACCGATGTGAAAGAGCGATGGACATGCCAATGGCTGACCACAGGGAGTAAGCGACCACCAACCCACTGAAGTCACACACAACAAAATCACAGGCCAGGGCCATGGTGTCTGGAGACATCTGTGACCACTCTCCAATGTTTGAAACTTCGTGAGGACCACTCTCAAATGTATCAACTTAAAAGACCACTGTCAAATGTATCAACTTAAAGACCACTCTCAAATGTATGAACTTGTGAGACCACTGTCAAATGTATGAACTGGTGAAACCACTGGTCGAATGTATGAACTTGTGAACCAGTTTGTCAAATGTATGAACTTGTGAGACCAACTGTCCAATGTATGAATGACTGGTGAGACCACTGTCAAAATGTAATCAACTTATGAGACCACTGTCAAATGTATGAACTGGTGAGACCCACTGGTCAAAATGTATGAATTGTGAGACCAATGTCAAATTCGTGAACTTGTGAGACCACTGTCAAAATGTAGAACTTGTGAGACCACTGTCCCAATGTATGAACTTGCAAGACCACTGTCCACTGTCAAAGGTATGAACTTGTGAGACCCACATGTCAAATGTATGAACTTTGTGAGACCACTGTCAAATTGGTATGAACTTGCGAGAGACCTATGTCAATTCATGAACTTGTGAGACCCACTGTCAAATGGTATGAACTTGTGAGACCAATCAAATGTATGAACGTGTGAAGACCACTGTCCACTCTCAAATGGTTATGAACTTGTGACACCACTGTCATATTGTATGAACTTGCGAGACCTATGTCAAATGTATGAAACTTGTGAGACCAATGTCCCGAATGTATGAACTTGTGAGACCAATGTCAAATGTAAATGAACTCTGTGGAGACCACTTATGACTTGTGAGACCACTGTGCAATGTATGAACTGGTGAGACCAATTATCAAATGTATGACTGGGGTGAGACCACTGTCAAATGTATGAACCTGGTGAGACCACTGTCAAATTGTAATGAACTTGTGAGACCACTGTCCAAATTCGTGAACTTGTGAGACCAATGTCAAATTCATGAACTTGTGAGACCACTATCAAATTATTGAAAACTTGTGAGACCAAATGTCAAATTCATGAACTTGGGAGACCACAATGTCTAATGGTATGAACTTGTGAGACCTATGTCAAATGTATGAACTTGTGAGACCACTGTCAAATGTATGAACTTGTGGAGGTCGTATCAATGTTCAAAATGTATGAACTTGTGAGACCACTGTCAAATGTATTCAAATTGTGACCCCACTGTCAAAAATGTATCAACTTGTGGAGACCAATGTCAAATGTATGAACTTGTGAGAGACCACTGTCAAATGTATCAACTTGTGAGACCAATGTCAAATGTATCAACTTGTGGAGCCTTATGTCAAATTCATAACCTTATGGATTCAATGTTTAACTGAAATGAACTTGTGAGAGCACAATGTCAAATGTGTGAATGTGCGAGACCAATGTCAAAACTATGATATGAATGTGCGAGACCAATGTCAAATATATAACATGTGAGAGCAATGAAATGCAAATTCATGAACTTGTGAGACCAAATATCAAATGTATGAACGTGCAAGACCCAATTTCCAATGTAGTGTCCTTTTTGAGACCAATGGTCAAAAATGTTGTGAACGTGCACAGACCAATGTCAAACCTATTCAACTTGTTAGACCCAATGTCAAACCTATGAAAACTTGTGAGACCAATGTCCAATTCAAGACTTTGTTGTGATCAATGTCAAATTCATGAACTTGTGAGACTATGTCAAATGTATGAAACTCTGTGAGACCACTGGTCCATGTTCATGACCTTTTGAGGTCAATGTCAAAATTCATGAACTTGTGAGACCACTGTCAAAATGTATGAACTTGTGAGACCAATGTCAAATTCAGTGAACTTGTGAGACCAACGTCAAATGTATGAAAAATTGTGAGACCAATGTCAAATGTATGAACTTATGTGAGACCACTGTCAAATGTATGAACTGTGAGACCTACGTCAATATTCATGAGACTTGTGAGACCACTGTCAAATGTATGAATTGGTGAAGGACCACTGTCCACATGTAAGCAACTGTGAATGACCACTGTCAAATGTATACAACTTATGAGAAACCACTGTCCCAAATGTTGAACTGGTGAGACCACTGTCCATATGTATGAGGGGTGTGATTGAACCAATGTCAAATTCGTGGAACTTGTGAGGACCACTGTTCAAAATGTAGGAACTTGTGAGGACCACTGTCAAATGTTCAACTTGCAAGACCACTGTCCCGCTGTCAAAGGTTACCAAACTTGTGAGACCACCATGGTCAAATGTATTGAACTTGGTGAGACAATGTCCAAATTTCATGACTTTGTGAGATCAATGTCAAATTCCTGAACTTGTGAGGGACTTTACTGTCCAAATGTATGAACTCTGTCGGATGACCAATGTCCCAGTTCATGAACCTTTTGAGGTAATGTCAAATTTCATACTTGTGAGGACCACTGTCAATGGATGAACTTGTTGAGACCAATGTCAAATTCCATGAACTGTTTGAGACCAAATGCAAATGTTATGAAATTGTGAGGAACCAATGTTCAATGTCCATGAACTTGTGAGGACCATGTCAAATGTATGAAACTTGTGGAGACCTACGTCAAATTCATGACAATGTATGAGAAACTCCACTGTCAAATGTATGAAAATTGTGAGGAGACCCCACTGTCAAAATGTATGAAACTTGTGAGACCACTGTCAAATGTGTTATCAACTTCATGAGACCACTGTCAAATGTATGAACTGGTGAGACCCACTGTCCTATATGGTAGGAGAACTGTTGGGTTGAGACCAATGTTTCAATTCGTGGAACTTCTGTGAGGACCACTGTCAAAAGTGTTTGAACCTGTGAGGGACCACTGTCAAAATGTATCACTTGCATACCCTGTCGCTGTTGTTAAAAGGTTGAGTTGGAGAACCCAATGTTCCAAAGTATGAACTTGTGAGACCCCACTGTCATTTGGTACGAACCTTGCCCCCCCCCCTGCAAAAGACAACCTATTCAAATTCATGAAAACTTGTTAACAGACCACTGTCAAATGCTATGAATTTGTGAGACCACTGTCAAATGTATCGAACTTGTGGAGGACCAATGTCAAATGGTATAACTTGGGTGATACCACGTGTCCCAATCTATAAAAGCTGATGGAACTTTTAGACCAATGTCAAATGTATGGAACCCTGCGAGGAACCTATGTCAAATGTATGAACTTGTGAGACCAACTGTCAATTGTATGAACTTGTTGAGAACCCAATGGGTCAAATTATGAAACTTGCGATTGTACCAATGTCAAATTGTATGCAAACTGGTTGAGGGACGATTGTCAAAATGTATGACCTTGTGAGACCACTGTCCAAATGTATGAACTTTGTGAGACCCACTGTAAAATGTATGAAAAACCTGGTGAGACCACTGGTCAAATGTATGAACTTGTGAGACCAATGGCAAATGTAATGAACTGGTGACCACGAACCACTGTCAAAATTATCAATTAGAACTGGTGAGACCACTGGCAAAGGATCAACTGTATGGAAACTTGTGAGACCAATATCAAAATTCAGGAATTTGTGAGACCACCATCAAATGTTATGAATTGTGAGACCAAATTGTCAAATTCATGAACTGGTGAGAGACAATATCTAATGTATGAACTTGTGAAAACGAATGTCAAAATGTATGAACTTGTGAGGGACCCACTGTCAAATGTAATGAACTTGCGAGACCCACCTGTCAAATGTATGAACTTGTGAGACCACTGTCAAATATACAACTTGTGAGACCACTGTCAAAATTGTATGAGAAGTGTGAGACCATGTCAAATGTCATGAACTTGTGAGGTCACTGTCAAATGTATGAACTTGTGAGGACCACTGTCAAAGTATGAACTTGGGCAAGACCACTGTCCACCTGTCAAAGGTATGAACTTGTGAGACAATGTCAAAATGTTTGAACTTGTGAGACCACTGTCAAATGTATGAACTTGCGAGACCTATGTCAAATTCTGAACTGGGGACACCACTGTCCAGATGTATGAAACTTGTGAGAGACCAACCTGTCAGATGTAAGAAAATTGTGAGACCAACTGTCGAATGTATTAACTGAACCCATGTGGAGAGTCTCAACCGCTGTCCACTCTCAAAGGTTAGAGGAACTTGTGACAACCACTGTCCAAATGTATCTGAACTTGTGAGACCAATGTTTCAAATGTATGAACTTGTGCCAAGACCATGTCAAATGAAGTGAACTTGTGAGACCACTGTCAAATTATGAAATGGTGAGACGGTCCGGTTGAGACCACTGTCAAAAATTATGAACTTGTGGGACCACTGTAAAATGTATGAACTGGTTGAGACCAATATCACATGTATGAAGTGGTGTGTACCCACTGTTAAATTCTTTAACTGGTATGACTGTGACCCCACTGTCAAACTGTATGAACTTGTGAGACCACTGTCAAATTGTTGAACTTGTGAGACCAATGTCAAATCAGAACTTGTGAGAAACTTGTGAGATGAACTGGTGAGACCACTTATCAAAACTTGTATGCCACCTGTGAGACCACTGTCAATGGTATGAACTTGTGAGACCGACTATCTTTGTATGAAACTTGTGAGACCAATATGTCAATTGTATGAACTTGCGACGCCAATGTTAAATCCACTTGTCCACTGTTCAATGTATCAACTTTGTGGACCAATGTCAAACCGTATTGAATTGTGTGTGACCAATGTCAAATTCATTACCTTGTGAGATCAATGTTTAAAATTTATGAACTGCACGTGTGTTAGAGCAATGTCACAAATTGTAGTGAATGTGCGAGACCCAATGTCAAATTATGCCTATGAATGTGCGTAGACCAATGTCAAACCTATTTGATGTGCGTGACCAATGTCAAAATATAACCTTACATTATACCCATTGCGAATTCTTGTTTGTGAATGTCTTAAATTCATGACCTTGTGGATCCAAATTGTTAAATGTATGAATGACTGTGAGAGCAATGTCAAAACCTAATGAATGTGCGAGACCAATGTCAAATATATACACATGGCGAAGAGCAATGTCAAAAAATTCATGACCTTGTGAGATCAATTTTTAAAATGTATGAACCTGGTGAGAGCGATGTCAAACCTATGAATGTGCCTTTCATAGACCAATGTCAAATTATAGACACATGCGAGAGCAATGTCAAATTCAATGAACTTGTGGAGAGCAATGTCAAAACTGCCAATGAACTTGTGAGACCAATATCAAATGTATGGACCTTTGAGACGAATGTCAAATGTTTGAAATGTGCGAGACCCAATGTCCAAAAAAAGCCTATCACAACATTGTGAGACCAATGTCCTAAAACCTATGAACTTGTGGATACCAATGTCAAATTCATGAAGTTGTGAAAGACACAGACACCATTCAACAGAAATGGGCGGTCTCATCACCGAGTTTGACAGACAACTGTAACTGTCAAAGACCAACCACCATCAAACAGATATGGGCGGTCTCACAGAGTTTGACAGAACAACTGTCATTGTCAAAAACAACACACCTTCAACAGATAAGGGCAGTCTCACTGAGTTTTGACAGAACAACTGTAAACTGTCACAAGATACACAGCACCATCAACCAGATTGTAAGGGCAGTCTCACTGAGTTCTGACAGACAAACTGTTCATTGTCAAAGTTGACCACCTTTAGCAAATCAAGTATTAGTGGATGAAATAAATATAATTAAGTAAAAAAAAAAATTTTTTTTTTTCGAAATCTTGTTAGAAATCTCTATTGATAGGGAACATTGTCGAATGTCTCCACAAGACTTACCCTGAAACTGAAAAAAAGCTTAAATGACATACTAAGGGCCAAAAGTTCTAGTTCCCTAAAAAGTGAACCATGCAAAAATATGAAAAAAAAAAAATTACTTTTTTTCTAGAAGTGATCGAAAAAGCAAGAAACTCACATCCCAGAATTTCAAACATGTTCCTCCTCTCGTCAATGCCAAACTCCTTCACTTTCGTCTGAAACAAAAAAACATTACAACCATCAAATCACAGGATTAATGACTAGTGAATTTTCTGACGTTTTTTCTAAAATTATGTGTTCTTAATGTTCACAACAGCCTAGCAGATGAGGTTGTATTTGTTTTTAAATATGTCAATATCCAAACCTCTCATATATCAAAGAGAGGAAACAAAACGCAACCACTGAATACAGTAAAAACCTTCCACATATCAATGAAAACTGAAGGGAAATGAGGTCCAACCACTGGCAGCAATCCCAAACCCCTTAGTATCAACCATCTAAACACACAAGTGAGCATTTGTACAACAAAAAACATCGTAAAGCAAAAGACAAAAATCCAAAATCCCTATACGGAAAAGCTAGAAAAAGTAAAAAAAACTCAATCTTTTAAAGATATATGGAATGGGCTAGAAAAAGTAAGCTCAATCTTAAAGATAAGTAATTTAATACGGATAAAATTCCACATGGCGTTTATTTCAATTTAGTTTACATAACTGAAAAAGAATCCGAAGAAGATACACATCTTTTTTTTAGTATATTCTTTTAATTTTTTTTTTCTCATCTATTATTTTTAGATTTTTTTTTTTTTTTGTTTAATGGCAAAATTACATTTATGCACAAATGAAGGTAAGGACATCAACAATGAAATATGTAGGAAATTGATACATTGTTTCAAACCCTTTACAACAAAATTTCGAAAGTTCATGGTTCTTGTCAACATAAGGGTCCTGACCCTAACAAGGTCAGTACTCCCCGTTCTCATTAAAATCATACGAAAGAGGTGAGCATTCTGTGAAGAATCGCTACAAAATGGTGCATGTTACTATTCATGAGGTACAGACAAATTAAAAGAAAAAAAAAAAGGAAAGAAGAAGAGTTTGGTGCATAACTGGAAAAAACACCAAAACATCCTTTTCTGACCTCAGAGTCCTAAACCAATATCAGTCTCGTCTGTTGTCCAAAGGTTAATGTCAATGTTAACAAACAGAAGCAGAGTCAGACACGAGTTCTTGTACTGTTTCTTTTTGTTTGTTTTTTTGTTGTTTGATCTCTCTTTCCTACCATTCAAATGAACACTGACATTTGTGTCAGCTATGCAATTTACCAAGAAAACTGTCTTTAATCACCTGACTTGTCCCCTTACCTAAAACACAGTGTTTTAACTGTTTTAAAACTGACTTCATTGGTTGGTTATTTCTGTTTGGTTCCAAAAAACGAATAAACACAGGATCTCAGGGTTTTCAAAACGAAAAAATAAAACAAAACACAGGATAAATTCATACCTTTGGTAAAGGAGTGAGGTTAAGCGCCAGGTAACCCAAAATGGAAACAAACACAGGATAATTCTTATATACTTTTGGTAAGGAGGGAGGTAAAAGCCCAGGTAACAAAAAACGGAAAACTAAACAACAGGATAATTTCATAATACCTTTTGGAGGGAGTGAGTAAAGCCAGGTACCAAAAGGAATAAAAACAGATCATTCCAATACCTTATTTGGCAGGCAGTAGATAAAGGCCAGGCACCAAAAGCACTTTTATTCAGGCTCCCAACATGACTTGTTTCCTAAAGTGTACGATTCGCCTCCCCCCTTCCCTCCCCCCTCCCCCCCCCACCCCGCCCCACCCGCACGTCTTATAGTTCATCATTAAAAATACAGTACTTTACCTGTTTAATGGTGGAGAGAGCCA
>JADBJO010000965.1:785790-790790 GCA_016801955.1 Conus betulinus | reverse complement strand
ACGACTATGACTGACAAAAGGCACGAGAACATGAGTCAAGCATTTCCACGTTAAGATAAAAATGCAATTGAATGCTAAGGACAGCGGGCAGGAAAGTGGGAGCGGTCAGAAAGGAAATCTTGCTCATATAGCAAAGCGAGTAACGTGCCTGCATTGAATGTGACGGACAACAGGCGGGAGAGTGGGGCGGGTCAGAAAGGAAAATCTTGCTCTATAACAAAGTGCCCAGCGGGGTTACATACCTGCACTTAACGCCAGCCGAAAGGAAATCGAACGCGATGGCAGTGACTGCTCTGGGGGAGACGGGTGGCTGCTGCTGTGCTGACTGACGCTGGAACAGTAGCGATGTCACAATGCTCCCGCCGTGACGCCGACAGGTCCCAGAGCTGATGAAAGAAAGATGGGTCCTGTGCTGACTGAAGCTGGAAACTGTAGCGATGTCACAATACTCCCGCCATGACGCCGACAGATCCAGAACTGGTGAAAGATTGGTCCTGCCCTGAGTGAGGCTGGAACTGAAGATATGTCACAATACTCCCGCCGCCATGACGCCGACATGTCCAGAGCAGATGGAGACTGGTCCAGCGCGGGCGAACATTGGCCCGGGCCCAGGGAAGAGATGTCTTGTTCTACAGCAGTCTGGCTCTGTGATTGCAGACACTGGACCAGGGAAGGGATGTCTTGTTCTACAGCAGTCTGGCTCTGTGATGGCAGACACTGGCCCTGGGAAGGGATGTCTTGTTTCTACAGCAGTCTGGCTCTGTGATGGCGGACACTGGACCCAGGGAAGGGATGTCTTGTTCTACAGCAGCAGTCTGGCTCTGTGATTGCAGACACTGGCCCAGGGAAGGGATGTCTTGTTCTACAGCAGTCTGGCTCTGTGATAGCAGACACTGGCCCAGGGAAGGGATGTCTGTTCTACAGCAGTCTGGCTCTGTGATAGCAGACACTGGACCAGGGAAGGGATGTCTTGTTCTACAGCAGTCTGGCTCTGTGATAGCAGACACACGTCTTGTCCGGGCTCAGGCTGGTCCAATGAAAACCTTGCGTGTTTTAAAACATAGCTGTCTAAAAAAAAAAAACAATAAATAAATAATAAAAATTCTCCTGTACCTCCCGTTCTGCACGGCTAAGCCGGCATTCTTCACCCACACAGCAAACTGCCGCTGCAATACAGATGTTCAACAGTTTCATCCAAGCACAGCGAACGTGATAACCGAGGCAAGGAACGCTTAAAATGAGTGGAGTTCAGAGGTTTGTTTTTTGTTTTCTGTTTTTTTTTTTATCACGTGTGCAGCAGGATAACAGTGAATAAGAACGTTTCCAAAGATTCAAAGATTGAAACACGGACACGGACACACACAGAGACACGCACGCACGCACACACACACGCACAGATCACGCATGCACGCAAGCGCGCACGAACGCACGCACGCACGCACGCGCACGCTCACACACACACACACACACACACACACACACACACACACACACACACACTGGCCCTGTTTGTCTTGGTGCAGTGGGCAATCGTCCCAGTGCAAACCACGGTTTTTATTTGCAACAGTGCACTTAAAAATTGCTTTGGTGCATTTGCCGATTCCGATTTACCCCGGTGCAAATTGCTATTGCCAATTACCCCGGGCCGTAATTAATGGCACTGGATTCTCATCTAAATGTATATCTGTGTTGTATGGTGCATGTGGATGTATACATGCGACATTATTTGCCAGTGTGTATGCGCGCGCGTGCGCGCGAGTGTGTGTGTATGTGTGCGCGTGCGTACGTACGTGTGTGTCTGTGTGTGTGTGTGTGTGTGTGTGTGTGTGTGTGTGTGTGTGTGTGTGTGTGCGCGCGCGCGCGCGCGCGCGTTTTCTCTCTCTCTCTCTCTCTCTCTCTCTTTGTCTGTCTCTCTCTCTCATCATCATCAGAAAACGTCACAGGACAGCACAATTTGATTCGTAAAATTGTTACTTTTGCTAATCTTTTCGTAACATTATAGTTATCGTTATTCTTTTTCCGCTTCTTGGTTTTGTGTTGTCATAATCATTTCTAGTTTTAGTTTTAATGTTATCGGAATGGGGTTTTTTTTCGTTGTTCTTCTCATTCTCCTTTTTTTATTTTTTCCTTCTTCCTCCTCCTCTTTCCCCTCCTCCTCTCTCCTCCTCCTCCTCCTCCTTCACTTCCATCTCCTCTTCCTCCTCCTCCTCCTCCTCCTTTTTCTTCTTCTTCTATTATTTTGCATTGTTACGATACTTTTGATTCAATTTCATGATTTTTGTTTGTTTGTTTTTGGGTGTACAGCTCTGACGGTATCTGCAATGTTACGATTCTTGTGATTCAGTTTTTATGATTTTTGTTTGTTTGTTTGTTTGCTTTGTTTGCTTTTGTTTGTTTGTTTTTGGTGTACAGCTCTGATGGTATCTGCAACGGAAGCTGACGACGAGAGCAAGTGAAGAGAGGACGACGACGCGGGGTAGGGGGTGGGGGGTGGGGGGAAGAAAGGATGAGATGAGACCGAAGTAGGATGGTGGCAAAGAAGGTCGGCGGAGCAGAGGTCATAGGGGAATCCAAGGTCACCCTGATATAACTGGAGCTGCGCGTCATCGTCCTGAGGCCTGAGGTAATCAGAGAGGTCCCAGCCATTCAGCTAAGACACAGCCTCCGCCTCCGTCTGCCCTCTATTATTTTCTGATGCTGATGTCTCACCCGGTGGGGTCCCTGGAGACTCCAGGAGGACTGCTCTACTGTTTTCGCTGACTAAGTCCAGGACGGGACTGACGCGCCAAGGGGAGAGGGCTGGGATGGAGGTGGAGAGGGGGAAGGCGCTAGAAAAGGGAAGGGGGTAGGTCGGTGGGTTGGTGGACGGGTGGGTGGGAGGGAAAGTAGTGAGTCAGAAGGAATGGATGAGCGAAGAGGGTTTGGGGTGGAAAGAGAACGTGGGGAGCGTAAAAGAAGTCTGCGATCACACATTTGCTACACGTGAACTAGGTCTGAATCAGTTATTCACTTGTTTGCTTGTTTGTTTGTTTATCTGATGATTACTTCCCCGGGAGCAATCCAAGAGCTAGCAGGTTTACAGGATGCTATCATGGTCTGGTTGTCACGGGGTCTGCAGTGCCTGGTATTATCCAACGAATGCCAAGTCCAATGAAAAAGAAAATAACTGCTGCCTTGAGGTGAAGATGAGATGAGCGTCATCATGCACCCTCTCCCTGCACCCACGCCTTTCTGGCCCTACTACAACGACCTCTAGCCCTACTACAACGACCTCTAGCCCTGCTACAATGATCTCTAGCCCTACTACAACGACCTCTAACCTACTACAACGACCTCTAGCCCTACTACAACGACCTCTAGCCCTAACGAGCGTCCTTCTAGCCCTACTACAACGAACCTCTAGCCCTACTACAACGACCTCTAGCCCTAACGAGCGTCCTTTCTAGCCCTACTACAACGACCTCGGGCCCTACTACAACGACCTCTAGCCCTACTACAACGACCTCTAGCCCTACTACAACGACCTCTAGCCCTATGCAACGACCTCTAGCCCTACTACAACGACCTCTAGCCCTGATACAATGATCTCTAGCCCTACTACAACGACCTCTAGCCCTACTACAACGACCTAGCCCTACTACAACGACCTCTAACCCTAACGAGCGTCCTTTCTAGCCCTACTACAACGACCTCTAGCCCTACTACAACGACCTCTAGCCCTAACGAGCGTCCTTTCTAGCCCTACTACAACGACCTCGGGCCCTACTACAACGACCTCGGGCCCTACTACAACGACCTCTAGCCCTACTACAACGACCTCTAGCCCTACTGCAACGACCTCTAGCCCTACTGCAACGACCTCTAGCCCTAACGAACGTCCTTTTTAGTCCTACTACAACGACCTCTAGCCCTACTACAACGACCTCTAGCCCTACTACAAACGACCTCTAGCCCTACTACAACGACCTCTAGCCCTACTGCAACGACCTCTAGCCCTAACGAGCGTCCTTTCTAGCCCTACTACAACGACCTCGGGCCCTAACCAGCGTCCTTTGGAAATCTGCGACTACCAAAACCCTCGACATGAACTCGGCATTAGCATGGAGAGAACGAACGAACGAATCGAAATATAGATTACCGTGCCAGCGGGATACAAAAAAAGCTCTCTCTCTCTCTCTCTCTCCTCCCTCTCTCCCCTCTCTCTCTCTCTCTCTCTCTCTCCTCTCTCTCCCTCTCCTCCCTCCCTCTCTCTCCCTCTCCCTCCCTCCCTCTCCTCCCTCCCTCTCTCTCTCTCTCTCCCCTCTCTCTCTCTCCCTCTCTCTCTCCTCCCCCCCCCCCCCCCCCCCCCCTCTCTCCCCCCCCGATTATCCGAAAGTATGAGAATGATCACCTTGGAGTTCATGTGTTCAATTTTGATGGAGACTACGCGATGTGAATGTACCCAACGGTTCTTTTCATGGTAATGTTAAAAGAGCCTGCCAGGCCAGGCCAGAGAGATACGGACACCTGCAGTGTTGGATGGGAAATCGGAGCAAACACTTTCAGGAGCAGGTCCACTGAGTCGATGGAACTCGCACTGCTGTTGCTGATCTTTGTATTTCAGCCCATAACACTAAGGAAGACTCGAACATTCTGGGTCGACAGGAGCTGGGGTTGGGGGCAAACAGGGACATGATTCAACCGGAGACAGAACCCACGAGCTCTGCGCCTGTTGCTGGTGACACTAACAACTGTGCCACCGCCCAGGGGCTGGTTATCCGTTTATCCAACGTTGACCTGTTTGTTGAGTTTCATCACAAAGGCTACCGTTGAACTTAACGAACGATTCCTACCGTCATCTAATTTCAGGAGGATCATTTATAAAACAAGCAAACAACAACGCAACAAGGTATTCCTTAATACATGGTGTGTGTGTGTGTGTGTGTGTGTGTGTGTGTGTGTGTGTGTGTGTGTGTGTGTGTGTGTGAGAGAGAGAGAGAGAGAGAGAGAGAGAGAGAGAG
>JADBJO010000965.1:768290-773290 GCA_016801955.1 Conus betulinus | reverse complement strand
GAAAGAAAAAGGAAAGAAAGGAAAGAAAAAGAAAGAAAAAAAGAAAAAGAAAGAAAGAAAGAACACGTGAAAGTAATTAGTAGTCTGCCCCATATCCCACTGTTCGTCATGTCGTTTTGTGTTTTCTGTCTTTTGTCTGAACTTTCTAGACCTCTCAGTTTCCTGCCATTTAATTTTTCATCTCTGTTTTTACTTATTGTGATTCTTTTTTTTTTAGTCTCCGATCTGTTGCTTTCTTTTGATAACCCCTACGCAATGTTTATCCAATCAAGCTACGATTTTCCTTCTTTTCATTCTTTCGTTCTTTTTCGTGCTTTCTACCTCTGGTTCGACTTTTCTTTCTTTCTGTCCTTTTTTTCTTTCCCCGCGTTCTTTCTTTCTTTCTTTTCACTTTTGAAGAGAAAGCTCTTGTTTAGTGGTGACAGTGGAACAGAATTTCTATCGCGCGCGCTTTCGAGAGAGCGGTGTGTGTGCATGCGTGAGTGCAGAACAAAGAGAGAGAGAGAGAGAGAGAGAGGGAGAGGATGAGAGAAGAGAGGAGAGAGAGGAGGGAGACAGGAGAGAGAGAGTCCCCGGAGGAGGAGAGAGAGAGGGAGAGAGAGGGAGAGGGGAGAGAGTAGGGGAGAGAGAGATGAGGAGGAGAGCGAGAGGAGAGAGGAGAGGGAGAGAGGAGACCACACCGAGAGAGGAGGGAAGGAGAGAGAGATTGGGAGGAGAGAGGAGAGGAGAGGGAGGAGGGAGAGGATGGAGGAGAGAGCGAGGGAGGAGGAGAGAGAGAGAGAGGAGAGAAGAGAGGGGAGGAGAGGGAGACGAGGAGGAGAGAGAGAGAAGAGAGCGAGGGACAGAGAGGGAGAGGCGAGGAGAGAGGAAGGAGGGAGAGCCCCCCCGAGGACCCCGACGGGAGGGAGATGGAGAAGAGGACGGAGAGGAGGGGAGGGGGAGGAGGGAGGTGAGGAGAGTGAAGGAGGGAGGAGAGAGGGGAGGGATGGGGAGGAAGGTGGGAGAGGAGAGAGAGAGAGAAGGGAGGAGATGAGAGGGAGAGGGGAGAGGTGGGAGAAGAGGGGAGAGGGAGGGAGAGAGAGAGAGAGAGAGAGGATGAGAGGGGGAGGGAGAGGAGGAGAGGGGAAGAGAGAGAGGGAGAGGGAGGGAGAGACGGGAGGAGCAGGGGAGGAGGGGAGGGAGAGAGGAGAGAGGAGAGGAGGAGGAGACGGAGAAGGGACGAGAGAGGAGGAGGGAAGGGAGGGAGAGAGAGGGAGGAGGAGATGAGAGAGAGAAGGGGTGGGGGGAGGTGGAGAGAGAGAGGGGAGAGGGAGAGCGAAGGGAGAGAGAGGGAGAGGGAGGAGGAGACGGGAGGAGAGAGAGAGAGAGAAAAGGGAGAGGATTCGGGGAGAGACGAGAGAGAGGAGAGAGGAGAGAGGGAGAGGGAGAGAGAAGTGAGGGGGAGGGGAGAGGGGAGAGAGGAGGAGAGAGGGAGAGAGAGAAGAGAGGGGGAGAGAGGAGAGGTGGGAGAGAGAGAGAGAGGGAGGAGGGGAGCGAGAGAGGGCGGAAGGAGAGAGAGGGGAGAGAGAGGAGAGGAAGAGAGGGAGAGAGGAGGCAGGGAGGGAGGAGAGAGATTGGAGGAGGAGGGAGAGAGGGAGTGAGAGCGAGGAGAGGGAGGAGTGAAGAGAAGAGAGGGGGCGGGAGAGAGGAGGAGAGGAGAAAGAGAGTGACGCAGGGGAGAGAGGTGAGAGAGGAGAGCGAGGGAGGAGAGACGGCGAGGAGGGAGGGGGGAGAGAGGGAGGAGGGAGGGAGAGGGGGGAGGGGAAGTGGGAGAGAGGGAGGATGGATGAGGAGAGGAGGAGGAGGGAGAGGGGAGAGGGGGGAGAGAACTGAGAGGAGAGGGGAGAGCGGAGAGAGGAGGAGAGGAGCCGAGGTGAGAGAGGAGGAGAGGGAGGGAGGGAGAGAGAGGGGCGGAGATGAGAGAGAGGGGGAGCGGAGAGGAGAGACCGGAGTGAGAGGGAGCGAGGGAGAGAGGAGAGAGGAGGGGAGAGACGAACCGGAGAGAGAGGAAGAGAGAAGGGAGGGAGAGGAGGGGGAATGAGGATGAAGGGAGAGAGCGAGAGACGGGAGGGAGAGCGAGGAGAGACGGAGGGGGGAGAGGTGAGGATGGGGATGGAGAGGAGGGGGAGGAGAGAGGAAGAGAGAGAGAGAGGAAGAGAGAGAGAGGAGAGAGAGGAGAGAGAAAAGGAGAGAGAGAGAGAGAGGAGAGAGAGGGGCGACGGAGTGACGGTGGGGAGAACAGGAGAGGAAGAGGAGTACTGAGAGAGAGGAGAGTGGGAGGAGGGACGAGATGAGGGGAGAGATGAGGGTAAAATGGATAAGCTTACAGCTTTTGTACAACCATGCCCTCAAGAACAAGAACAGTAACAAACGATATCAAAATAAACATATACATGATACACGAAAGGAAACAATGAACAAGAGAGAGAGAGAGAGAGAGGGGAGGAGAGAGGAGAGAGAGAGGAGAGATAGAGAGAGGAGATGAGGAGTGGGTGTGTGTGTGTGTGTGGTGTGGGTGTGTGTGTGTGTGTGTGTGTGTGATGTAGAATACTTGTAAAACACTGATAAGCGGGATTGCATTGAAGGCTGCCAACCGACTCGGGGAGATTCATTATTACCGTTTCATACAGGCAACTCCAGTGACAGTGCTTTGAGTATACTTTTTTTCCTGACTAGAAGACCTACTTCCCAGTCCCATTCCACACTGCATCTTTCTGTTCCAGGTTTCTAATAATACAAAATGACAGATTAACCTCGCTTTTTTTTTTTTTTTTTCTTTTTTTTTTTTAAAGTTGCAAAGTGAGACGACTGCAGGCGGAAATCTAAACAAATCCTAAATAAATGTTACTGAAACCGCCAAGAGAAACGTGGACAAACGAGTCATAAGACTTGTGATACGTTTGTCCACGATTCTCTTGGCGGTTCGCTAAAATAATTGACGATCGACGATAATAATTGGAAACGTAACAAATGATTGATCTTTTCTCTCACCTCCACCAAAGAAAAACTACCGACAATAATGGGGACTCAGAGGTAAAATCTGTTAGCCTTTGTTTCGCCATGGCAATTGTTAACTGTTGGAGATATTGAACATTGTGGAAAAACCTTCTGCCCGGCCAATTAAAAAGGAAAGACAGAAAATGACGGAAAAAGCACAGACATGGACAGCGATTTTAGAAAGGAACTTGATACAGGAGAAGGGTTTTGAAAATAGGCAAAATATGCCCATTTCGACTACCACCTGGACAGCATTGTTGCATACATTTGAGTGTCTTTTGTATGCAACATCTGAAGATAATAATATGCATATTTGTAGAAATGTGTACTCGTCTGTTTCGCATGTTAGATAAGCATTGATTTGCATCTTTTTTTTTTATTCGGATTGGGCAAGGTATTCTTTCGCTATTGCTTTCTGTGATAGATTCGCTCAGTTCGATTTAGTGCATCTACATCCAGTTTGTTCTTTTCGACTTCCAGAGCGCACTGTATGTTTATATGAGTACAGATTTCCGTCCACCTCCTTTCGCTGACAGTAATCTATGAACAGTGAGATCACAGAAAGAATGTATATCGTCAAAATTCGAACGTCTTTATCCACTTCTGCATTCTATGCATTGGCTGCCGATACCTGATATGACTGACTACAAACTTTCCATCCTTTCCCTCGGCAATCATATCTGATTCTATACCTGACTATGTACGTGAACGACTACACATTACTCACTTCCTCGTCAGCGGCATCCGCTCTTCTTGTAATACCAGTTTCCCCGTTATTACCCCTACTGAAAACGAAGATCTACGGTTGAAAAAGTCTTTTATCTTTCCAAGCCTGTCTCTAAGCCAGTCGGATTTTCTTACTGAATTTAAGACAGGTTTAAAAAAACGAAACTCCTCAGTAACAAAAGCGTAAAATGCCTGTCTGATTATTATGTCGAGTGCATATGAGTAAGTATATGACTGCTTGTTTATTACCTGTGTGTATTACAAAACAAGAGAAGGCGGTTCTTGTATCGCTTATTGTGTCGCAGCTTTCAAGCACAAGCAAAATGCCTGTATGCTTCGGCTGAATTAATGAACCTGCTTGTCACACACACACACACACACACACCACACACACACACACACACACACCCAACAACACACCCACCACACACACACACACCACACAGGCACACCACATACAACAACGCACGCACGCACACCCACGCACACATACACATATACAAATCAGGGGCTCGTACAAATTCTCTGTGTGTAAGTGTATGTGTATATGTTTCTTGCCCGTGCGTGCTTGCGCGTGTTTGGTGTTGTGTGTGTGGGTGTGTGTTGTGTGGTGTGGTGTTTGTGTTGTGTGTGTGTTGTTTTGTCGTGTCGCTGCGTGCGTCGTGGGTGGTGCGTGCGTTACGTGCGTCGTGCGTGCTTTGCCTGCGTGCATGTGTGCGTGCGTGCGGTGTGTGTTGTGTGTGGTCTGTGTATCTAGTGTATCTGTTGTGTGTTGCCGTCGCGCGCGCGCGTGTTGCCTTGGTGGAATGCGTGCATTGCGTGCGTGTGCGGTGTTGTGTGTAGTGCGTGCTTGCGTCGTACAAAATCATGCGCTTGCGCGCCACGACGTGCGTGATGTGCTTGTATGTGTGTGTGGCATGTGTGAGCGTGTGCGTTGGGTGTGCCTAATGCTGGCTTGCGTACGTTCTTGCTGGCTGCGTGAGTGTCGTGCGTGGCGTGCGGGCCGCTGCGGGCGGTGCGTGCATTCGTGTGCTGTGTGTGTGTGTCATGAGTGTGAAGAGATGAGCTGTGCGCCGTGCAGACATGGGGAATAATACATGTCTAATGCCTTGAAGAGACCCATTCAGTGAAGGTATCAGTGGGGCTCTAGATCCAGCTAATGCAATTTATGAAACAAACAGACAGCGAGATCAGAAGGAGAGCCATCCAACGGGGCGATGGGGCGGGGGGCGATGTGG
>JADBJO010000965.1:760790-763290 GCA_016801955.1 Conus betulinus | reverse complement strand
CAAACAAAACAAAACAAAAACAAAACAAAACAAAAAAACAAAACAAAACAAAAAATAAAAAAAGAAAAGAAAAATTAGTGTTTTAAGATGAGAAGACGACTTTATAACAAAATCAATTAATCATTCAAATCACTTCAAGGGAACTGAATATGGCTATGTATAATTACCAGAGATAGTTTTGAGTGTCCTCAAGAGCTAGACCCAGTCCAGTCATTAACATGCCTGAAGACCACGATGAGCCAGTCAAGACAAAAAAAAAAAAAAAAAAGAAAAAAAAAAAAAAAAAAAAAAAAGAAAAAAAAAATTCCAGAGCACGACCCCAGCTTCTCTGCGGGGCCTGGTAATATTATTTTTAGAGGCAGTTTGATCAGAAATCAGTATTGCCTTTCTAAGACATATGGCAACAGGATCAATGTATCTGACTGACGATGCATTCAGACTGTCTCGACGATCAGAATGTGTGAAAAAAATATCAAGATCGTAGACGTCTTCCCCCTTTATAGTTTTTGTTTGTTTGTTTTGTTTTAATGTAATCAGAAGATGAAAAAAAATTCAGCCATTTATTTCTTCGCGGATGAAAAAAAATTTTTTTTAGACCTTTATTTATTAATAAAAACACCTTGTAGCTAAAACGGTATGTTATTAATACTAAGTAAATCTTGTGATTTAAATGTACTCTGCGTGTGTGTGTGTGTCCATATGTGTGTGTGTGTGTGTGTGTGTGTGGAGAGAGAGAGAGAGATGAGAGGAGTTTGGGAGAGAGGTACGAGGGTAGTTGGAGAGTAGCGAGCACGGAGAGAGGGAGAGAGAGAGAGAGAGAGAGGAGAGAGGGGAGGTGAGGAAGGTTTGATGAGTGAGAAGGAGGAGAGAGAGAGACAGCGAGGAGAGCGGCAGGAGTGAGGGGAGAGAGAGAGTAGATGAGTGAGGCCCGAAAAGGGGACGGAAGAGAGGGAGAGAGAGGGGAGAGAGGAGAGAGATTTTGAGGAGGACTGAGAACGAGGAGGAGATGAAGACGCAGGGAGGAGAGATTAGAGGAGGGAGAGAATGAGAGGTGTTGCGACGACTGGAGGGGAGAGAGCTATGGAGGGGAGACCGAGAGGGAGGCGAGGGTCGGGTAAGCGGAGAGAGATGAGAGAGAGGGAGGCGAGATAAAGAGGGGGGATGAGAGGAGGGAAGAGGAGGGTTTACCGAAGAGAGAGAGAGAGAAGTGCTTCGACATACTGCGTGCAGAGTAGGTAAAAAAAAAAAAAAAAAAAAAAAAAAAACGAACTGAGAGGAAAGCAGAAAATCCCACAGAATCTCACGAGCGTGAAGCAGCAAGACACAGCGTATGGCTCTCTCAGTCTCAGCCCGTACATAACAGCATCAAGCTAACGAACCACCAGAATCCCGCTGTATTTACGACCTGAAAATAGGCTAGGGGCAAACGTTGCCGGGTCTCGGGTGAAAAAAAAAAAAAAAAAAACCCAGAAAGAGAAACATACACAAACAATCAATCAAACCTGTGGCCAATTACACAGTTTCAACGAGGTTTGTTTTATCTGCTTTCCCTTCCCTGCCTCACTGTTTTTTTCCTCTTCCACCCCTCCCCCCCCCCCCCCCCCCCCCCGCCCCCATCCCCCAACCCCCGGATCTAAGCCTCCATCCCCATCATTCTTCACCTTTAGTTGGTTTTCAATCGGGGCATCGTTTCCCCCCTGAACACACGCAGAATGTATGACATATGGTCTTGCTTATCAATATATAGAATCCTCACACAGGCTTGTATGATGGATTGCGATATGTGTCGTTTCTTTTAGTTTAACGTCTATTCACTATAAGTGTTATTAGACGAAAAAAACAAACAAACGAAACACAAAACGTATGATTGTGTGTATGCGTGTACGTGTGTGTGTGTGTGCGTGTGCATGCGTTGGCGTACGTGTGTGTGTGTGTGGTGTGTGTGGTGTGTGTGTGTGTGTGTGTGTGTGTGTGTGTGTGTGTGTGTGTGTGTGTGCGCGCGTGCGCGCGCGCCTGCATGTGCGTGTGTCTGCGTATGTGTGTGCGCGCGCGCGGGGGCGTGTGTGTGTGTGTGTGTGTGTGTGTGTGTGTGTGTGTGGTGTGTGTGTGGGTGTGTGTGTGTGTGTGTGTGAGGGGTTGGGATAAGAGGAAGAGGAAGTGGGGGCGTGGCGCAGGTAATGTAAAATTGTATGCCTTCACGCCGTCAGCTTGAAGTGTGCGCAGAATCATAAACGTGTTTTACGCCTTCACGAAAAGAATCAAGGGAACAAAAACTAAAATATAATTAGCTTCATACTGAGTGGCAGCTTTAATCAAATAAACAATCCATTTATTTTTGCTTGGTATCTGCAAGGTCAAAGGCAATCCTCTTAAGCGTCAAAGGATCCTGTCCACCCCATACTCCCTTTATACATTTTTTTTTCGTCATCTCGTTTCTACGGGTGGAACCACCCACAGTGGTCCAAGAAATTGTTCATAAAAAAGGTAGCAAAACAGAAGC
>JADBJO010000965.1:745790-753290 GCA_016801955.1 Conus betulinus | reverse complement strand
GCACGCGCGCCAACACTAACACTAAACAAATACACTAACACACTCAAACACGCACGCACACACACACACACACACACACACACACACACACACACACACACACTACACACTAACACTAACACACAAAACACACACACACACACACACACACACACACACACACACACACACACACACACACACACACACTCACACACACACACACAGAGGAAGAGAGACACAATGATTGAAAGAGCGAGGAAGGGTAGCATAAGACATAGCAACATTGAGGAAGAGCTACTAGATGAAAAGGAGACAGGAAAATTACTACAAAACATCTCTGATATACCATTTGGTTTCAAACATTTAAAGGCACTATCTAGTCCCGCTAACAATGTTTGGTACCTCTGTCCGCTCTTTGTTGTAATGATTGGGACAACATCCCTTGCAGGTCCCACAGGGAGGGAAAGTAACATAACGCTTAGGCATGTTAAGCAGAAGGAGCAGCCCCCTACCTCACCACCCTCTTGCAGTTTTAGGCGAGCTGTGCTGGTCCATTAAAGGTCTACTTTAGAGATTTTCGATAATTTGTTAAAAAACAGGTCTACATGTATATAACTACAGTATGGTATTCGTTTTTTTTTTAATCGCCGGAAAAATTTAATAGATAAAAAAAACGACTTTTGCACACCTGTTCAAATCCCGCGCGGAAGACCGAAAACCGTGACGTCACTTGATGGAGTGGCCGTCAGCCGCGACCTACACAACATGGCAACGCCAAGTGAAATCAAACATGAGTTGCGAGCCCCCACAGCCTGAAAGGTCAGATACTGTGCTGTAGGCGAGTGCAGCAGCTCAGCAGGAGACGGATATTCTTTGCACACATTTCAATCTGATCCAGATACTCGAAAGAAGTGGATTCGATTCGTGCAAACATGCCAGGCCGGAAAGTTCTTTTTACCACGTCAGTTCCAGCTGGACCACGGAAACGAGCTATTCCGATGATTGCCGAACCCGTTCGAGTGGATCAAAAACTTCGTCTGCATTGTGCGCGTATACTTTGAAGGCGGAGTGGTAAGCTCGTACAGATGAGTACTCTTGGACCCTATCCACCATCAAGGGCTTCGTCTCTGTCTTGGAGCATTCCGCACCACCCCTGTGTACAGCCTGTACGCAGAGGCAGGTGAACCCTCACTGTCCAAACGCAGGCTGAAACTATCTTTGAATTGCTATATCAGACTGTTCCCCGGAACCGGAAAAACCCTGCCTATGACTTTGTCTTTGACCCTCAGTTCCAAAGTAAATTCGAAAACAATCCCTACTGTATTCCGCCGTTTGGTCTTCGTATGCAGCCTCATGCACAGAATGCAGGTCTAGACCTAGGAGTTGTGTCCGATTTTTCCAAGTTTCCAGATGAGCCTTCATGGACCTTTTCCACACCAAAAAATTTCTTTTGACCTTGCAGTTTTTCGCAAAGAGTCCACCAGCTCTCTGGCATACAAGGCATTGTACGCTGACCTCTGTTCGAAATTCCCATCCTATCAGAAAATTATCACTGACGGTTCCAAGTCTGAAGATGGAGTGGCTTGTGCAGCCTACTGCCCTGGGGCTCCTTCTCAAATACTGTTAGAACATATTCCTTCAGATGCTTCTGCTTACTCTGCTGAACTTACAGCTCTGGTTTTGGCACTGAGGATAATCTCACAATCTAAGAAGAGGGACTTTCTGGTTCTGTCAGATTCACTGTCAGCTTTGGAGGCCATAGCTGGCCGCAACCTTCAGCATCCAGAAACTTTTACACTTTGAACTTTTTACCAGGTTTGAAAAGCGGATGGCTACAACATTATTCTGGCTTTGGTTCCTGGTCATGTTGGCATCGGAGGGAACGAAATGGTTGATCGTTTGGCCAAGAATGCCACAACAGAGAAACTGTCAAATACATTTATCCCCTGTTCAGATCTGAAACCCCAAATTAACGTTTATGTCAGAGACCTCTGGCAGGAGGATTGGAATACACAGACGGATAACAAACTCTTTGAGATCCGTCCAAACCTTAAGGAGTTCCTCTCATCTACGTCCGGTGGTCGTAAAGAAGAATCAGTTCTGTGCCGGCTGCACACCGGCCATTCGTATTTTACCCATTCCTACCTTTTAAAGGTGTGAAGAAGCTCCGTGGTGCATTCCATGTCATGTGCCACTCACAGTGAAACATATTCTTTTAGAGTGTTGGGACTTGCACGATGTGAGACACAAACATTTTACAGCAGATTCTATGAAAACCTTGTTTAGAGATGTTCCGCCTGATGCGATCTTTGAGTTCTTGAAAGAGATTAACATTTTTCATCGGATCTGAGATTTTACAGTGGAAAGATTTTTTCAACAAACTTTCGGATGGATTGTTCGATGTATTTTAAAGACTTGTGTCAATGAATGACTGACTTGTGAGTTGATTTTAACGTGGTGACATCCCTGATGTGGCCCTTTGCTGTCGGCTGGGCTATAAGCAACATTATCTTATCTTATCGTACAGATGAGTACGATAGTCGCACGTTTATTCTGTCTCTTATCTATGGACAGATCACAATTGTTAAATTAAATGAACGCGTTAAGACTTCAGGAAGGAGAATCTCCGCTCGCACGGGTGATCATATCAAGAAGTCAGTCGGTAGCCTCCCTCGAGACTTCGGTAAAGTCCGTACGCCTTCGGAATGCTGTGTTCGGGCGTCCAGCTGGAACTGAATAGCTCGTTTCCGTGGTCCAGCTGGAACTGACGTGGTAAAAAGAACTTAGCGTTCAAACTGATAAGGTAAAGGCATTGCAGAAAACATCTCCAGAGTCACATTGGCTGTTGCAATCATAGTCACTGCTTTTACATAATAAATTAAATTCCGAGTGAGATGTGCAAGAACCATCAGAATCGCTTTCTGTCGCCGTCGCTGACACTCATGTGACGTCATATCCAAGAGCAGTTAAGCCATGCCAAGATTTAGTTGATTCTCCCGTTTCTTGATTACAGGTGAAAAAGCCCACTTTCGCGGATCGATTTCGTGTGATGGGAGCTAATCGGATGTTTATTTTACCAATTTATCGAACATTTCATATTTCTGCATAGGCTGACCAATTATCGAAAACCTCTAAAGTAGACCTTTAAGTCCCAGTCAGGCCTCTCACTAATTAGACCACTTGGCAGCCATAAGACTGCTTTGCAAAGCTGGCATTCGTCCGTTTTGTTTTTGTTTCTAGTCACGGAGAGAGGACAGTAAAGGGGGGGCGATAATGCCCATGGGTGTCACCTCCAAGGGATATCCATGACACCAACAAGCTTTTAGGATCACGACACTGGGAAACGGTAGAGAGAGAGAGAGAGAGAGAGAGAGGGAGAGAGAGAGAGAGGGTGGAGGGAAGGGAGAGGAGGGTGCGGAATGAGGAGAAGGGAGAGTTGTCTGAACGGAAGAGCTGCAACGTGAGTAGTGTTTAGAGGTAAAAGGCAGTGCAGGAAATTCCATCCCGCCCCTTCCCTTTCCCTGTCACCCCCACCTCAACCTCCCCCCCCCCCCCCCCCCCCCCCCCCTCATACGTACAAACTACTCACGCCATAAGGTTGCCTTTGAAAGTTTTGTCCTGTTTTACTCTTCAGATCCACCAAAGAGCCTGTCATGGGGTACACGTGAGTAAGGGAGGTAAATGAGAAGGCAAATGTGGAAGGGGAATCGTTAGAGGGGGGGGGGGGGGGGGGGGGGGGGTAGGCGAAGGGAAGGGCGTCGGGGGCAGGGGAAGAAGTCTGGGAAAATCTCCATCACATTCATCACGGTCAATACACATCATAGCCACCATACATCAAGCTGCAAACAAAGAAAAAAAAAAGGAACATGGCTGAGGCATCACGGACGCGAGGCATGGCAGAATGAGGGGCAGGGCCAGGGGTATTGTCATGCACGAGCAGATGCATTCACAGCGGCAGGACCCTAACTTTGCAGCTGTTTGGCTGTAAAACGCAGATTCGCGCTTCGAGTCCAGGAGATGCTGGGTCAATGAAGGGAGATTTACAGGAATCTCTGTGCCTCTGTGCGTCAGGAAGCGAGTTAGAATGCATTTGTATTAATGAATGTGTTGCTATGCGTCTCAGAGAGACAGAAACACACACAGAGAGACAGAGAGAGAGAGAGAGACAGAGAGAGAGAGAGAGAGATGGGGGGGGGGGGGGGTTAGAGGTTGGGGGTTGTCTGCTTCCCCTGAGGCCCAGATGAAATGGTGGCTGAATCATTAGGACTCGATGATATTGCTTTGATGAGTATCGCTCATCAATCCTGAAGTGCACAGCTGACGTTTGAGTCTCACATTTTAAGAGGGGCTGGTTCGTTTGAACCGGGTAATATTGGCTTGTTCGGTATTGGTCGTTACTGCCGATCCAATAGGCCTCTTTGATTAGCTCAGCGGCATATACCGAGCAGATACGTAGAGGACGGTTGGATAGGGTGGGGAAATCTTGCGTTCTTAGTTTTATATGCATTGAAGTAAGCTGGCTGCCATCATGAAAAACGTAGGCAGTCTCATAAGCCGTCGAACAATATATGTACTTGAAAGCAATGAACAAAGCTTTTATTGAAATATATTATGTTTCAGAATTTGGTACTGCTAATAACAATTACGATTCACACACACACACACACACACACACACACACACACACACACACACACAGACTGGGACAAACAAAGAGATTGCGAGGAGGAAGATACATCGGAAGCACAAGAAACAGCAACAGTGAAGAAGAGCTGGGGCTAAAAGGAAACAGGAGAGCGAGTGCAATGACATCCCTGACACAAACCACACTATGGTAGCTCTGTTAGTTCTCTGTTGTTTCTTAATCGAGGCAGTACCCGTTTCAGATTCCCCCAAGGAGAGGCAGAGTAACCAAAAGCTTAGGCATGTTAAGCAGGAAAAACACCTCTCTCCCTCACCAACCACTTGCCATTCATGCGAGCTGTGCTGGTCCATTAAGTCCCAGTCAGGCCTCTCGCTGATTGGGGCACTTTGCGGCAACAGGACCGCTTTACAAAGCTGGCCATCGTCTGTTTTGTTTTTGCTTTCAGTCACGGAAAGAGAGGGAGGAGGGGGAGCATGGGGATTGGGGGAGGGGGAGGGGGGGGGGGGGGGGGGGGGGGGGGGGAGTCGATAATGCCCATGGGTTTCACCTCAAGAGAGATGTCAATGACACCAACAAGCTTTTAGGATCATGACGTTGGGAAGTGGTAGAGACAGAGAGAGAGAGAGAGAGAGAGAGGGAAGAATGGAGGGAAGGGAGAGGAGGTGTGGAATGAGAAGGACTGAGGTTGTCTGTGTGGAAGGCCTGCAACGTGAATAGCGTTTATGGGTAGGAAAAAGACAGTGAAAGAATGTCCCTCTGTCCGCTTTCCTTTGTCTCTTAACCCCTCACCTCCATCCCTTTTCCTATATACTACTTATAAACACCTACGCCATGAAAATGATGTTTTCTTTGAAAGTTTCATCCAGTTCTACACTTCAGCTCCAACAGAGGAAATAGAGTTACAGGGCAAATGTGAATAAGGGTGGTGAATGAAAAGGCAACTGCAGGTGTGTGTGTGTGTGGGGGGGGGGGGGGGGGGGGGGGGGGGGGGGGGGGGGGTGATAAGAAGGTGGAGAGGGAAGGGCTTGAGGGGCTGGGTAGGAAGACTGGAAGAATATCCATCACATTTATCACGATCAATACACACCATACCCAACATACCTCAAACAACAAACAAGAAAAAAAAAAAAAAGACACTATATCACTGAGGCATGATCTGATGATGCGAGGCGTGGCGAGGGCCAGTGGTATTGTAATGCTCGAGCTGGTGCATTTACAGCTGCAGGACCCTAACGTTTGAGCTATTTAGCTGTCAAACGCTGGTTTGTGCCTCGAGTCCAAGAGATGCTGGGTCAACGAGGCAAGATTGGTATGAAATATTGAAGCCCCTGTGCATGGGAAAGGAAGTGAGTGAGAATTCATCAGTGTTAATGTATGTGTTTCTATGCAAGAGAGAGAGAGAGAGAGAGAGAGAGAGAGAGAGAGAGGGGGGGGGGGGGGGGGACAGGGGTTGGGAGAGGGGGTTGGGGTTGGGGTCATCTGTTTCCCCTAAGGTCTCGATGAAATGGCGATTGAATCACTAGGAAGGGGCGATCTTACTTTCATGAGTATCGCTCATCAATCTTGAAGCGCTCATTAATCTTGAAGTGCACAGACTCGTTGATAGAGGATGGAGTGACACTAGCAGACTGGCTGGGGACCGTGCACAGTGGAACGCCTTTGACTGCCTCATACGTCACAAGACGCGGGAGCATCTAAGTAAGTAAGAAAGTAAGTAAGTAAGCACAGCTGATGTGGGAGACATGAGTTGTAAGAGGGGCTGATTCATTTGCACCGGGTGATACTGAAATGTTGGGTATTGATCACTGGGGATGTGACAGGCTTCTTTGATTAGCTTAGTAGTATAAATCGAGCAAATTCGTCGAGGATGGTTGGGTAGAGAGGGGGGCTGGGGGGGGAAGCTTTCATTGTCAGTTATATATGAATTTAACTTAATGACCTGCTGTCATGAAAATTTAAGCAGTTATATAAAACATCAAACGATACGGACATGGAAGTGATAAGCAAAGCTTTTTTTTTTTTTTTAAGTTTTATTTCAAAATTGGGTGTGCTTACAATACATAATGATTACTAGTCTCCATCAAACACCTTTTACAACTACCCCCCCCCCCCCTCCTCCTCTGTTCCTTCAATTCCATGTCACTCATGCCTCACAATGTCAGACACATTAAACACTTTCTGGTGTCATGGACATACCTTGCAGTGACACCAGTGGACAGTACTGAACCAAAAACAGCGAAGAGAAAAAGACAGAGAGAGAAAGAGAAAGCTCAGACAAAGGTCGCTTGATACAGGAAATGAGCGGCTGGAACCAGCACACCTTGCCTGAAAGACAAGTTGTTGATGAGAATGAACCAACAGTTTGCGTGGAAACTCTACTGATCAGAGGGTTTCACAAGTAACAGTGTCCTTTCGGGAAAAAAAAAAGTAAACAATTCGGAGCGAATTTTTCTGCTTTCACATCTGCCATACTTCTGTCTCTAACCCCAAAAGCATTATTCCAACGCCGCGCATTCTAGACACCCTATACCCATCCACATCCATGTTCTTATTGTTGCTACAGCAACATCAGCAGAGACAGGAAGCAGTCTGTTCATAAGTCATGAGGCAACTGATTTCCTTTCTTGATTGCTATCCCGTAAAGACGTCGTTAATTCGTTCGCATCAAAGATTAAACGATTATACAGGGAAAGGGGGTTGAATCGGAGACTGGGTCGCTCTCTCTCTCTCTCTCTCTCTCTCTCTCTCTGTCTCTCTCCCTCTCTCCCTCCCCTCCTCTCTCTCTCTCTCTCTCTCTCTCTCTCTCTCCATTTTAACCAGAGACATGAACATGCCAATGGGATGCTGCTTCACATCTGTTGTTTTTCCTCAGT
>JADBJO010000965.1:733290-735790 GCA_016801955.1 Conus betulinus | reverse complement strand
AAATACTCTAAATATCTGACTATGGGTGCTAATCATACTAACAGACAGACAAACCAATCAGGCTACGTATGTGTGTGAAAAGACAATCTCCTTTGAGGAAGGAAAAGAAAAGACTGGTGAGTGTAAAACATGACTGGATAGAGGATAGCGGAAAGCACCGACAGAAAAACCAGGGGAAGAGGAACAGCTGCACTTCACTGAACTTTATTACACTCACGACATCATGAATAAATTAAGCTGGGAAAGTATGACGTGGTTCCTTGCCTGTCTGGCTCATTAGCTATGCATGTGCGGCTCTTCTGAACAGCGTGATTGGCTCATGACCTATGCGCATGCTCCTACTCCCAACATGAATGATTCAGAACGCGCCTGCCCTGCTTGTCTGTACAGACCCAGCAAGTGTCATTCATTTGCTCTTTTTATCAGTCACCAGACCAATACGTATGACAATACAAATACAGAAAACACACATGAGAAACAGTCCAAGCTCTCATTCGTTCTCTTTCCTTTTAAATTCCAATTAATTCTTGACACAAGCTAGATAGAGATGTTGTGTGATGGCTAGATATTAGATGGGAACCAACGTTCATACTAGCAGGGTGTTTAGGAACGTGCAGACCTCCATCAAGGTCGGACGGACCCTGAATCTGTCCTTTGATTGAGATCCACATCACAAATCTGCAGGAATATTTACTGGGTTCTTTCTTAAGACACGTTTTAGATTTCTGGCCAGATTAATTACAGATTGGTTGGGTATTTTTTTTTTGCGTAATCCTGGTGAATGGATCCTGAATCGCCCTTTTCCCCTTGCTTTAGGTGGCTACAGTAGAACAAGGCATCACATGAAGGTTGGAAGGTGAAAGAAAAATACTGTAAAGAAGAAGAAGGTAAAAGAATTAGATCGATTGCAGCACTGACGAAACACATCTTGTTCCAAAAAATCAGACCAAAAAAGTTCAGCCTCCATAACACTCTATGCAACCTCTGCATCTGTGTTAATGCGTTTTGGTCACCTTGCAGATTCCCCAGAAAGGAAGCAAGGCAACAACTGCCGAGGTGTGCTCATCAGAAATAGCGCGCGTCTCTGTCTCACCAACCACTTGGTATTCAGACAAGGTGTGCCGGTCCATTAGTCCCAGTCAAGACTCTCACCAATCAGGACACTTTGTGGAAACCTGACTCCTCTATAAAGTGCACCATTCTTCAAGGGATACGTACACTACCAACACCAAGCTTTTAGGAACATGACGCTGGGAGGCAGGAGTGACAGAGAGTGAAAAGAACGGAGGAGGACGCAGAAAGGAATAAGCTACATGGACGCTTTAGGCATATCAAATAGAGATGGGTTGGGAGAAAATAACATTGGACAAACGGTGTTTTTTTTGCCGTTAGGCTTGAAATGAAATTTTCCAGGGCGTAGTCTCTTTTTCTCCCCCTGTCTTTGTTTTGATGTCAGACCAAAACACTGATCTAATTTCTCATTTTGAATAGTTTGATCGTTGGCAGTGTTTGTTTTTTTTTTCTGGATGGTAGCTAACTGCAGTAGGTTAACCGAATACGTCAGGGGATGTTCCAAACAAGAGCAATGGCGAAAAAGAACAGAAGTGAAACAGTATCTCGTTGACTTGTTCATGCATCCAGTTTAAATATAAAATAATAAAACATTTGAGAGAGAGAGAGAGAGAGAGAGAGAGAGAGAGGGGGGGGGGGGGGGGGGATGGAAGAGAGCTGCCTCCCAGTGGAGGGAGATGTTCACTCACACTGGGACACTGGATGAACAAATATTGGTGACAGTTGGGGCATAAGTAAATGTTCCCTCGCCCTCGCATTTGTTTGGATCAGAACAGTTACATGCATGCTATTGTATTCTAGCTGTGCCGTGTCTCCTGTGGTGGGTTTCCTTGTGAGCAGAATGGGAGCTACTATGCCACTGATCACATTACCATGCTAGCTGTCTTAATACAAACTGATTTTCATCAGATCTGGCCAGTCATTTTTCTGTCTCTGCCTGCTGCCTGCCTGCCTACCTATCTGTCTGCCTGCCTACCTGTCTGTCTGTCTGTCTCATTCCCTCTCTGTCTCCCCTTCTGTCTCTGTCTCTCTCTCTCTCTCTCTCTCTCTCTCTCTCTCTCTCTCTCTCTCTTCTGTATGTATATGTGTGTGGGGGATGGAGGGTGAAAAATGAAAACATTAACTTTTTTAATCACATTAAAAGATTTTTTAAAGTTTCAACACTGCAATATGATATGAATAATCATCACATTTATTATACATTGATATGTGATTCAGTGGCAAAATGAAACATTACTAAGAGTGTACCCAGTATTACAATAAAGTACATGTTCAGAACACACACACACACACATACACACACACACACACACACATACACACGCGCGCGCGCGCGCGCGCGCCCACACGCACACACGCACGCACGCACGCACACACATATTTTGTTTTCTGTCATAATTGCCTCGTTATGAGTATGTGCAATACTATA
>JADBJO010000965.1:710790-728290 GCA_016801955.1 Conus betulinus | reverse complement strand
TTACCGACCTCCCCCCCCCCCCCCCCCCCCCCCCCCTCTCTGTCATTTAAAAAGCAAGGAACCACGACAATGGCACACTCTGTAAAGGGAGTCTTGTTGCTGCTAAGTGCCCGGACTGGCGAGAGGCCCTGACCGGGACTTAATGGACTACTAGACGCCTCGCCTGAATGGCAAGAGGGTGATGGAGTAGAGGGTGTTCTCTCTGCTGAACATGGTTAAACTGTCGCTTTACTTTCCTCTGGCGAGGCCCGGAAGGGGGGGCAATGCCCCAAATGTCACAACAGAGGTCAGGGAACCGAACGACGCCCGCATTATTTGTCGTATGTTGTCCTGTCTGTCCGTCTTTTAGTTTCAGTTTTTCTTTGTGGTTCTTTCTTGGACTTGTTTTTTTTTCTTTGTGGCTTCTCTCTCTCTCTCTCTCTCTCTCTCTCTCTCTCTCTCTCTCTCTCTCTCTCTCTCACCACCTGTGTGTGTGTGTGTGTGTGTGTGTGTGTGTGTGTGTGTGTGTGTGTGTGTGTGTGTGTGTGTGTGTGTGTGTGTGTGTGTGTGTGTGTGTGTGTGTGTGTGTGTATGTGTGTGTGTGTGTGCATATGTGTACGCGTATGAGTATAGAGATAGATAGAGAGTGAGACTGAGAGAGAAAGATTCAGACAGAGACAGAGAGAGATAGACAAAGACAGAGAAACACAGAGACACAGAGACAGAGAGGGGGGGGGGGGGGGGGAGAGGGAGGGAGAGAGAGAGAGAGAGAGAGAGAGGTAGAGAGAGAGAGAGAGAGAGAGAGAGAGAGAGAGAGAGAGAGAGAGAGAGAGAGAAAACACATATACACACACATACACGCACACGCAAAATACACATATGTGCGCGCACACACACACACACACACACACACACACACACACACACACACACACACACACACACACACACACACACACACAGCGTACGTGCACACGCGCTCCTAATTAAACACACACACACACACACACACACACACACACACACACACACACACACACACACACAGGTTTTTACTTTTTGATGAAACATGGTTACAACCAGGACACTGGGAGAGCACAGACTTCCACCGTGGTCTGACAGATCCTTGATCCTGATCGCCATCACAGATCCGCACCAAAGTGTCATGGCGTTGCTTTAGAGTCCTATTACATCCTTCCACCAAGTTTAGTCAAACACTTTTTTTTTTTCTGATTTTGCCAAGATTAAGGTAAAACGTTGAAGTCCACGAGTGTAATGGCCACTGGGCCATGACCCCGTGAGTGGTACAAACTCACGACCGTCACACCCACTGATAAACACTCTATTTGACTACAGGTGCTAATCATATGAAGAGACAGACAAACAAACCCAATGGACAAATATGTGTCAAAAGACAATCTCCTCGGAGGAGGGAGAAAAAAAAAAGGTTGGTGAGTGGAAAACGTGATTGTGTGGAAGATAGCGGGAAGCACAGATCTGTGGCAGCGGTAAAACAGGGGCGGGGGAACAGCTGCGCTTCCACCTTATCACGCACGCGACATCACGAATAAAACACACTGGGACTGTGCGACTGGGTTCCTTGCCTGTCTGGCTCATTACCTATACACGCGCACCTGTTGTGAACAGCGTGATTGGCTCCAGACATGGGAGCGTGCACCTGTTCCCAACACGAATCATACAGAGTGCGCCTGTCCTGCTGGTCCGTACAGACCCAGCAAGCGTAATACATCGTTTCTCCTTTTCCCAGTCAACAGATAACAAACCAATACGTATGATAATCTGAATACAGGACACAGAGATGAGAAACAATCCAGTCTCTGATTCGTCCCGTTTCCTTTATAATTCCACTTAATTCTTGACACAAACCAGATAAATGTTGTTTGTGATGGCACTATCTAGCACTTGTCGATACTTCAAGAGAGCACTCTGGACAAAACTCATAACACAAGGGCGTGTGTTTTCAGGGCAGTCAAACAATATCGGCACTCACTACCAAGTTCATTTATGTTCCAGTGAGATCTTCACGCTGCAGAGCCCTCAAGGTTCAAAGCTCCAGTGGCTGTGGCTCTCAAGTCTGTTCTGCACTGTGGTGCAATTATTAGTGCATCTTTGATGCCCGGCAATAATTCCGTCAAATATCCGTTTATCTATTCCTCCAACCCTAACCCAACCGCCACCTCCTCAGATTGGAAGAAACTGACAATGTAATACTTCCACAAAACAAAAACGGCTAGCTCTCTATGCAACCACGTTTTTTTTCTCAATCAAAACATTACCGAACTCAGAGCGGTCACTGCACGCGATGCATGCATTTTTTTCTGTCAATAAACTAATTGCCACAACCTTCTGGGGGCACTGTCTGCATTATTCGTTTGTCTTTCTGTCCATTTGGTTAAGTGGGGTACTCCCATAAGGAAACGAGTAACTTTTACAAGACTGCACAGCGAAACTTGAATAAAGTCAGACAAATTGTGCAATCTGATGCAAGCGCAGTTAACTAAATTGTCTCTGTACTGACTTGGCCTGCGCTTTTTTTCAGGGCATTGATTGTTCGTCTTTGTATTTGTCTGACTTTACAAGTTTCTGGCTGTGCCAGTCTTGAATAAAAGTTACTCTCAGGGAGCATTGTCTGTTCATTGTTTGCTGTTCCCTGCCTCATTTCATTTCCGATTTCTGTCCATTTGTTGTCGAGGTAATTCAGAAAACGGCTGGGCAGACCTTCGCTCAAATTTTAAAGGGCTGTTTGTAGGTTCATTGTTTAGAAATATTTGGGGTCTAGTCTGTGCAACAGCAGCTTGAAGACATCTGCTGTACGGATCTGCTACAAAAATTCAATAGATATGCCCGTTGGCCACATTGTATTTCTCCACCGAGATTCTTTGAAATCAACACTGTATGATTCTTTTCCTCGTAATTATACTGAACATACGCTAGATGCTTTTGACCCAGATCCAAACCACAAACGTTTATGCATTCGTTCTTTAATCACGGTGCATCTTTTCATCACGTGTAGTGAAAATCGGTTTAGCAGGTTTTGCGCAATGTTGCTGAGAGACAGACAAGCAAACCAGCAAACGCAAATAAAAACATGTTTTCTTGGCGAAGACACAACGAACTGGCGGAGGAAAAACTATTTGATCTCAGACACAAACACAAACACAGACAAAGTAACAGAGACAGATACAGACACAAAGACAAAGACACTGGCATCAAGACAAAGACAAAAAACAAACAAAGAGAACTTCAAAGATACAAAGACAAAAACACAAAGCCAAAGACACAAAGACAACAAAAGCAGGCACACATATACTGATATCTACGACAAAGAAAGCCCATCAACAAATGTACAACACATAATCAGCTTGATTTCAGAGACAACAACAGCAGCTTTTGTCAAACCAGTCGTAAAGCGTCGATTTAAGGAACACCCATTATCATTTTCAGACATTTTTTCGCATTCATTTTGTTGGTTTGGGCTCAACTTTGCATTTAAACAAGGAACTGAACTTTGAAACTTTGGCCGTTAGTTGAATTTTTTTTTCCTGATTCTGTTTTCATATTCATGAAAAACAAACAAATAAAACAGTCACTTAAAAGCACACTGAAACCCACACAGAGAACATGCGCGCACACTGCGCCCGCACACACACACATACACACACCCACACGCACGCACTTTAGCATGCACGAACACACACACACTCCACACACGCTGCCCCCGCGCGCGGCGCACACACGCACACACTCACACACAACACATACCCCGCCCACAATGCACAACCCCCCCCGAAGACCCCCCACCACGTCCCCAGCAATGCCCACATACACGCGTGCCGGCGCGCGCTCACACACACACATACAAGCACACACGAAAGCAGCTTTTACACACACACACACACACACACACACACACACATCACACCACACCACACACAACGCACACACACCACACGCACGTACGCACACACGCTGTATGCGCGGAGCACACTACGCGCACACGCGCTCAATTTCACACACCACACACACACACACCCATACACACACACACACACACACACCCACACACGCACGCAATTTACACACACACGCAATTTCACACACACACACACACACACACACACACCACACCACACACACACAACGCATTTAGCACACACACACACACACACAACACACACACACACACACACACACACACACTCACACACACACAGGATCACACATGCACGCACCCACAGCACACACACAACACACACCACACACACACACACACACACACACACACACACACACACACACACATACACACACACACACACACACACACACACACACACAAACACACACACACACACAACACACACACACACACACTGAAAGTACACGCGGAAACTATTGCAAACCTCTATGAATCTGAACAGTCCTTTTGCTCTTTGGATGCTTCTGTCATCCAGATCGACACCAAATGTTGCAAGTTCGTTACGTAACTACTAATGCGTGAAAAAGTGCTCCCCATATTCCGTCCTTTATTGAATTAATGTGCATTAAATTTTCGATGGCTTCCAAATGACATGGCAACTGTCAAGTTGCTTTGTTTTCCTGTTTTTTGACTGATTAAGTTTGCTTGTTTCTGTCGATTCTTTTATTTAAACAATTATTTTTTTTATGTCCTCTCTGATTATTACTATTCTTATATATGTGTTGTGATAAGACAAAGAAACGCAGAAAATGCTCAATAAGGGACTGGAATTGTTCTCATTTTATTGTATATTATTATAAGTAGTAGTAGTAGTAGTAGTAGTCAGTAGTGGTACAGGAGCTGTGTTGGTAATCACAGAGTGATATCACGTGATTGATTATTGATAATCAAAGATGATGATGAATTATGATCATTACGATGATCATCATGATGATTGTTTTGGTTGTTATTATTGTCTTATTACCTTATGTATGCGTTTGTAGTAGTCTTATTTGTAATCTGTGGTTTTGCCTTTGAAATAAAAACGATTCATTAAAGAAAAAAAATGTTTGCAACAAGCACGTGCATTCTTACATTTTTCAAAACTTATTTTACGCAGGTCCAATTTTGTTCAGCTAAAACGTGGCTTCGAGGAGAACGAGCACATTGCAAACAAACAAAAAATGGTTTGATTCGTTCTTCAGAAGCTCTTGTTTGAAATTTTACGAAGCTCATGGGTGTGAAACGTAAGCACCTGCATGAAACAGACAAACTGTGATATGATGACATTCTTCATTTACAACACATTTTCCCACTTATACTTCAAATTCCCACTTATACCTTCAATTTATTCCCACTTATGCTTCAAAAACTCACTTTGATCATGATGCCATTATTTTCTTTTCATCCAATCTTATGGAGCCACTGTTTGTCAAGCAATGATGATGCTGAAGTTGAATTACTATGGACTACCACAATCATTTTCACCATGTCCGCCATTCATTCTGTTGCTAAAAAAATGTTCTGTTCCAGTCTTGTTTTATCCTGGCCACATAGCCCCCGTCTTCTTTTGTTTATGTCCGCGTTTCTTTTCGGCAACCCCCGTTTCATATTCAGACTTATCCTGTATGAATATACAGTGCTATCAGCATACACAAGAGTCGGGAGACTGAAAGTGGCAGTGGTAGGCTTTCACACTCGTTTATCCTCTCCAGTTTCAATCACCACCATAGGTGTAATGAAGTGGAGGAACACTCGTGTGTTTTATCTCTTTCTGGGCTGCACTTGTGACATATTCTGTCCCTTTTTTTCGCTCCCTTGAAACAGCGGGTGCGCAAGGGCCTCGTGTCGCCGTGCCCGCCTGTTTAAATTGCTGTTTCTTGTAAAATGCTAGTGTGTCGAGGATATTTTTATGAATGTCTAGACGGACTTCCCTTTGTAAATTTGGAACAGATGTCAACAGACTGCCATATTCTTTAGGCTCTTTTGTACGTGCCAAGTCAAGTCAAGTCAAGTCAATACACTTCATCATCTCCAAAGAGAAATTAAGATAAAAGACTATATGACATTTAAGTATAGACTCTTCGGAATGATTTGGCTCCGGGCAGTCCACCATCAGTGGCAGTCATCTTTCCGACTTTTGTTTCGAGAAGATTGTGTTGTTTTTCCAGCGGGCACTGTCTGCAGCCTGCGTGCTAGTCCCAACATTTTGTACTTCAAGTGAGGCAATAACTTTGACTGGTCCCTCCCGGGAGACACCGAAGTGGATCGCTCGTCTTCAAGTGCATACGATGTGCGAAACTTGAAGCTGAGGCTAGACTTCCTGTGCGCGGAGGAGGGCGACTCCTCAACTTTTTTGCTCAAATCGGCTGCGCACAGTGAGGGTGTCTGAATCTGCGATGTCAGTCTGTGACGGTGTGGAAAGAACTTTGTCCCAGTGGGCCGGACTTTTGGCTTTCTAACTGCATGGCGACAAACCTATGACGTGGGGGGCTGTATGGAATTCACGGGAACTTACTAAGATGTTGCTTTCCATGATTCCTTTTTCATCAGGAAATGGGGCATAAGCGCTTTTTAATGCACTGTGGTTGTGTGAATCAAAAGGATTTAAGCAGCATGCATCTTATAATTTTACCCTCGAACATATGTTGCAATGCAGCTATTATGGCTTTTGTTGTTGTTGTTGGTGTGTGTTTTGTTGTTGTTGCTGCTGCTGCTATAATTGTGTGTTTGTTTTGTTTCGTTGTGTTGTTGTGTTGTTGTGAAGATTTGTATAATTCTAGGATCTGCTGAAAACCAGTTGTATGCGATATGCTGCATCAGTAAGTTGGGGTTTGGTGGTTACAGGAAATCAGCGCTGGACAAGTGAGAAATTTTGCTTTACAGAGGTCTGCAGTAAGTCCGTCTGCTCACAATTTTATAGATTGTTTTTCCGTTTTCAGAAAGAATGAGTTAAAGATTCTTTACTGTTGTTTTTGATCTGAGTAACTCAGTGATGGGTGGGATTTTACAGGAACAGTTTGAAGGGAAAGTCTAGCATTTGTGGCCTTGTCAATGTCAATTTGATGCATAAAAGGTTTATGTGCTGAGAATTTTCATATCAAGACAAGTAGTGTGAGAGATTTGTAATTTTTGAAAGAGTGTTAAGATTTGTTTTTGCGATTGTGGAATGCCCTCGGTTTTGGAATGCTTTTTTGTATTCATGGAGTTCAACCATGATGTGGATGAATGGTACGCTGATTGGATTGTGAAGTGTAGTTCCCTCATGGAGGAAGGGTGGAAAATTTATTGTTGCTTCAGAGGAAGCTCTGACACGGACATAGGAGGATTCCTATTGGTACCCTCCTGGGGTTTAATATTGTTAGGACTAGGATGTCCTGTGCACCCCTGGTTTGTTATGTTACATGCTTTTGACTGGTTTTGTCCGTGCAGCCCTTGGTTTGGGTGTGCTTAACCTTGGTGGTGAAGGATGCCTGGCGTGGCAAGTTTCACTTCATTATAGTGAGAAGTATACTGCGTCTACTAGGGTAGCTTGTTGCTTATTCCCCTAATGTGGAGTACCAGTTGGGGCTGTAAACTGTTTCAAGCAATTACTTAAAGTGTATTGTAATGTACAAAGTTTGAATGACTTATAAATTTTGGGATTTGCGCTATTTGGAAAAAGAGAAGATGAACTTGACGCGGAAAAGACAGAATAATTGGAAATAAATATAAAATATTGTTGTATAAAGAGTTCTTTCTGTACCCAACTGTAGTGGAATAGTGGGCGGACCGATCTGTGTGAATTGATATTTTGGATTTGGAGTGAGATGTAAAGGAGTTAAAAGGAGCTATGAATAATAAGAGCGAAAGCGAAAAATTAAAGACAATTCATTTTAGAGGATAACCCTAGGCGCCTCAGGTTCATTAACAGAATCCCTCAGCGTCCGTGGTGTTCCCGACTAAAGTAGACCAGTCGTGTGATTGATAGCTGTGTGTTATCCGAGGTTTTACCGAGCCGGGCTGCAACAAAGCCTCCTCCTCGACAAGTCCAGAAAGATGCCTTATCTTAACTGCAATGATTTTAGAGAATAACTGCTGTGTACCATGTATTGTTGTTTGGCATTACTTGAAAAACTTTGAATATTGTCATTATTGTTTATATTTGTTAAATATCTGTATTAAGGCGTAAGAAGTAATTGTTGGAACCGACTTGCCTTGAACATAAGATTTACGACCCTTTTCTTTATTCTGATTAAAGGAGCGTTTTATCGAAAAACTAATATTTGTGTGATATGCTCCTTTGGGGGACTGGAGTGATTGTGCGCTGCGTAGGGAGTACGCAACTGTGGTTGTGAGTGACAATGTTGTGGTGCACAAACTGGTGGGTGATTATTCCAACAGGATTCCTGACCTCACCATACACCAACTATCAACTGGGGACGTTTCGGAGTGAGGGTGTGGTTTCAGTGGAGTGTGGGGAACCTTTGCCTTCTAGCGGGAGTGAGTATCATCAAATGCAACAAAAGCTACCCCACCTTCAGCACTACTTCATTTGAGTCTGCATCTTAAAGCTCCCTCTCATTGTCCCCCCTTTTTTCCGATTTCCCACCTAACTATAAATTAATGACATAATCTTGCTATAAAAAAGTGGTCATGAAATAGAATGCACCTTGCCTAGACATTATAATCATAGCCAATAATCCGTCCCGGGGTGGCTATGACAAATGTGCACTTATTGATAATAAACTGTCAAACGTATATGTCATTTCGCAGTCTGGGACTTTTGGTTTGCGAGAGGACTGGTATCTTTCAAAATTTAAACATATTCATATCTAATGAAGAAATAAACAAAGGGCAAAAGAGGGGAATTTTCTGTCTTGAAAATATGGTATCCTCCCCCAGAGGTTTGTGCAAACTCATGTAGGACTTATTCTTTGGTGTATTATCCAGCAAACCACTTGCTCCCGTGTGAATCATCAAATGTCTCTAATTGTTAAGAGTTCAATGTGCTTCCTTACCATGTCGGTTGGAAAGATGGCAAGTCCATCCGTCTCTCCATGATAGAACAAGCAGTGCTGTCTTGTTTTGTTAACATTCTTGGTGAGCATTTGACCGGAGCGAAATCGAACCCACACGAAGAAGGACAGTGACACCGGCATAGAACACGTTGTTTGATGACACAGATGACCAGATTACGTACTATACTCTTGTATGGACTGGAACAGTCAGTGGCATGTTTAGGGTCTGTGATACCAGCACAGTTTCAGAGGAAGTAATACGTAGGCGCGGATCCGTGATTAGAATAACAGTACACTAACCCCCATTCCTTTCTGGCCCGATGAAAACCCTTTAAAGTATGTTCAAAAAGCCGCAAGACACTGTGATGATGAACAAGCCCCCTTGGGTCAAATTCAATCTCGAAGGATCTTCCTGACACTCACTTAAACAAGCCGAACGGCAGTCCAGGAGAAAAAGAATGTGTAGTTCCCCCAAACCAGGTAACAAGAGGGCTTTTAGCACCTTGATCTTCTCACAAATAATGAATGGATGACTGCAAACAGCGAAACGCATCGGAGAGCACATTACCATGAGAACCAGTAGCAGCACGGAATAGAAGATCTAAATCAGTGGGATATTACAAGCTGATATATTGGGTCATGTGTGAGCGTGAAGGACCTATACAGAGACGACACCCTGTTAAAAATAGTAAACGGCGCATCTTAAACAGCACTAGAGGAAGTGAGATATGAATCAAGGGCATACAACGGTTTTGATGAAGTGGGAAGAATCATGTACTAGAGGGGGCTTTGCGGGGGATTAAGGACGGGGAAAATCAAGTTTGAGTCGTGACCTATTAGAGGGAAGGAAAAGACCAACACAACACATAATAAAGACTTTTCTTAAGATTGATCACCACAGAGGACATAGACTATGTACGCGCTGAGCAAACGACATGCGAGAAGCAGAGTCATCAAGCACCCGTTCAAGGACAAAGGGTTACGCGGAGCAAAGTCTCACAACGTTGCACAACCAGATGGACAGAGGTGTTTTACAAGTTGTATCAAGGTTAATCAGATCAGAGGATACCATTTGTCAAGTGTACATCTGTGGTCATTAAAATCGTCAGGATGACATTCAATATTCGCTGAAGGATGAACGGTAGTGGAGGAATGTCGCTGAACCACTTCACGACGCATGATGGGGTAAAGAATGGGCAAGCCATCTACAAACATCAACTACACAACTCCTGAACACCGCGCCGGAGCGCGACAGGCGGAGGCGGAGAGGCAGATAACATGATTAATACGCTAACTGTTCCACCTGCATCCAAATCTCGCAGCACGCTTGCGGCCAATGATTTCATGTGATGGGCTGATCGACATGACCATTTCCTTTACGAGACAGGTTATACACCACACTGTCACAACCACAGCCGCAATATAGCTTGATCATCCCATGTCATGTCGCGAAGTACCTGCTTAGAATCCTTCTGAAACAAGAAGACTGTCGCAAGCAACACTGGTTTGTCTGCTGAGCAGGCAGGTGCGCAGGGTTGGATCCGCACAGATAGAAGTGCCCATCGAAACAGATGCAGTGCAAATTGGTACCTTAGTGTCATGTTATCTGCCATCACCATGGGCAACGTTTTCCCATATCTTCATACGGACAGCAAGTAAGATGAGATCAACAGACATCGTGTACAGGGAGGCGTGGTGGGCGCCGCACAGTGGAAGAAGTTTAACGCACTGAGCAAAAACTGATAAATCCCATCCGGGGAGAACTTTACTTCAAAGCAAGCAGTGCGGCTAATATCCGTACTGGCCTGCAACTCGAGCGCCGGTTCCACCCATTCAATCATTGAAGTGTGGCAGGAATTTCCTTGCTATCTTCATTCATTTTAAAGCAGAATTTCTGGATTGATGAATCGGGACCTAACATAACTTGAACAGACACGTCAGCAGAACTCCCAGTCTATTAAATGCAGAATTCATCACTTCTCTTGCAGTTGACATCGAGGAACTGATAGCAAATGACAAGAAATCCACAAACCAACACTTGGTCTCAACTGACCAGGATGAAATATCAAAAAGGATTATGGCGAGAAGGGAAATAAAACCCGCCCGCGAAAAGACCGAGCCTGATAGCCAACACCACCATAACAAGCATTGATTATAAGAATATCCATTGACAGAAATAAAAATGGTATAAACAGTTTGGTTACCTGGATCTATCATCGCAATGAGGGACACAAACCCCAGAATTCTCCCCCATACCCCCCCGCCCACTACGAAGCCGCACAAAAAACCCACCACCAACCAGCAATGTCAGACCCTGAACCTAAACGGCCCCCCACAGGAAGGGAGGAAGACAAAAACATCGTGAAAACAGACGATAAATTCCTTCGTTGCGCTGGTATCTACCTGTTTGCATTACATGTCGATGGACCACTTCAACACACCGACTGAGGATCTGAGGATTCCACAGCCCTGGGAAAATGAGATGTAAACGGAAACGTGGCTCAGTTGGCTATGGTCGATAGTGGAAAACGGCAGGAATATGATCGTTGTACTCACGCAAAAAAAGAAGTGAGGTCACAAAAACGTGTCTAGCTGGCAGGTCAGACAGACCATACGATAGTAATGCTGGACTCATTGAGACAATAGAAAACTCTTGTATGGCCTTGTTACCAACGCTTAAGGCAGCTGGGATGACCAATGGTAATAAGCTCCCCCAGGTGGACCGTTAAGAGACGGATGAACGGGAGAGGGGCCGCCCCTGAAACATAGAAACCCGGGTGATGTGGAAGACGGAGACGAAAAACCGCAGAAAGGACCCTACGCACAGGCACGCCATTTGCAGACACACAACGCCTTGTTCACAGCGACACAGGACAGAGGGACCTTTCGAGGAAAGACGGTTCTATACCCCCTATAGCACCTCCCAACCGTCGTCCCGCGCAAAGACACAGGCGAGCAAATGGGGATGGGGCGAGAAGTAAAGCATTATGGTTGTATAGATCCTTGGTGTTACACACATCTAGATTTTTTTTTTCAACATGTACCGTGCGGGCCAGTGGTATCCGGGGACCGCGGTGACAAACGTTCGCAGCGACGCCTGCCACGACAACTTACGGCAGGCGCACTCATCCTATATAGACCCGCGCGACACCACTTCAGAACACAGAGCGCAGAACAACCAGGAGACAGAACACACGGCTACACACGACAGAACAGACAGACTCACACAGACACAACAAACTGACAGACCAGACAGACAGACAATACATCACCACTCCGCCGGTAGACACAGAGTACCTATTCCCAGACACAAACACACACACACACACACACATACACACCCACAAACACGCCAGCCCGCACCAAACAACCCATCCACCAATTCCAAGAGTGCAAGCATCCAACCGCCTACTATCGCACCAGCCCAGTACACATTCATACATAATCCACACGATGCCGCTGCGCTGCGATCGAAGACACCGCACACTTCGATTTCACAGAAAAAAACACACACGCATCAACAGAACACACACACACACACACACACACACGCACAACACACACCACACACACACACACGACTATTCAAAACGTCTGCACAGATTCTAGTTTAGTACAACCTTGGAAATCTTACCGTTCCCAATAAAGTTGGTGTGCGTGGTAGAGGGCGTGCGTTTGCTGCTTGTTCATTGTTTTGTGGTGTGTGTGTGGGTGTGTGGTGTGTTGTGTCGTGTGTTGGGTAGGTGTGGGGTGTGTATGTGTCGTGCGTGGGTGTGGCAGTGTGTGATGTGTGTGTGAGGATGGGTCTTGTTGTGTGTGTGGTGGGGTGTTGAGCTTGTTGCATTCGGCACGTATGACGCCAGTGCGTGCGTCGGCGTGCACGGGAGTGCCTTGCAGATGTGGTGTGTGAGCGCACGCGCGGAACTGCGCCGTCTGACGACGAGCGAGGCTGTCGGCTGGTGTATGCATGTGTCGTTAGGGTGTGTAAGTGTCGTCTATGCTATCAGGATTTGTGCGTACGCGCGCGTTGTGTGTAGTCGAGTCTATTCAGCGGCTCGAGGTAGCAAGGGGGGTGTGGAGGTGGGTGTGTAAAGGCGCCGGGTGTGTCCTGTCTGCCAAGCCTAGCATAATCTAGCACACGATATCTAAGCACACAGGAGAGATGTACGCAGGAACGAATCTCAGGGGGGGGGGGGGGCCAGAGGGGATGGCCCACCCAGGACAGGAAGGCTGCAAAACGGGAAAAGGACGGAAGGAAGGAAGGAAGGCGAAAAGCATGATGGACTCGGACGGAAGTTATATTGTATATAGACAGGGCCACACACTTTGCCTTCCAGTGCGCCTTAGCCGGCTCGACTTCCCATGACTGAATAAACTCTGTTGACACTGCTGGCTCCGGGGTCACCTTGCCCGGAACCAGCCCTCATCGCCTACTGCGCACGTGCAGTTGCTAGGAAATAAGGCCAATGGTTCACACTGCTGGCACAGTCCGAGGAAGAGCTGTAAGCTGTGAAATGAAGGGGGTGTCGGATTCGCGGCGCTGACGTTGCATGGTTAAAACTTAATTTAAAAAATGAAAAATTATCTTGAGTAACCAGTGTGTTGGTATCAGCGAGGAGGCGAGCCACTGTCCCCCTGTTCGCGAGAGAATGAGATGTCGGCGCGAGAGACGCGCGATTTTGATTGAGAGAGGGATTTGATGAGAGAGAGAGCAGACAGACCGACGAAGCAGACAGACATCATAAAGCCGACACCGGAGTACTTGCGCATCTCTTTTTACCGCCTCTCCCCCGAATATCTGACGCGGGCGCGGCGTGTGTCTCTGCGGCTTCGGTAGCCCTGTGCACCGATGTCGCCCGTTAGTGTGGCTTTTGTGTGTTGTGCTCGCGTGTGCATCGGGCTGTTGGTGATAGGATCCAAATTGTGGTCTGTGCAGCACAGGTGTGGTGTCTATGTGATTGTGGCGTGTATATGTGCAGCGACGCAGGGCCTTCTCCCGCACGCGACACTCTAAATAGTGGTTACCGTGCTTTCAATGGATCTATTGTACGTTTGTAAAGGTTTCAGAAATCATAAGTTCCCCATGTGACCATCTATGCGAGGCAACCACGGTACTTCGCCATCGATCTGTGCGTCATTCCCACCCGTATACCGTGGGAACATTAGTGCTATACTCGTGTATATCGTTATTGCAATCGCTGTTAAACTATGCTATGAGCAGTCATACACTGGCTCGGACTCAGAGCAGGTAGCCGTGTCCTTATCGCCCCAACCACCCCCTCCACACACACACCACAGGCTGGCCGCGTAACCAACCACCGCCACCATCTCCCCCATTCAACAACAAAGAAAACAACGGACACTACGCGGACGGTCAACTTCGCCTCTCCACAAGTTCACACCCCACAAAATCCATACGAGAGAAGTAAATATCTTGGCGGTGCTTCCGTTTCGACGAGCTCCATGGAACCATCGTGCGAGCTGGCCCTGACCAACTCCCTGGTTGCACGGATTCACTTGCATGAGTTGTCTGAGATTTTCCTACAGCGAGGCCGGACGAAGCGGTTTGTATGACGGAGACGCTTACCCCCCTAGTGATATGTTACGAGTTAAAACGGGCGTGGGAAAACACCGTAACAACATGCTAAGTTGGTGACAAAAACTGTGCGAGAACACTTGATTGCAAGAAAATCCTCCTATTGTAAACCGTGTAGTGCAGGAGACTGAGACGGCCGACACCTTTTGGACATCTCATCAACGTAGGTTGTGGTATTTACTTGTGAGTTCGTTCACATTTACTAGCCTCTTTATACCCATGTTGTATAGTATACTTGTGGAATCTAAATCCCCAAAATAGGCTATGCGGGGTATGTTTACTCAAAGACCAGTGACACTGACACTTATGATAGTATCCACAATGACAGTGAATACTTGTGTTATCCAACGACAGTGATTAATCTTTGAAATATTACTCAATAAGATAGAGGAGGAAGCTTGATACGTTGTTCTAAAGAGCACGCTCCCACCCCCCCCCGGGCTTGACCACACACCCCACCCTGTGGTGGTACTTCCAGCGAACCCTCCCTAGACGTACCCAGACACCGATGAACTCGGCGAGGACCACACACGCTATCTCTATGCCCCGGCCGGCTGGTCATACAGGAAGGCGGCCCAACCAGCACGATGCCGTAACCACATGCGGAAAAGGAATGTGAGAACTGTGTGTGTGTGACGAACCACTATGTGGTGTGTACAACTCGCCCCTACTGACACCACCCCAAATGTATATTGATGCCTTTGCACGAGCACGTCCTCGTAACGGGAGTGGAAGGTATGTCCCTGTTACGGCAGACTTAGTTGCGAGAGCGGAACTAGTCTCTTATGGAGGGACTAGAACAGATATCACTAGAGTCAATAGACCCCCAGAAATAGCACACTTAGGGGCTTGTGGTTATTCACACACCTCCTTATTACAGTACTTACACACACAGCGCAACACTCCCAAACGTCCTTTCGCATCTCCCTCACACCGACTGATTCATGTTCTCCACACACGAAGTAGTCACGTCTGTATCTGTCATAGGCACAGACTCTGTGGAGTTGCATCCATTTAACAGTTCACTAAGAGCCAATGTGGTTAGGCTGGTGTTCATTTGTGAGAGTTGTTTTCACGACTTTGCCCCCACCTTGTGCAGCCCGCGAGTTGATTTATGAGTTTTTTTTTTTCTGCCACCCCCCCCTCGCGGTGTTACTGTCCTACGGGGGACATTTTTTGTTTTTCTCCTATGTCCCCTTCCTGTTTGTCACGCCCATAACCACTCCTTGAACAACCGTGACCCTTGCATTGTGTATGTGCTTTATATCTTGTCAAGCGGGAACGGGTGTTCTGGGTAGTAACTGGATGCCTTTCCTTCGTTTTGATTTTTTCCTGTGTATGGTGAGACCCCAGGAAACCAGTACCAATGTATATGTTACATTGTTATTTTCCCTTTTTTAGAACACCTGATCGGTCTCCGATGCATGCAGAGTTTTTGTTCAAGTTATTCCTTGTTGCGAGCACAGTCTTGCTTCTGCTGCGAGTTGCCTGCTTTGTTTTTTTTGCCAGATGACATTTTTTTTTCGCACAGAAGCGCTGTTTCAGGGCGTTCTCTGCTCCGAGAAACTTCTTTCCGATTTCCCGTGAAAGGTGTTTACCGTGAAAGGCGCGAACGTTGGATACCCACGTTTCCTGGGTGTGTTCAACGTCAGGCTAACAGCAACATATTATTTTTTTGGAGCAAGAAACACACGAATGGAATATATGAATGCCCAAATGATCCATATGGTCCGTATTTGTTGATACCCCCCCGCCCCCCCCTTTTCCCTTTTTTCTGAGTTTCAGAATTTAGTCTGTTATGACCGCAGCTCATGCTTTGAGCACCTCAGTGTCTGCAGTGATTTATCTTCGCCGCGTGCTGCCGCTCCGAGTCACAAATACACACACACCACACACACACACACACACCATTCAAACACACACCACCTCACACCACACACGTCACCTTAGAAAATTGGCACGAACACAATGCCACTATGGACCACTGGTTAGTGATGCGTGAGAGGGATCCTGCCATGACACACACGCGCTTATATACTATGGAGCGTATTACAAGGCACGCAAACGAGCTTCATGCTATTTCAGTTGCATAAGAACTGAGTGATATTTTTCTTTACGTATGGGAGCCTCTGATCCCATAGTGTAGTAAGCAAGACCCGCACCCCTAGACTAACCTGTATCGCATTGTAAATAGTCATGACCTACGGCATGAGTGTAGGGCTACATACATCACTTGTGGCTACTTTTTTAGAATACGAGACACGCTCGAAGCATGATTGGTTTTGGTTGCTATACACACAATTGTGATTTTTCATGGGAGCACACTGTTCTCTCTCCAACACTTTAGGCCCCCGCCACCCCTCATCCTCTCTTATGTATATACTCCATTTTTGTTGTATCCATTGTTTAAGAATTCTCATCCTTTCTTTAACCTTTACTTTTCGTGTTCTAAATAAAATGGGGACTCACCATCCTGTTTCTTTCTCTTTTTTCGCTTTACTCAACTCCTCACGTGAGGCAGCAACTCTATGTTTACATACAAAAAAGACATTTATCGTAGAAATATAATATATATCTTGGCAGTTTGATACAGAATGTCTGGATTATAAATTGTCATGTGTGTTAAGTCACTCATATTGGTTTTAACCAAAGGAAAGGTTAATGAGGACAATGAAAGAAATAATAAAGGAAAGCGTTGAGACAAGAAGGGATGAAAGAATTTCGTTACGGAGTGGAAACCTATCACAACAAATTATATTAAACTGCACAGCTGTATTCTACACTTTGGTGCCTCTTAGCTACCAGCCCAAGCACTTGTGTGCCAGCTTTTAGAAACACATTTGTGCGAGTTTAAGTTCACCCTTAGCCACCTCCAGTCTCTGATATGAGTCCGAACGTTTTCAAAAAAAAAAACAACCTTTTAAGATGAAAAAAAGCAAAAGATGA
>JADBJO010000965.1:695790-698290 GCA_016801955.1 Conus betulinus | reverse complement strand
CACTCATTCTCGCCACGAGATCATTAGCAACATGTGTTGCGCAATACCCATCAATGTGATACCACCCATGTCTAAATTATGAATCAGCTGCCATTTCACCCAGCCCTTCAAAGGAGTCAGGGAATTTCCCTCTCCCACGCCTAGGAGTGCAAACATTGACACAGCTGAGACCTTAATCGACCAGTCATCATTGGATTCCAGGCTTCAGGCATGGTCTGCTAGTGCTAGTGAGGGAAAGGTCAAAAGTGTGAATTTCACAACCATGGATACACCGGGTCGTTCAAGTCATTCGGTCTTGTCTTTTTCATTACAAGGAAGTGTGCTTTTTTTTTTTTTTTTTTTTTTTGCTGAGATCATGTGGTTTGTATTTTTTTTTGTATTCCCAGTTCTTATAGAACAGGGAGTACTTTAGAATGGGAACGAAGAAATGGTGTGTGTGTGTGTGTGTGTGTGTGTGTGTGTGTGTGTGTGTGTGTGTGTGTGTGTGTGTGTGTGTGTGTGTGTCCGTCCGTGGTCAAAATGTGTTCCACTCATTCCAGACAAAACTACTAGGGGCGATCTTTCTGAAAATTTGTAGGTATGTTCTTTATGGGTCACGGATGACGCCCGATGTTTTATTTTACTGTTATGTCCGTTACTTAAGGCTATAACGGCCCATAACGGTATTTCTTCTTTATGGAATATCTCAGGAAGTACTCGGCCGACCTTTCTGAAAATGTGTAGGTATTTTCATTATGGGTCATGCATGATGGCCAATGTTTACCAGAATAGCCGTTGCTAAAGGCTATAACGGCCCAAAACGGTTTTTCCTCTTTATGGAATATCTTACGCGTATTCAAAATAAACTAGGAGTACTTTTATATGCTTTGCATCTTGTTATTTCTTGTATGGTGTGGCGTGGTGTGGCTTGGTATGGCGTGGAGTGGAGTGGTGCGTGTGCATTTGTAGTGTATCATCAAGCTTTATCTTTTCGTTTGATATCACTAATGCAGATGTTTGTTGGGGGGGGGGGGGGGGGGGGGGGGGGGGGGGGGGGGGGGGAGAAAAGGGATATTGTGAAGACACTTAAACCTAAACATTGACTACCTTTTCTGCTTATACGAAAAACATGTTGATGTTTACAAACATGTATCAATATTCAAGACAATACAACACAATGGAAGAAAGAAATTCACACATCCTACAGTACCTAACGTATATTCACGAAAATAGAATATTTGACGTTTGATGGATTAGCTCAGGGTCAAAAGTGATAAAATTATCATTTTTCAACTCTAGATTTCATTCGTTTTAACCAGGGAAAGGGCAGTTTAGAGAATTAATATATAAAGATACATGTAAGTGGGAGCACACACACACACACACACACACACACACACACACACACACACACACTCTCTCTCTCTCTCTCTCTCTCTCTCTCTCTCTCTCTCACTCCCCCTCTCTCTCTCTCTCTCTCTGTCACACACACACACACACACACACACACACACACACACACACACACACACACACACACACACACACACACATCCCTGTGCGCACGCGCACGCACACATGTACGCATGCACAAACTCAAATACACATACACACACACACGCGCGCGCGTGCGCGCACGCACGCACGCACACACACACGCACGTAGTGAGCGCACACTTACTCCCATACGTGTCATGCACACAAGACAAAGTTTTTTCCTTTTTATGGGGGGAGGGGGGGGGGGGGGGAGGGGGAGTTTGCATGCATGATAACCTTTAGTTCATAGTTTTAATGTTTAAAAAAAAAAAAAAAGTCAAGAAAAAAATGCATTAAACATATACAATAGCCCTGAAAATCCTCAGAAATGGACACGACTGACCTTCAGTGACCACGTGACTTCATGAATAATACAAACGAGGACCACTTGGCTGGGCTCCTGGCCTAACTGCCTCAATATCTGAGCACGTGCGCCTGTCTGAAACGATGAATTATGCATGAAGAAGTTGCCCTGCCTGCCTGTACATCTAGCCCAAGAGAGGACAATATCAGTAGCCTCTCCTGCACTATTTTCTTTCGCACAGAAATTTTCATCACGATTGTTGGTGGAATTCGGAAAGGAAATGTGTATGTGTGTGTTGCTGTTGTACTTGAAAATGTGTGTGTGTGTGTGTGTGTGTGTGTGTGTGTGTGTGTGTGTGTGTGTGTGTGTGTGTGTGTGTGTGTGTGTGTGAATGTGCGCAAAGTGTGTGTGAATGAGAGAGAGAGAGAGAGAGAGTGTGTGTGATGTGTGTGTGTTGTCTCTCTCTCTCTCTCTCTCTCTCTCTCTCTGTGTGTGTGTGTGTGTGTGTGTGTGTGTGTGTGTGTGTGTGTGTGTGTGTGTGTGTGTGCGCGCGCGCGTGTGTGCGTGTGTGTGTGTGTGTATGTGTGTGTGTGTTTGTGTGTGCGCGTGTGTGTGTGTGTATGCATGCACGCGCGCGCGCGCGTACCTGCATGCTCGTATCTCCTCATGTTTTTGTGCGTT
>JADBJO010000965.1:675790-680790 GCA_016801955.1 Conus betulinus | reverse complement strand
GGTATACGCTCCTCTAAGCTCAGTAAAAATGATATGAATGATTTTTATGTGTGTCATTTGGTTAATGAACTAACAAGCGAAAAAAAACGGACAGCAGCAGGCGAAAATACAATTTTCTTGATGAAGATAACAAACTGGACTGATTCACAATGAACAAGTTACGGTATAACAGTCAAGAGAAAGCGATCTAACTGAAGGCAAACAAACAACATTAACAACAGCAGCAGCAGCAGCAGCAGCAGCAGCAGCAGCAGCAGCGGCAGCAACATTTCCACTGTTTTTGAATTGGGCATATTCAGCACAGTCTTTAGACAAGAGTGATGCTGAAAAAGATAATAGAGAAATACTCCAGACACTTTCAAATCGGTAAGATGTTTACGCACTCCTCTTAGCGGTTTCCTTTTTTTTTTTTATAAGCAAGTTTGCTTGTTTAAAGTCGCACCTTTTTCAGACTGAAATGAATTTCATTTATTTTATAAACTTGCAATGGAGAGTGGTACTTTGCTGGGTATCAGTGTATGTGGAAGTGCGTTCTTCGCAACAAACAAGAACAAAATGACATTTATCACTATCACATTTGCCACGGCAGGTTTCTCGCAAATTTTGTTTTCCACTATCTCCTTCTGTACAACAATGTTCAACTTTCCGAGAACGTTATCTTCTGGATTTTTTTCAAAATTCTGAATTAAGTTGTTCACTCCCCCAATGAAGTCTAGATCTGACAACAAAGAATTATTAAATTTCCAATAACCCTTACCCCGCTGAATATCACAAAATCCCAGTGAAACGACACAAGCCCGATGATCCGACATAGATACACTTACAAAACGACTTTGATTAACCATATCGAGCAACACCGAACTTGTCAAAACATAATCTAGACGCCATGCAACAAAAGGATTCATTTTCGACCAGGAGTATTCTCTGACATCAGGATTAAACAACCTCCAAGTATCGTACAAATCATTATCAGAGACTAAAGAATTAAAGCGATTCAATGTGTTTTCATTATGGAAGTCGCCACTTATAATATCATTATCATTATCAAGAACAGTATTAAAATCACCACAAACTATTACATGTTCAAACTCTACCTGTCTTAATACTGTCTCTAGTTTATTAGAAATTGAAGTTTTTCCTTGTCAGTGTTGGGGGCATACACGTTAACAATAACTAAACTCTTACTTGAACACTGGATTTTATTGCCAGAATTCTTTGTGACCTATGCAGTATTGTTATATCTGAAGCGGTTTCTTTATTAAATAAAGTAATTAATCCCCCACTACGAGCACCTTGTTCTGCAAACTCTCAAACCATCCTCCCCACTCTTTTTCCCATGTATCTTTAACTTCATTTGTGATGTGCGTTTCTTGTAAGCATGCAACATTAATTCTATTTCTTTAAAAAAAAAACTGAATACACTTTTTCTTTTTGCATTTGAACGCATTCCTCTTACATTCAAAGTACAGACAGACAAAGCATCCATTAGGAAAGGGGATAGTCCATTAGCCGTGCCCGAGTCGTTATCCGTGTGTAGCTGGGAAATCACAACAGTCACCCTCCTTTACCTCGCCACTGGTCAGCGCAACTCGCGTCGATGTCTTGTCGGCTGACCTCATGTTCCGCTTGAAAGGAGTGGCGGGGCGTGATCGAGAGACAAAGTCTAATAATTTCTGTCCTGATGGAGCAGTATCGGACTTTCTTCTTCCCCTCCCCTTCCTTGCTCTTCTTTCGGTCCCTCCCTCCACCTTCCTCCCTCCCGCTGGTCTGCCCCCGTATCTGTTATCGTATCAAATGGCGTGGGAGCTTCTAAAGTTAGAAATTAAGATTTTTGTATAAGCTTTAGCAAACAGAAATCAGTACTTGAAAGAAATGATTTAGCAAAGTTATTTGAACAGTTAAATTATATTGATATTGAGCTGAGTAAAGATCCAGGTAATATAGATTATAGAAACAAACGAGAACGTATTAAGCTCCAGTTAGAGTTGATAGAACAACGTAGAGTGCGAGCATCACAAATAAGAGCAAAAGCTCAATGGATAGAGAGAGGGAGAAAAAAAATTCAAAATTTTTCTTAGGGCTCGAGAAAGCGAGAGCAAATGCTAAGATCATGACTAGCATTAAAGATGAACAGAATGTTGAAGTATATGACCAAAAAGAAATCTTAAATATACAAAAAGAATATTAAAAAAAAAACTTTATCAGAAAGAAAACAAAATTTGAAGGTAAGGAAGAAGTTAAGCAAAAGATTCATACCTTTATGAGAACTTGTACTATTCCTACTTTAACAGACCAACAAAGAGATGAATGTGAAGGAAACATAACAGAAAGAAGAATGTCTAGATGCACTGAAGGCGATGAAAACGGATCTAGTCCAGGCTCAGATAGGGTAACTATAGAGTTTTATAAGGTGTTCTGGAGCCATTTAAAATCACTCCTGTTAAGTCTTTCTCGGCTGCTTTTGAGATTGGAAGCATGTCACAGTCACAAAGAAAAGAATTATTACATTAATTCATAAAGGCAAAGATCTTTCGCGTAATGAAATGAAGAATTGGAGACCAATATCATTAACCAACACAGATTACAAATTGTTAACAAAGTGTCTATCAATACGTTTAAATTGTGTAATATCTTCTATTATAGCCGAAGATCAGTATGGTTATATGAAACGTCGGCGAGTTTCTACATTGCTACGCCCTAATTGATGATGTAACAGATTACCTAAATCAGAACGATATTCCTGGTCTTTTGGTTACGGTTGATTATTTCCACGCGTTCGACTATATCTCAAGGGATTATATGTTAGGAACTTTCAGTTTTTTTGGTTTTGGTGAGGATTTTGTGAAATGGGTGTCTGTGCTAATGAGTAACACTTTTAGCTGCATTAATTACTGTGGTTGGATATCAGAGAAGTTTGCAAACAGACTCGGGTATAAGACAGGGATGTCCTTTTTCACCCTTTAGCCTTCATACTTGCAGTTGAACTTCTAGCCATTAGACTACGTTCATGTAATAACATAAAAGGAATTAAGGTGCCAAATAAATTAGGAGAAAATGATTTTACAAGGCTGCTAATAGCTTTCTATGCAGATGATATTACTCTGTTTCTAACTGATGAAAAGGATGCGTGTAGCTTTAGCTATATTTGATGAATTCTCCATGGTTTCGGGTCTTGTTGTTAATAAAACAAAATCTGAAATAATGTGGATGGGTAGTAATAAGAAGAGAAATGAAGATTTCTTGGCTTTAAATTTACAAATACATTGAAAATTCTTGGTGTATTCTTTGGGAATGAAAAAAGCGCATCATCTATTGAAAAGAACTGGATAACGAGAATAGATAACTAAAGAGATTAACTGCAGCATGCGAGAGAGACGAAATCTTAGTATAAGTGAAAAAGTATGTATAGTAAAAACATTTTAATTTCCCAATGGATCTATATTATGAAGGTAATAAAAGTACCAGACACAGTGATCAATGAAATGAATAGAATACTTTATCGTTTTCTATGGCGCAAGAAAGATTGTAATTTAAAAGCGTTTGAAAAGGTCAAGCGGGTAGTTCTCTGTAGTGATCTAAAAAAAAAAGGTGGACTGAAAATGACAGATTTAAGAGATTTGCAGACAGCTTGTCTGCTACAGTGGGTGGTAAATTTGTGTAGAAAAAGTAATTATAAATGGCAAGCTGTAGCTCGAACTTTTTTTCGGTGAAAACTATAGTTGTTTTTTTACTCACATGTTTTGAGTAAAGATTTTAAAGGTTTAGAGAAAATACAATCCAGTTTTTGGAGCACGGTGTTGTCAGTCTGGCTGGATAATAATTATTGTGAATCACCTGATGTTATTTGTGGGATGTTGTGGAACAACAGTTATTTACTCTATCAGGGGAAGGTGTTGTTTTTTTTTTTTCAGGAATGGATCAATGCAGATTTGATCGTTGTTAATGATATTTTAAAAGATGACAATGTCCTTTTGACATATGAAGAAATTAGTGAAAAACTGGGACCTTCACCTGGTAGATTACTACAATACAATGTGGTCTCAGTAGCTGTTAGAAATTTTCTCCTTAAACACAGGAACAAAGAATTACAACTATCCCGAACCCCCCTTCAAGACATTCCGCGATTTTGCGGCAAATTATTAACCTCTATTAAAGATTTTCGAAATCTTTTGTCTGAAAAGAAATACACTCAGCCTTGTTGTGTAAGTTTTTTGAAAAAGGAAATTCGACTTCGATGTCACAGATAAAATTTGGTTATTAGCATTCAATGCCACTAAAGAAGTTAGATTGCGACTTTTGCATTGGAAAATTATTCACAATATTTATCCAACAAATATTATGTTATTTAAAAATGAAGGTTAGAGAAGATTATAAATGCTCTTACTGTATAGATGTTGTTGATTTTATAGAACACTTTTTCTATGAATGCCCTATTGTGCTAGCATTTTGGAACTATGTACAGCAGTATATTCTTGTGCATCTAGATGTTCATATCAGATTAGACGTTACCAAAGTACTCTTTGGTGTTGATACTCAAGAGTTATCAAAGTCACAGAGAAACAATATAAATCCTGTGATCTTAATAGGAAAGATGTGTATTAGTATTTTTAAGAAAAACAAATGCTTATGTGTCTCTGACACAAATATTCGAAAACAACATTAATATTCGACTGAAACATATGTTTGTAACATTAATTGTGTTTTGTGGTTTGTCTGTGTGTTTTGTGGTTTCTCTTCTCTCTCTTCTCTCTCTCTCTCTCTCTCCTCTCTCTCTCTCTCTCTCTCTCTCTCTCTCTCTCTCTCTCTCTCTCTCTCTCTCTCTCTCTCTCTCTCTCTCTCTCTCTCTCACTCACTCCTTACTCACACTCACTCACTCTCTCTCTCTCCCTTTCTACCTTTCCTCTTTCTCAGCCCTTACTCCCTTCTTTCTCTCTCCTTTGGCCCCCCTACCCCCTTCCCTTCGTGGCTTACTTTTCCGTCTTTTGGTTTCCGTCTCTCCC
>JADBJO010000965.1:625790-653290 GCA_016801955.1 Conus betulinus | reverse complement strand
TGCACTGCTGCTGAGTCACTTTGATGGTGCTCAGTGATGCCTGTTCTGATGCACTTGCTAAGCCTTCTTCTGAAGACAATAACTGCTTAGTGGTGGAGACCACCATGGGTGCAGCATCTCCCATCCCAGGTCACAAAAGATCATGAACATGAACGCTGGCTGGAGAATGGGGGGGGGGGGGGGGGGGGGGGGGGGGGGGGGGGGGGGGGGGGGGGGGGGGAGTTGGGGGAGGGGGTTGCTCAAAACTGAGGTCTCTACAACAGCAAGGCGTGGAAAGATACAGAATTTCAGACTGTTTCTTGCGATGCGAATGATGAAGAAGAAGTTAATGATATGTACCTTCCTCCTGGTTAAAGACTGGCTGTGAGAGGCTGTGCTTTCATTCTGGTTAAACACTAGATGTACGGGCTGTGCTGGATGCTTCGTTTCAAAATTTATTCCCGCATCAACCAGGTTTGAGAGATACAGACACCTGTTGTAGTGTTGATCTGAAAATTTGAGCGACTCGCTCAGAGATGCACCCATATAGTGCAGTGGATAGTGTTCTTCTGTATTGATCTAGTTTTTCGACCCTATAACACGGAAAGTTCCTGGTAGGAGATTGTTAGGGTAAAAGAAATCCGGTCAACTAATGAGCATCTAAGTCATCTTTTCAGAAATACTGCAAGACGTCATCCGCATCCTATCGGAAGATTGCAAGAATTTGTCTGCCAGTAGTACATACAGCTCATAAAATCTCTCTCTCTCTCTCTCTCTCTCTCTCTCTCTCTCTAAGCCATGCGCCCCCCCCCCCCCCCCCCCCCCCCCCCCCCCCAGCAGACTTGCTACGCTTAATACTACCACCAAGGGGACTGGTTCCCCCTTCCAAACATGGTTCTTCGACTAGCGATGACAGCAGTGGCCCTGTCGATGACGTAACAGTCAAACACAAAAACAAAAACAAACAAACAAAATTTTTCACCCCATGATCTTAAAGATGACTTAGATGTTCATTAGTTGACGAGCTACTTCTCACAACATTTTTTTTTTCATGATGATTTAGATATCGTCAATGGTGAGCTACGTTTCTGCACTATTTCTAAAAAAAATGATTAGAGCTAGTATCTTTCCGTAGACAATCAACTTCTTGCGATATAAGAAGACCTAGCTGGTCATCAGATGACGAATTACTTTTTGCAGTAAAAAAAAAAAAAAGTTGATCAATTTACAAACTCTGTAGTCATAAATGGCTGCCCAGTTGCATATGAACTGACTCATCCATGTGAGATCCTCTGGGAGTTTATTAGTGGGCGGCCTGCACATTCAGTTGAGATGATGAAAGGGTTCATGAGTTTTTGGGCTTCAGTATTCATAGAAATTTACCAAAGTGTCCATAAAACTGGTAAACTGCTTCTTGCAACATTGATGCAAGATACAGAACAACATGTCTTCAGATACTGAGCTGGTCGGACACCGGATATTTACCGTCCACGACTTTTCAATGTGCACGACGACATTCGCCAACCATCCGCGAGTAACTCAAATGCAGTTCTGTCCTGCTGAATATGACGCCAGACGACAGATGTCGGGCTAAATGAGTTCTTCGGCCTTAAAACTGACAGGAACAATCAATATGGGTTTAGGCTAGGGTCAGCATTGCAGGCAGACTCCCAAACTGCTGTTGAAACACAGGGCAAATGTGACGTGCCTGGTGCGATTGCACATGAGGCACTGAATAAAGTCTGTCAGACGTTGTATCCAGCCAACAGGGTCGACTGTGTGTTATTCATGAGCTTGTTATAACATCCAGAGAAAGTGGGCTAAATGTAAATTGACCTATACCTCTGTGGTCCAGAAGAATAATGTGCGTTCCAGAAACAGTTGACAGAGAGAGAGAAACAGACAGACAGACAGACAGAGACAGAGAGAGACAGAGACAGAGACAAAGAGAGAGACAGAGAGAGAGAATAGTGACGTGTATGTGCGCACGCGCACACGCGCGCGCTTGCTTGAGAGAGAGAGAGAGAGAGAGAGAGAGAGAGAGAGAGAGAGAGGGGACAAAGAGAGAGACACAGAGAGAGAATAGTGACGTGTATGTGCGCACGCGCACACGCTTGAGAGAGAGAGAGAGAGAGAGAGAGAGAGAGAGAGAGAGGGGGGGGGGGGGGGGGAAGTAGCAGCAGCAGCAGCAGAAACAGCGCTGAGGACAATAAATGTACGTTTCCGTATCAGTGTGACTACATTGAATCAGCTGGGATATCTGGATCTGACAAAACAGCCTTAGATAGCTATGATTGTGTCATACAGAAACCCCAACAACAGTATTAGATTGACTAGGAGTGTGCAGGACTTCAGAGACCCGGTATTGGATGTGCCTTCTTTTGTTAACCTACAGCTGTCATTTTCATATACACGTGCGTGCATGTATACATTATGCATATTCGTGAAGAGAGAGAGAGAGAGAGAGAGAGAGAGAGAGAGAGAGAGAGAGACAGACAGACAGACAGACAGACAGACAGACTGGCAGGCAGGCAGGCAGGCAGACAGAGACACAGACAGAGAGAGAGACAGACAGACAGACAGGGAGTATGGCATAAATGTTATTGTCCTAGCTTTCTGGTTTATAGATATTGATGAAGCACTGAACATGCAAAATCCTAACAGGAAGCTAAAAAATATATATTTCTCATTCAGACATGCATCATTTGCAAATTGAACAATATCCTTATTTTCTGCTAACGGATTTTCCAAAGCCTGTTCTGTTTTGTTCAGCATTGTCAATGTACGTTGATACATCATTAGAAATGGCAGTGATTCCAGTACAGAGCAGGCATTGAACTTGACAGGATGATTACGTCAGAATGAACTGTGTTCAAAGATCTACTTAACACTTAGCAGAATGTGGACATCGCATTATAGGTACAACTGCGCTTCGTCCTCTACTTAATTGCAGAAAGCATGTGTCGTTACGTCCCCCCCCCCCCCCCCCCCCCCCCTTTTGGTAGTGGTAGTGGAGGTGGTGGTCTAATTTTGAAATCTCTTGACTGAATTTCACTTAGGTGAATGATAATGTGCTTTTCTTAATCTTCTGGGATGAGATATTTAGGGGGGTTTTAGCTTGTTTGTTTGGTTTTGTTCATAGATTGGTATGGTGTGTGATCAATCTTTTGGTGCCAACCTTACGTTTGGCAGTGTTCTTTTTACCAGCTAGTATACCATGCGCAGTGAAATCTGAGTCTTATCCACAATAGCAAACCCATGGGGAACCTTTAGTTGGCAAAAAGGAAGAAAAAAACATTGAGGATATCCAGAAAAACAACCGAGATTTTAGAAAATGACCAAAATTCTAACAATGTCGTCCCATACCCTCCCCTATACCATACTCCCCGCCCCCTTCCCATTCAACCACTCACCACTCTCAATTCCTTCCCACCCCCACACATCCCCGATCCCCCTTATACAGCCTTCGAACTATGCCTTGGATGAGAAGAAAGGAAGATAGGAATGTGAAAGGATTTTAGAAAATGACCAAAATTCTAACAATGTCGTCCCATACCCTCCCCTATACCATACCCCCTCCCCCTTTCCCATTCAACCACTAACCACTCTCAATTCTTTCCCACCCCCACCCATCCCCGATCCCCCTTATACAGCCTCCTAAATATGCCTTGGATGAGAAGAAAGGAAGATAGCAATCTGAAAGGATGTTTATCATGATCAAAATGAATAACATGACCACAAATCAGGGAAATACAAAAAAAAAAAGGGCATTTTGGTTGTGATGGACGGTTGGTAGTCAGAAAAGATGAGGAAGGTTTGACTACTGTCAGGTGCTTGCTGATGCATGATGCCACACGTGCGACATAGAAACAGAGAAAACTAATAGACTCCAAAAGTGAGAGGTGGTCTCGATTTATGAAGCGAATCAAACTACGCCTGCAGAAGCCTGACTGTCCATCTCTCTTGGCCAGAAGCGCTCTTTGGGGACCAGAGTCGAGCAGATACGAGGAAAGCGAGGACCATTACATTAACGTCTGCGCTGTTGGGCGTCAGGGGGGGGGGGAGATTATCTGCCTGCTGAGAGAGCGGGGTGATCGGGCCACTGATTCATTACAACTAAGTGATATTATTTTTGATGGGTATAGCGCGCACCGCGTTTTGAGGGGGGCTAGGTTAACGTCAAGGACCTGTGAAGAAGTGTCACTGTTTTGGCATTAAGTTCCATTCCGGTGTGTGTATGTGAGATGGGGGCACGTGCGTGCATGCGTTTCTCTCTCTCTCTCTGTGTGTGTGGTGTGTGTGTGTGGGGTGTGTGTGTCTGTGTGTGTGTGTGTGTGTGTGTGTGTGTGTGTGAATGCGTGTGTGTGTATGCGTGTGTGTACATATGCGCACACACACATGTGTGTGTGTGTGTGTGTGTGTGGTGTGTGTGTGTGTGTGTGTGTGGTGTGTTGTGTGTGTGTGTGTGTGTGTGTGTGTGTGTGTGTGTGTGTGTGTGTGTGTGTGTGTGCTGTCAAAGTTGGGTGTGATCGGATGTGTTTTTATGTATATTTCTATGTTTATTTGAGTATACTTCGGTGTATATGTCTGTATGCGTTTGTGTGTCTTTTGTGCACACCCCCTACACTCCCCTCTCTCCCTTTTCTCGCACACAACCATATCGCCACACAACCATATCGCCACACACGCACGCTCCGCGCACACTCTCACGCACACACACACACACACACACACACACACACACACACACACACACACACACACACACACACACACACGCACACACACATTTAAACACGTTGACATCACACCTGTGTGCATGCTCATGCACCCCCCCCCCCCCCCCCCCCAATGCCCTCTTCTTCCACCCTTCTTTCTATCTTCTCCTCTTTCCCCCGCCCCCACCCAAACCTCCCATCCCAGGACCATCAAACACACAAAACACAAAACGTTAAATTCTTTTTTCCCCATATTACTACATCCGAATCTTTAAAAAAAAAAAAAAAAAGAAAGAAAGGGGGGGGGGGGGGGGGGGGGTGGGGGTGGGGAGGGGGGATCAAAACAAAACAAACAAGGGAAAACAAACAATATATTGACACAGAAATGAAAACGTAGCTGGCTTAAAAAACTGGTATAGAAAGAAAAAATAATAATATGACGAAGGAACCCTCTTCAGAAGGGGGGGGGGGGGGGGGCATCGGGGCGTTTTTAAAGTTTTTGCTGCAAATCATGCAAAGCTGCCATCCATAGTTTTCCGTAAAAAGACGTTGAGATCTTCTGGCAATACATAAAACGATGCACTCATGCTGCTGCCGAATCCTGACTGTCTATCTCTCTCTCTCCCAAAGACACTCCTGGGAGACCAGAGTCCAACATTCACAAGGAAAACGAGGACAAACATCTGCATAAAAATAAAAATGTCCTGCCCACTACTATGACAATTGGTTCAGAGAGAGTATCGTTCATGCTTTCCTCCCATGGCCTAGTGTGCACTAATAAACTTAGTACAAAAGCTACACCAGCAAAAAAAAAGGATAAATTATGTAGCTGGATTCAGTGCCATATGTTGTGTATTAGTTTTGATGGATATTGAGGGTATGCCTGTTTTGAGGCACTACATGAACATTTCTAGCTTTTTTGAACGTGGGGGGTGGGTAACATTGGTGTGAAAATTTGTGATTGTGGGTGTGTGTGTGTTGTTTGTTGTGTTTTGTGGTGTGTGAGGGTGAGTATGTGGATGGAAGCTAAATTACAGGGGGGTGGGGGGGTTGTGTGTTTTGGTGTGTGTTTTGTGTGTGTTGCTTGAGAGAAGAGAGAGAGAGAGAGGGAATAGTGGGCGGTGTGTTTGTTTGTTTTGTGTGTGTGTTGTGGTGGTGTGTGGAGTGATGTGTGCGTGCGTGTGTGGAAGCGTGTTTGTGGTAAAAAGTGGTGTGTGTTGTGTTGTGTGTTTTGTGGGGGTGTAAAGTGGGGTGTTGTGTCTTGTGTGTATGGTGTGTGTGTGTTTTTTGCGTTTTGTGTTGTGCCTGCACATTCTTCTTCCACACCATCCTCTTTGTTTCTCCCATCACCCTGCTCTCCCCCCCTCTACCTCCGGCGGACCCCAATCCTCCCCCCCGCCCCCCCCCACCCACACCCTTCAGAGGCGCGGGATAACGGAAGAATCACCTCCATACACACAACATACACAATACAAAACATACTCAAACACACATATATACAGATCAAAAAGAACAACACATACCTACACACATGCACTACAAACGTTGCTTGTTTCTGCTGCTGCGTCTCTCGCCACACACACGCCACATTCGACACACACACACACACTCTCAGGTACCATGCAGACGCATCTATCGCGCGTGCGCCATCCGGGGACCCGGAAGGGAAGATGAACTAGACAGGGAACACACACAAGCAGAGTCACTACCGACAGGGGACACAACACAAGAAGGGATGGGAGGGGACACACAGCACCACAACACACACGAGGGGGGGGGGGACACAACACACACACTACAAACACCGCACACACACGACACACACAGGTACTAGTTACTCGCGCGCGCTTATCGAGCATTAACGCACACCTCAAAGAAGAACCACAACTCATTCGTGATATGTATTACGGGTTTAGATTATTCTCAGTAGGGAAGAGTAATCGCTATCAAAGACAACAAACTGGAACGAATCCAAGGAAAATATAGAAGTGTTTTCTGGATACAGAAGGAATATCGCAGAAGATAATACCTAGCTTATTAAAATGTAACGAAAAGTCAACTTGGATAGTCCCGGGCAAGACCTGTGCTTTTTTGAAAAAACAAAAAAATCCAATCCAGACGATAGGAAACTAAACGAGTAATACGTTACGGACATGAGGGGGATAAAGGGTCCAAGGAGGGATTGGTTAGAATTCGCAGGGAAGAGCGAGGGGGTGGGGAGATGTTTTGTGTTTGTGGGGGGGGGGGGGTGAGGGGGGTGGTATAAAGGGTTGGGGGGGAGGAAATAATCAAAGTTTCGTTTCTACATAATCAGAGAGCATGAATGAAATGCATGCCAGGTTGAAAACAAAACAAAAATGCAAGAGACCCTGGCAATACTTCATATGATTGTTAGCCACGCTTGAAGGTATGAGGGGGAAAGCGTGGGGTAGGAGGGGGTGGGGGCGCATAAGGTCTGATGTATAAAGTGGGGGAGGTGTGGGGAAGGGCGGGGAGGTGGGATAGAAAAGGGATAAGGGGGAAAGGAGAGAGAGTATGAGAGCAAGAGGTGGAGGCGGGGGATCAAAGAGCAAGAAGGAACAAATTTAGGTGACAGAGAGGAACAATGAAGGGTCGCAGAGGGGGTCACGGGAGAGGCGGCCTGTGCAGGTGCTGCTATCGTCGAAAGTGTGTGAGTTAAGGGGGGGGGTGGGGGGGGGGGGGGGGGGGCGGGGGGGGTGGGTCGGGGGTGGGGGTAAATTATTATTGTATGTTGTTGCCCACTCCCCGTGAGTACTGGATGAATTGGAACCTGATTCCATTACAACTAGGTGGATACTTCTCTTCTGTATTGTGTATGCCCACACACTGTTTGAGTGTTTTTTGGGGGGTTGTTTTCATGTCCTGGTGACCGTCTGAAAAGAATGCCAACTTCTTCAGGTATTAGGGTGTTCAGGAGAACAGATGTTGATAACATAGCACTGGAAAATAATTATAATCTCTACCCTCTCTCTCTATCTTCCCCTCTACTCTCCTCGGCGGCTCCTCTCTCTTCTTCGTCTCTCTCTCTCTCTCTCTCTTCTCTTCCTCTCCTGCCTTCTCCTAATCTCTCTCCGCTCTCCTACTCCTTCTCTCGGGTGTTTAATCATCGCATTTGGCTAGGGGAAAGGGTTTTTCCATTACCCTAGTTAAATAAGAGGTAACTCTCTTCTTTCTTCGTTTTGTTCCTTCGTGTTCTCCTCTCTCTCTCTCTGGGGGCGGTGGAACGGATCGAGCGGGGGTGCTGCTTCGCTCTCGCTATCTGGCTCTCAAGTCCGGTAGGTGCGTCGATGGCTCCCAAATAAAAAAAAAATTTTGGGGAGGCGCGTGTTTCCCTCGGGTTCCCCTACCGTCGCCCCTCTCTGGGCTCATCTCGATCCTACCCACTCGGGGTGACTGGTGAAAGACGGGTTGAGCTCCCCTGGGATCGGGAAGCGAGAGAGGTCGGTGGGGTCAGTGGCATCCTCCCGTGCCCCTTCCGCTCTCTTCACTTCGTCCTCCCCCTCCCCCGGCGGGGGTCTGTCCTCTTCCTCTCTCTCTTGGCGCGGGGGGGGCGTTGGGGGGTCCTGCCGTCGTACAAAGGGGGGGGGGGTGGGGGGGAGGGGGTAAGACTTCCCTCCTTCTTCTCTTTCTTCCTCTTCACTCTCTGTGTTGTTTTGTGTGTGGTGTTTTTTGTGTGTTTGTGTGTTTGTGGTGTTTGATTGGTGTTTTGTGTGTTGGATCTCCCCCCCCGCCTCTATGTGTGTGGTGGGGCGTGTGTCGTGATTTTTGTTTGTGTGTGTTGTGTTGATTTGTTTTCCCGTATTGTTCTGCTCATGGAATTATCCGAGCGACTTTGCGTGTTGTGGCTTTTCTTCGGGTGTTATGTTTGGCTTCGTCTTCTTCCCTTCAAGATTCATTGTCAGTGTGGATGCATGTTTGTTTTTAGCCTGCCTATCTGGCACCACATTTCCCGGCTCTACCTATTTTTCCATCAGACGAAGCCATGAAATGTGTCTTACCATAAAGGGCCACCTTCGGGTTCGGACGCCTAGCTCTCGGTCCTCCTCTTACATAAAGCGATTGTCCTCTGCTCACAACACAAACACAGCTCAATCACACAACACACACACACACACACACACACACACACACCGCACCACACACACATTCCACCACCACATACACACCACACACCACACCACACACACTACAACACCCACCACACACCACAGTTGTGTGAGTTTGGAACTGTACATCCAGCGAAACGTCTCACCTCGCATAAACTGTACTTTCTGATAATCATTCATTGCCTTTTAATGCTAGTAACTAGCTTCTTCAGCGTCTTCTCTTTCCTTAGTCGCTAATGGATTTTATTGAAGAAAGTTTAAATAAATAAACACCAAATTGTAACTGCCACTACGCGGACCCATGGGTTTTTGCAGCTTTTTTCAACCCCCACTCCCCACCCCCCACCCGCTCACAACTAACCCACACACCGACTCAACCGACTAACACACGCACACCCCACAACACCCACCACACACACCACACACACACACACACATACACACACCACGGCGCGCGCGTACATTTGTTTTGTTGTCTGGACTGTGAAACAAGCGAAACTCTTCATGCACCAATGTACTTTCTGATAATGATTCATCGTAATTCTTTTAAAAGGCCTAGTGCCTAGCCTCTCTTCGATTTACACCAAATCTTCACTTCATTCACTTCTATGATGCCAAATCAATCTCCTGTACCCCCTGACTTCCTGCTATGAAATTCACTTCTTAAGCTCTTAAAACCAATCTAGCGTTTAAAATAAAAACCAAATCATTTCAGTTTCACAATAACTTTCTCAATTGGAGGGGAAGGTCGTATGCGGGTGCACAAGGTGGGGACACGAGGAAAAAAATAAGGTTAACACAGTCTACAGGCGACGGAACAATTTGGTAAGGGGAGAGGAAAACCTGATCACAAACAAAAAAAGGGTAAAAAAAAAATGAGGGGCAAAAAAATATAAAAGCAAGTGGGACGGAAAAGAATGCAATGGAGGGGGGGGGGGTACTGGGGGAAAGAAAGCAAAAAACCGGGAGGGGGAAAAAGTGGGAAAAGATGGATCAGAAAGAAGAAAACGTCTCAATCCACACACGGCATCACACACACCCCACACACAGCCAGCAAAGCGACAGCGGACACACCTTCTCTCTAACAAACACCCTTCTCCTCCCCTCACTGGCCTTTCCAATATGTATTGAGGGAAATCAGGATTCCATGTCCAGTTGTGTGCATTCTAGTCTTGGGGGAAAAAAAAAAAAAAAAAAAAAAAATGGGGGGAAAAAAAGGTCCCTTCCAAAAAAAAAACTGGCATTCATCTTCCCCTCCCCAATGTGTGAGGTATATGAGGGTATAATTGTGGGAGAGTTAGAGTATAAGGTGATGTAAGGATTATAAGAGGTAAGTGATGGGGAAAAAAGAAGGGAAAAGGGATTAAGGAAGGGTTGTTGTTGAGTGTATTGTTTTTGTTTTGTTTTTTTTTTTCGTCCTGTCTCTTCTCCCCCCCCCCCTCCCGTCATACCATTCTCGCCTACCCACCTCGGGGGGTCTGTCCTGTCTGTCTGATGACAATGTGTGGCATGTGTGTGTGTTTGTGTGTGTGTGTGTGTGTGTAGATGATGTGTGTAATAGTTAAGTGTGGTGAATGAAGTGTGGTAGATTGTGGTGTGTGTATGTGCGCAGGTCGGGATGAGGTGGTGTGTTGGGTGTTGTGGAAAATGTGTGGTTGTAGAGTAATGTTGTGTGTGTGTGTTGTGTGTGTGTGTGTTTGTGTGTGTGTGCCTTCGCACACTTGCGCTCGCGTGTGTGTGCAGAGAGTGCGCGGTATATGCGTGCGGGCGTGCGTCTGTGTGTATGTGGTGGTGTGTGTGCAAAATAGGTGTGTGTGGGTTGTGTGTGGTGTGTGTGTGTGTGTGTGTAGGAGTAAGTTGCGAGTTAAGTGGTGCAAAAGCCCAGTGTACTAGGGCGAATAGTGGGGAAGGTCGCATAACTTAAAATTTTTTTACTCCGAGCACGGCTATGGCGGCGAAGGCGGTCGTTAGGTGGGAAAGGTAATTATCCTAAATTGTGACTAATCTTGTTTAACACTAGTCAATCTAATGTTGATCATGTTTTCGTCCGTTATAATTTTTTTCTATTGTTTCCCTTTTTCGTCCATCATAATCTAGTTTGGTTTATTTTTGTTGGTGCGTTCTTCTTAGAGGGCATGGTGGGAGAAAGGTTGAAACAAACTATCACAGCTTATTCATTTTAGGCGGGTGGGGGGCGGTCAAGTAGCAGATTTCCTATTCGTAGTTTCATATTCGTAATTCTCGCAAGTGTCGAAACGCTCCTCTCTCTCTCGGGAAGGGGGCTTCTGCCAGGTCTCCCGCTCTTCCTCTCTTGTTCTCTCTCTCTCTCTTCTCTCCGGGGGGGGGGGGTCTCGTGTTGTGTGTGTGTGTGTGTGTGTGTGGTGTTTGTGTGTGTGTGTGTGTGTGTAGATGTGGGGGGAACAGTATAATGCGTTGGCGTACATGTGGGTACTTTCTACGTGCCCTGCTGTGTATCGTGAGGATCCAGCAGTACTGGTGTGAAGACTGGCAAAAAAATTTACAAACAAGTTTTTAATTTACACAGATCGGCCAGATGCCAAGACCACAATCTATACACACTTACCAATCGACAGATTATTCAAGGCACACATACCCCCAAGTAAAAACTAAGGGAGTGTTATTTTGTCCTCATTGAATACAAGGGCACTACTACAGAGCGAAGCATGTGCCCGTCTCACTGCTTGTTCAGGCGTTCACTAATGAAATGGTCATCTTAACCAATCACCACGGTGTTCCTTAGAGCTTGTCGAGGCCGTCCTTCAAAGCCCTCCGAGGAGGAAAGAGAGCCAGATCCTACAATGAATCACACAGAAACCGCACACCGTTGAGCATGGAACGACCACCAGTCCTGCAGAGGTGGATCCCTCCCACTTTGGTACTGCAGGAAATGAAGGCAGACAGACTCTCCAAGATGGGCACGCCAACGAGACGCAAATAGCGGCGCTGGTGCTGTTCCTATGAAAAAGGCAAGACCACCTCCGTCACCAGATATCTGGACAGCATGGAAGAAAGACTACTCATTGGGGAGGTAGAGAGGATGACAGTTCACGCATCGTGACGTTTGCCCACAGTCGGCTATCTTCGACATAAGAACTTGAAAAAAAAAAAGGGGGAAAAAAGCTGGACACTGTCCAGTTGCTCCTCCCCCCTTCTAATCGCCTGATATATGGGCGAGAAGGGGAAATCAGATGAGTGCACCGAAAAATGTTGCACTGGTCACAAAACCCAAATACCCACGTACTTCAGTCCTGAAATAACCCCGTTTTCTGACAGCCCTCGGGGGAGCTGGCTGGCCCTGTGCAGTGGAATTCCAGAGAAAAGCTGTGGTTAACGGCAACTCACTCGGACGGGACCGCTGACTTTGCCCAAGCTACCGTGAGTTTGTACCTACACAGCATGACCAGGGACGCAGAAGAAGAAGATCAAGAAAAATTTTTTGTGGTGTCATCCCACACTTCACATATTACAACATTATAACCATATACAGTCATTAAATTATAAATTACTATACATACTAACAAACCTAAAACAATCGGAAGACATTTGGCACCTACAGGCTCGCACTTGGACGAGTTTGCGCCCCTTTCAGGTTTCAGCCGGTGAAACTGTTCTCATCCATTGAAATGATATTTCCTATCTATACAAGACTTTGGCACAGGATGATTAGCATAACAGAGGATTAATTTTTCTTGTTCTTTTCTTTGCGGTGGGTGTAAGTAGACTCCTTTTATGAGGTGACCGTAAGTGAAGCCGATTTCCAGGGGGCCTGCCTCTGACCAACCAAGAAGGTAAGAACGGAAGCACGTACACCTCTGTAATACCGTCAAGGGAAGAACAGCTACAGTTTTGATTGTAGACTGGAGAATCCGGAGCTGATCCACCATGTCGACAAAAAAAGAAAGCAACACGCCAGCACACGCAGCCTTTTTTTTAAAGAGGAATGGGGCATAAGGCGCAAAAAAAAAAAATGTGTGATTTACTGAACGTTCAATACTGATGAGACAGGACGAAACAAAAGACGACGTCACAAGGCGGGGGGGTGACAACAAAACGCAGGGGATTTGGAACTGCAGGCAGACTCAGTGTTTACAAACCACGCAAGACCCACTTACATAAGGTACAGGCAGTCGTCAGCGGAGGATACGAAACACGTGCAGTCATCTCAACGGCAGAAGGGGTATGAGGGCTATCATTTTCTTCTATCAGCCGGACGACGGGGTTACCAAGGTAACACACAACCAGTCCACACCACTTGGGAAAAAACTCTGATGACCCTGAACAACCCACGCGCGAGCAGTACGATGACGATGACGCAGAAACTGACCTCCAGAGACTTCCGCAGACCCGATCCACAACCGTGACTCGTCTTAGAGAGTCCTGAAGGGGACTACACCCAACAGCGCCAGACCACCTCACCTCAGGCCATGGCAACAAGATGAAGACCGTCCCCGCACCGCACGCAAAAACGAACGAGCTAAAAGAAACGAACGCACGAAAACCCAAACGCCGATTCCATCGGATAGGCACGACCGACCACAAAAACCAGGACAGGTCCAAAGTTCCACAATTTTGAGATGGAGACATGGCATAGTTGCGGTACACTGGAACAAAAAAAAACTCAAAACATACACAAAACGACATGCCAAAAAAAAAAAAAAAAGACCCCAAACAAACAAAAAAACAAAAAAACAAACACAACAACAAAAACAAAATTGAAAGAAAACCTGAGCTTAGCTGATTATTCAGAGTCACTGGTCCCCTTCCCCCTTCCGTCCGGGGGGGGGGGGGGAGCCGGCAACCCCACATTACCCCCACTGGGGCCCCCACCCCAGCACCCCACCCCACCCCACAGGCTTTGTCTTGTGCAAGGTTCCCCATCTGATTTGTGAGACATTGTTTGGTAGTGCGACCATTTTATCAAGAATTCTTTCTCCCTTAAAGAAGAGTTTTTGAATGCGTTTTGGAGACTTTTTTGCATACTAGCAGAAGATCAACCTGTTTTTGAAGACTCCCTTTTTTGTTTATGTGGAAGTATTTCTCAGCAGAAGGTAACCAGGATCCATCACACAAGCCTGATGAAGCTCTTCACAGAACGAAACGGATGTCGCTAGCTGGTCCTGCTAATGTCCATATAACCATCCACATGAAATCTTAAGCTTAAAGCGCACTCACCTTAAGGATTCTTCACGGAGTCTCACGCCCCGCCCCCCTTCCCCTTAACTGATCATCTGGGCTCTTTGAAAAATGCAGATTTTAGCCACGGACGGATTAAGATGTTTGTTGCTCTTCTTTTATATGAAAATTTAAGGCATCTGGGCCCCGATTTCATTATCAGATAGACAGACAGGCAGCCAGACAGACAATATAGATAATAGGTAGATTGATAGGTAGGCAGGTAGGTAGATAGGTAGAGAGCGAGACAGACAGAGAGAGAGACAGAGACAGAGGAGAGAGAGAGGAGGGAGATACTCTGATGGCAAAAAAAAAATGGTTTTCCCTGGATTGTTGATTATTCCTATCTGGAGAATGTCTGCTTTCACGAGATTTTAAACCGCCACGACGAAAAGAAATGACTTTGTTCCTAGAAAATGCGTGAGCTATTTCAACGGGGGAATTCTTTTCACAGTGTGATCGCCTGTTTTGAATGGGAAAACAGCCGTTTTTTCCTGTAACAATTAGCTCATATCACGAGAAAAATAGCCCCCCCCCCCCCCCCCCCCCCCCCCCCGTTGTCACACGCAAATCCTCCTGCCAGTCCCCCCCTCTCCCTCCTTCTTTATCCAAACAAGAAGAGAAAGTGTCGAAAAGAGATTTTCTCTAAAAACAAAAATGTTTTCCCCGAAGTTTAAGTATTGATGCCTTGATAAATAAAAGGATGGTCATACACAGAAAACTCCACTCGCTTTGTTGAGTAAATGGGATGAATTCTTGCCTGTCTGTACAGAAAGAGATGTCCGCATGAGTATCAGCCTGCGTTGAGGAAAAAAAAAAAAAAAAAAAAAATATACGAAATATTTAGCGTAGTCAACACAAAACACAGACCATGTATAAATCTGAAGATGGGGACGGATGCGGATTGGGGTCGCAGCAGGAGTTGGGGGAGGGGTTAGTTTCTTAGAGACTGCTGTTGCACGATGCAAAACCTACCATTAAACCTTTTAAAAGAAATCAAGAAAGAAAGCTGACAGTAATATTACGCGATGCATTCATGGCTGCAGCAAGCCTGACTGTCCATCTCTCTTGCCCAGAGGCGCTCTCTAGGGGGGCAATAGTCCCAACAGATATGGGCGAAACGAGGACATAGCTGGATATAAAGGCCTATGCGGAAGCGTCGGGGAGGGGGAGATGATCGGCCTCCCATGAGGACTGGATGATTGGCCGCTGATTTTTTACAACTAACTACGTGATATGCCGGTTGACGGGTGAGGCGCCGGGTGGAAGTGGAGAGCCTGTAAGGGAAGTGTTAGTGTTTTTTTGACGTGTGGAGGTGTTGAGGAGAACAGCTGTTGAGGACCGGGCCGGAGGATGACATGAGTGTTCCACCAACACGTGATATGGCCGTGAAATTCTCTCTCTCTCTCTCTCTCTCTCCGATCTCTCTCTCTCTCTCTCCAAAGATCTCTCTCTCATCCTCTCTCTCCTCTCTCTCTCATGTGTGCCTACTCTTACGGCATTGGTTGCGTTACGAGTTAAACTGTATGATAATCGTGCAGTCTATAAAATGTTATATATGCGTTTCGTACTCTTATCTGGATTCCAGCTTTCCTTTTCAAGATGAAAATATTATGATCATTGCTTTGACGGACCCCCCCCCCCCCCCCCCACCCCCCCCCGCCCCCTTCCATTTAATCCATTATCATCCCTTACCCCTCCCTCCCGATTTGCATTGTATTGTGGCCCAAGGCCGAAGTACATTACCACTGCTTCTGAGTTCTGAGTTCCCTAATGTGTGCGCGTGTTTGTGCACGTGTCTCATAGCCTCAATCTGCATGCGCCCCCCCCCCCCCCCCCCCCCCCCCCCCCTCGCGCCACAGCGCGACACACAACACACACACAACAGCACACACCACACACACGCACGCACGCGCGCGCGCACACACGTGTAACATTCATTCAGATTTCATAGTCTTATCGGTTGAACAACAACAAAAACTCTTCACGAACAGCATATTTGTTGTTAAAATTGCCCATCTTATTTTCAAAATCCCTACTTTTAATGACTAGTCCTTTTCACAGGAAATAGACCTTCACTTATTCGTTCACAATGATGCAAGTCTCGCGTATTCCGGAGGCTGGCTATGACATTCCACCCTTCCAGCTTGTTATAGGAACCAACGTGTGATACACTCCGAGTTCAGTTTCCATAATGTCCACATGATTCTTACAAATCTACCCAGGAGTACCACCCACCTTGTACACCCCTTCTCCTCCCTCCCTCACTCTCTTTTCCAAATGTGTTGATCAATATTGAATTGTCATTTGTGTGTGTTCTACCGTTTTGTCTTCCTGGCCAATTTCAGTCTCCTTCTCTCTCTGCTCCCTGTCTGTCCGTCTGTGTTTCCTCTGTCTGGTCTGTCTGTCCTGTCTGTAACTCTCTCTCTGTCTCTCTGTCTTCTCTCGATAAACAGTCTCATCGTCTCTCTCTCTCTCTCCTCTCTCCCTCCCCTTCTCTCGTCCCCATCCCAGATATCTATCTATGTCTATCTATTTCTATACCCCTCCATATACACAAGGTAAATCTACCTACCTCCATATCTCTCTCCATACCCACCCACCTATCTCTCTCCACCTATCTATCAATCTATCTGCTGTGTCGTCTCCAGTCCGCCTGTCTGTCTGCCTGTCAGTGTGCCAGCGAGCCTGCGTGCAAGCGTAAGCACGCTCGTGTGGTGTGTGTGTGTGTGGTGTGTGTGTGTGTGTGTGTGTGTGTGTGTGTGTGTGTGTGTGCGCGCGCGCGCGCGCGTGCGTGCGTGCGCGCGCACGCGCGTGCGTGCTAAAATTCTACAAGAATTATAAATGACTTTTGAAAAATTGTAACTGAAATCACTGAGACCCTACTCTACAAGCTGGAAAGTCTTAAAGGCCGATGCGGGGCAGGCAAGGAACAGATTGATTTTTTGACACAAATTTGAGTCCACCATTTTGTTCGAAAGTCTTCTTTTCCACCTTCAGTGAGCGCTCTTGGTGTGTGTGTGTGTGTGTGTGTGTGTGTGTGTGTGTGTGTGTGTGTGTGTGTGTGTTGTTTAAGACATCATTCATATGCGCAGGACGATCTGCTCGACGGTTGATGACTTTGATGTATGTTTATGTGGACGTGCTTCTCAACAGCAGGCAATTTAGGATCCAGAAGCATGCTGACGAGATCTTCACGGAGCGAAACACTTTTTTTCGTTTGCTAGTCCCTGCTGACCTGCTTGGAGGAAAAATGAAGCTAACAGAGCACTCACTGGAGAAGGATTACTCGTCCACGCCTCCTTCCCCTTACACGCAAATCTGTCTTTTAAGTTTTGGGATCTTAATCTGGACGGATTCGGATATTTGCTCTACTCTCTGTACAGAAACGTAAGGCATCTGGGTCTGACTTTTCTTGGAGAGAGAGAGAGAGAGAGAGAGAGAGAGAGAGAGAGAGAGAGAGAGAGAGAGAGAGAGAGAGAGATGATGAGGATCGGGAGAGAGAAAGCGCGCACCTCATATCCAACCTGATTCCACTTTTTATTACGCCATAACAGTACACACACCACCCGTTCACGATGAAATGGGAGGTTGGATCAGAACCTCAAGACCCTAAGCTTTGAAGAAAGTATGAACAGAATATTCATGATATGCAACACAATTAGCAACAGGCGTACGTATTTTTTTCAACGACATTCAAATGTCATCTGGTGCTAGTGCATAACTGGAACCGTTTGAATACCGGGGAGAGAGAGAGAGAGAGAGAGAGATGAGAGAGATAGAGAGCTAGAGAGAGAGAGAGGAGTGAAGCATAGAGACGAGAGAGACAGACCGACAGACAGCATACAGCCAGTGAGTGACATAGAGAAAAGAGGAGAGGGAGACAGAGAGATAGCCATTACAAACTTGTAGGAAATGATCTGAGAAAAAGAAAAAAAAAAAAATAAGGAAAAACAGTAGAGACACAGCCATGATCTGAATTAATTCATGCACACATAGTAAATCATCCGCCCTTAACTGCCTTCGAGCTTTGACAATTCCGTCCTTCCCAGCTACCGATGTCACTCTCTGAGCGAACCTGGGGTGGCTGATCATATTGTTTTTGATGGAGGACCCTCGTTCGTTGCAGAGTTGAATATCGCGCGGATCTGCGGTGTGTCCAGATGTATGCCTCCCTTTGGGGCGTGCGTTTAACTGCCCGCTTCATTTTCCCGTGATGGCTGGGTTCTGGTGTTATTTTGAATGGCCGATCTTGTGAAGTGGAGTCAGGGGCTCATGATCAGGACGCGCAGAGGTCATGACCGGTTAAGTGTCCGAGAGCATGTGTCGCTGTCAGAGAAATCCTCCTGCGTGGGTGTGTGACTGCGCGTGTTTGTGTGTTGTGTGTGGTGTGTGTGGTGTGTGTGTGTGTGTGTGTGTGTGTGTGCTTGATATGTTGCTCAAGTGCATGCATGTATGTGTGTGTGTTTGTGTGCTACGAGGTCTGGTATAAAATTCCGGTTAAGCTGAGTGAGCATTTTAGAGAAGATGTGTGCCGAATTTGTGTGGGTGAGCGTGATGTGTGTGTTTGTTCGTGTGGTGGTGGTGTGTTTGTGTGTGTGCTGTGTGTGGTTTGTTTTTGTGTTTTTTTTGTGTGGTGTGCCTGTGTAGTTCCTGTTTCCCGTTCTCTGTGCTAAAGTGTGTGCATTGGTTTGTTTGTGTGGTGTGTGCGGTATGTACCATGCTTGTGATGTAATATGGTGGTTGTTGTGGTGATGCGCGCCGCGCGCGGCTGCGCGGATAGTAAAAGAGTGCATGTGAACGACCTGCTGGGCCTGTTAAAAGCTGTGTCTCGCCCATTACGCTGGGGGGTGGGGTTGGTGCATGGTAGGCGAGTCGTGGTGTCGCTCGCGTAGCGGGGAATTGAAAAAGATAAACGTCTTTTTGTGAAAGAACGACTGTGAACTGAACCAGATGCCATTGTCTAATTCTGCACGCGTTTTTAGGGACATGGGGTTTTTTGAGTCACTGTGTAATACCCCCCCAACATGAAAGCGTTGGTTTTGAAGACGAATCCGCCCCTGAACGGACCAAGTCTGGCAGTAACCGTCACAAAGTGTGCTAGTGTGATGATTGAACGGTTCCACCCAATATAAATGATCGTAGTTACCTTACTGCCACAGGTCCGGACCGTCAAGTGTGTAGTGAAGCTGATTTTTTAGGATGTTCCAACGATTAGGTCAGTATAGGGGGGACGGGTAACTAGGAGACTGGAACCCCCCCGCCCTACAAAAGAAAATTTTGCACCCGAAGCAGCCCAGCAACCCCACTGTAGGTTACCCATTTACTTAGATGACAAGCCTGAAACGACGTAGTCTTCCCATTTCTGAAACATTTCCTCCCCTCTGTCCCAGCCACAGACACATTCAGGACGTTCGTCAGTCGTGACCAGCGTACACTGACTGACACTTCAATTCCGGGCTAGCGATCCAGCGATGGTCGATCTGAGAGGGGGGAGACCTTATGGTCAGCTCGGGTGCCCTCCGGGGGGACTACCTACTGGCCGCTCGGATGGCTCTGGCCTAATCGCTGGCTGGTCCACTTAGAAGATAGACTGTAGAAGAAGTGCCTAGGCCGACGAAACATATAAGAAGATGGTTCTGCCTCTGGACTACAACATGTACCCGCCTGAGAGGACGCAGAAAAGAGGGTGATGCCCTAAGAAGAGGAGGAGATAAGAAGAAAATTTCCCCGATAATGAAAGAAGATCAAGAATCTAAGAAGAAGAGCTCCAACACATCAAGAGTGCAGCAATAAAAGACGAACAATGGAAGAGCAAGTAACAGAGGAGCAAAATGGGAAAGGAGGATTATGTGATTGAAGGGGAAAACGGAGGAGGACATGAAAGAGGAAAAATAGGCGGAGGAAGAAGAAGAAGAAGAAGAAGAAGGGGAGAAAGAAGAAAGAAGAAGAAAAAGAAAAGAAAAATATGAAGTATGAAGATCCACAATAAACAACAAGAACATCAACAACATCAACAGCTTCGCAGCCGCATGAGCAAACAACACTCCTACACAAACAACAAGCACAACACCATAAACGCATTCAAGAAAATACAGTCACAGCGTCCGCCCAGCGAAGTCCCCTAGATGGCAAGGGAAAGTGATTCCACCCAAAAGAAAGAAGTATATCGATTGAAGGAAACAAGAAACTAGGAAAATGAGAAGAAGAATGAGAGCCAGTGATGAGAATTGGTAGAAGGAGGAGATAGGAGAGAGAAGAGAAGAAAAAATGGGACAGCAACAGTCTTTGATAACTTTTATTCTGAATTCCCCTATCCACCCTCTCAACACACGTACAACACACCACACACTGCATGGAATGCTTCTCTTCTGGTGGTTCGCCTTTCATGTCGAGCCTCCTCAGCACTCCTTCCACTCCAGGGGGATCACTGGCAGTCGCTCCGAAGACAACAGTCGCCGTCAACGGTCTTCAAGGAGCTTTCTTAGGCGCCTCCGCGACTGTGTGGTTTCCAGTCTTCCAGCGGCAGTTCCCACAGCCTTACTTGCTGAGGCTGGGGGACGGGAAAGAATGATTGCCACACTGCCTAAAATTTACCCAAAGGATATAGAAGCACACCCCAAGGAGAACTGAAACTACGGGTCCGTCATAAGAGCCCTAAGGATAGAGAGCCACCAGGGAGAGAGAGAGAGAGAGAGAGAGAGAGAGAGAGAGAGTGAGGAGAAGAGAGAGAAAAAAAAGAGCGAGAGAACCCCCGAGAGAGAGAGACGAGGAGCCACCACAAAAATGTGAGACTTTTGATGAGGATTCGCTGAAGGTTATGTTAAAGAGCTCCATTGTCCGCTCCAGAGACTACGTTGAGAGTTAAACAACACAAGCTGCTCTGCGCTTCTGTTCTTCCTTTCATGCTGCCGAGCCTCGCACCACGGCATCAGGCAGGCTCACGAAATACAGACAGCGGCAGTGCCGGTCAAGAAAAAATTTGGAGAACACCACAATCAGAGACGCCTCCCTTCTCTAGTTTAGCATAAAACATTGACTGTGTTTGTTCCTCAGTCTTCCCTTTTTTTCAGCCGCCCGCAGTACGCTCAACACTAGGCAGAGGCCGACAGGGCCAAACGAAAATGCCCGGCAAATGAATGCCTATGAGAATCGATCCCACGACCTCTCAGAAAAGAAGACCACCCCCCCCCCCCCCCCAGGTTGGTCCCCCCCCCCCCCCCACCCCCCCACCCCCCCCCTAAAAAAAAAAAAAAAAAAAAAAAACCCTCGACACTAACTACTAGCCAAGCGGCTTGTTCCCTATGAAAACTATGGTTCACCTTCCTGGCAAAAGGGAGAGCACACAGTTGTGGGACCAGTTAGAGATCATGTGAGAGTTAAACACACGCACAGCACACAGCGTCCTGCGAAACAGAAGTGTCCTCCTAAATCATAGAAAGAATTGGAAGTAACTCCGCCGGTTGACACGGACACACAATTACGAGACAAAATACTTCAGGCAAACTAAGCAACATCAAGGACGATGAAAACGAGGAGCGAACAACCACTTATCACCTCAAATTAGCACAAGCTGGGTGTTTTGTCTCGTAATTTTTGTTTGTCCATGGCAACCGGCAGAGTTTCAGAATTTTTTTTTTTTTTTTTTTTGGTCACCGCAGACACCTCACTTTGAAAGTACCACAAATGTTATAGCTGAGTTACACTCAACATTCTTCTTTAAAAGGTAGTAAACTTTTTCTGTGTTGCTATCTTAAAAAAAAAAAAAAGTACATTTTTTCTATGTTGCCACAGGTTGGTACTGTTTGCTCTCTCTATCCGTCCTCCTCCTCCTCCTCCTTCCCCTTCTCTCTCTCCTCCTTCACCCTTCTGTCTTACTACTGCTCCTCCCTGTTCTGCCACTCTTATTTATAACCATGGTCGTGTTTGCTTTCGCTCTCTTCCTGCATTTGAAAACATGTGTATTGCTCAACATGAATGCACTCCTAAAGTTTCGTTGTTTCGCGTCTCTGCACATGATTTTTTTTTTTTTTTTTTAAACTGCGTCCGTTTGTACAGTCTGTCGGCAAGATGTCGCAAAAAAAAAAAAAAAAAAAACTGAAACGACTTTAAAAAAAAAAAAAAAAAAAAAAAAAAAAAAAAAAAACAAAAAAAAAAAGGTGGAACGATTGAAAGTGGCCTCAGGGCAAACCCATTCAATTTTGTTTACTTAGGCATTTGCCGTTTAGGCAGAGTAGACTACTCCTCTTGCGCCCTCAGTGATATAACCTGTGTGGGGTTTTTCAGGCGATGGTCTTGTTTTCATTTCTTGTAGATAAACCTATCTGTCCAACAACACAACCACCAACACCAACGTCATAAACGACAACAATCTGGCCATGTTTTCCGACACTTGCTGCGGGTGTCACAACCGTCGTTTATAGATCCGCTCCACTCCAGAAAGGAGATGCTATCAGCGGCTGTGTGTGTGTGTTGTGTGTGTGTGTGGTGTGTGTGTGTGTGTGTTGTGTGTGTGTGTGTGTTTTTCCCTCCAAGAACTGGATGGGAACGGAGATATGAATCAGAAAACAGGAATGACATCGTTAAGATGGGAACCGTTTAGGGAAGGAGAGAGATCTGTGGCAAATAAGAGGCTGCTTGGGAATGCCATTAAGTTCGTTGCACCAGTAAAAAAAAAAAAAAAAAATCTCGATGGTTTAGCGGCAAAACATTCTCCCAAACACTGACGTGTAGAGATAACGCTGCAGCAAGGATTCGGAGATGATTTATGAAATGAAAGCCAACGAAGACGGCGCAGGAACTGCTTGCAAAGCTTAAGATATACATTGTGTTTGTTAAAAACCAACCAACAAACAAACAAGAAAAGCCAGACTTAACATTGTCTTGTTAGTGGGAGACAAGATATCTAGTAGGGAGAGTCAAGAAGAGATAAACAAAAAAATTTAACTAGTTCTGAGAAGTTGTATGCATAATTTATATGCCACTGCCTTTCAAAATGGAATTCTAAGCATTTAGACTGCAGGAATTGAATGACAAAGAAACATACCCAATAGAACGCTGACATCTCTCTCTCTCTCTCTCTCTCTCTCTCTCTCTCTCTCTCTCTCTCTCTCTCTCTCTCTCTCTCACACACACACACACACACACACACACACACACACACACACACACACACACACACACACACAGAGACTGAGAGAAATAGCGAGAGAGAAAGCCAAGTTGTGTATTGTGTGTATGTCTGTGCGTGTGCGCGCGCGCGTATATGCGTGTTTAGGGAGAAAGAGAGAGTATGTGTGAGTGGGCGTGATAGATAGAAGAGAGAGAGTGCATGTGCGCGCGCGCGTGAGAGAGAAGAAGAAGACGAAGAAGGAGGAAAAGAGTGCAGGTGAAGGAGGAGGACGAGTAGGAGGAGGTGGTGAAGGAGGAGGACGAGTAGGAGGAGTGGTGAAGGAGGAGGAGAAGGAGAGAGGAGCGGTGGAGAAGGGAGCAGAGAGACTTCCCGTCTTGCCCTTTGAAGACCGTGTATGGATTGCCGTTTGAGCTGGGTTCAAAAGCCCCAAATTGTCTCCATCAGCGCACCCTTTCAATCTGTTCACATAGATGTTCCTTGGTGTCAGGACGACCTAACTGGAGACATCCGCGTCACGCCATTGAAATCACACGTTTATGTTCCTTCCAGGTCTATTTTCCCCACGATCCATAGCCCATCCCCATCCCCGCTGTCTCAGGTCTATGCCCCGCCAGGTCTATGTTCCCCTCGGTCTATCTCCACCCCCACCCCCCCCCATCTCCCAGCCCCTCTCCGGGTTTTAACCACCGTCTCCACGTTTACGTTCATCTAGGTCTCTATGTTCCCTCAAGGATGTGATCTTCTGGGTCTAACCCCTCCCCCACCTTTCCCTCGCCCTCCCTCCACAACCTTTTCCCTGTCTACGTCTGTGTTTCCATCTGATTTATAATCCCACTGGGTCCATGATCACCCACATCTTTCTTTCTTTCTCTAAGTTTATGTTTACCCAGGTCTATCTCCGTCTCTAACTCATCCCCAAATCAAAATTTCGTGTGACCGAAAAGGGTCAGCTGACCCAGATCAAGATTACACATTAAGTGATGATCCTCGATTGAATACAGAAACCTAGATCAAGATAAAAGCTCGAGTGAACCTACGAGGAGTCAACTGACCCAATACAAAAATACATCAGAATAGCTCATAGTGACCCCCCAAGTGGATAAAGATTATGCATGTAATCAAAGGCAGTGACCCAGCCCTAGATTGACAGTCAGAATATGACTTGATGATCTAAATTGCATCCAGCGCGTCATTAAAGCTTGAGTGACCTAGAACAGATCATGGCGAACCCCTTTTGAAATAAAGATGAAGTGACCCCGAGTGGAATATTGTAACCCTGATCGAGGGTATGGTCGAGTGACCCAAAGAGGGTACAAAAATTACAATGTCCAAATCACTCAAACTCGCGTGACCCAGAGTGAATTCAGTGTTCATTATCCGGAATGAATCAGCTATAACCATGTCCAGGTTTAACGTCAGATGACCCAGAAGACTCAAAGGGTCCGAGAGCGATGCCAAGGGTGAAAAGGGAGCAGGATGTCCCTTCGACCTTAACCTGGGTTAAAAGTCAGCTGGTTTAAAACATATCACGATGACTCGCAATACGCCTTCAGTATTCGAGAATGGGTCAGGGTGACCGGAACCTAACTTAAAAGACAAGTGAACCAGAAAAGGAATATTACGACCTAGGTCCAGGCTAAAAGTTCAAATGGTCCGTTAAGGATTATGAAAACCCACGTCAGATTTCACTCAGATGACCCAGACGGGGTCGTTGTGACCCATAGTTGTGTTGATAGTCAAATGACCAGCACGGGTCACGTGGGCTGAAACCTAAAATCAAAGTCAAACGTCCCAGAATGACGTGTTGTGACGTAGACAGAAGTCAAAATCAAGTGATTCACAATGTGTCATGGTGGCCAAGATCACGGCTGAAGGTCGGGGACGCAGAATGGGTTACAGTGACCCAGACTTGGGTTAAAGTCACATGACTCAAGCAAAACTGTCAGCCAGATCTGAGTTAAAGGTGGGTGACTAGTGTGGGTCATAGTGACCAAGAGTGAAGTTGCACATTAAGTGATCATCAATGTGTCGTGCTTAATGAGATCTAGGTTAAAGGTGAAGTGATTAAGACTGGGTTATAGTGACCCAGAATGTATCCATTCTGAGTCACGTGCCTTTCAACACTGGTCTGTGTCACCGTGACTTTTTTCTGAGTCGTTCAATAATCATTCTCACGCAGGGCCAATATGACCCGTTGCAGGTCATTCGACCTTCAATGCATGTCTGGATCATCATGACCCAGTGTAGGTCACCTGTCCTTTGACAACAATGTGGATCACCACTATCCACTGTATGAGAGCTGACCTTTCTTTGTGTTTAGGTAACTTAACTCTTCGCTCCATTTTCAACTCAGGTCGACCTCTGTGGGTCATTCTGGGCCACTCAGTTCTTCACATCGCCCATGCTATTAGGACCCGTTCCATGTCACCTGATGAATAACTTTGACCTGCGTCACCATGGCTTAGCATAAGTCAGTCCATATTCAACATAGACCTAGGTCATCACGTCCCACTCTGGGTCACTTCAATTTCAATCCAGTTCGGATTCTGAGTCATTTGACCTTCGATCTGACCTGAATCATCTTGACCTGTTTGGGGTCACACGATTGTTAACTGCGATGGGAGGATCGGACGAACATGTGTCTGGGGAGAATACGGACCCGTGAAAACCATAAACCTGGGGAAACACAAGACTTGGGAGAGAGAAGGTCGCAGCGCGTAGTTGGAGAAACGTAGAATACAGACCAAGGGGGACGTAGAGCTGAGAGGAACATAGTACATACACCTTCGGAAAACACGAGACGTGGCAAAGCAGAGACCAGAGAGGAGAAGCATAGGCCTATAGGATTACAGACGGGGAGAAACAGATGTATGGGAGACACAGACCAGAGGAAACAAGAGACCAGCGGGGAAGCATAGACGTGTGGGATTACAGACGTGAAGAAACACAGACTTCTGTGAGAGACACCACAGGAAATAGAGACCAGATCTTCCATCTGACCTGAATCATCTTGACCTGTTTGGGTCACACGATTGTTAACTGCGATGGGAGGATCGGACGAACATGTGTCTGGGGAGAATACGGACCCGTGAAAACCATAAACCTGGGGAAACACAAGACTTGGGAGAGAAGGTCGCAGCGCGTAGTTGGAGAAACGTAGAATACAGACCAAGGGGGACGTAGAGCTGAGAGGAACATAGTACATACACCTTCGGAAACACGAGACGTGCAAAGCAGAGACCAGAGAGGAGAAGCATAGGCCTATAGGATTACAGACGGGGAGAAAACAGATGTATGGGAGACAGACAGACCAGAGGAAACAAGAGACCAGCGGGGAAGCATAGACGTGTGGGATTACAGACGTGAAGAAACGCAGACTTCTGTGAGAGACACCACACAGGAAATAGAGACCAGATCTTTAGACCTGCTCCCCAAGACATCCAGGGTCTTTGGACCTAAGATCACCGAGTCCTGAATAGCGTAGCGTCTGCAGCTAGAAAAAGGCCCACAGGTGGATAACAGCTTCTGCAACCAGCGACCACTGTCAGCCGAGTAGTGAATTACCTGATGCACTATAGCGTCAAGGGGAGAATTGGTAATTGCTGTTTTATTCACCAATGCCAAGAGCGCTACAATTCACATATGGCTTTAAACGTTTTTTTTTTTTCTTTTTCTTTTTTTTCGTTAGAAAACTCGGATGGGTGACTTGACTGTGGCTTCCAAGAGATGAGCAATTCTGGTGGACAATACTGATGAACGGACCGGTCGAGTAGATATCTAATATGTGTGGTTGATTTTTTTTTTTTCTTTTTTTTTGGGGGGGGGGGGGGGGGGGGGGGGGGAGGAGTGTCAGTTTCTTTTTTTTTTTTATTCCAAGATCAACTATTCCCCTCACAAGACATACTTCTACTACTACTTCTACTACTGCTACTACTACTACTGATGATGGTTATGATAACAAAAATAATGATAATAATAATAGTAATAGTAGTGTGTGTGTGTGTGTGAACATCATCATCATCATCCTCATCCTCATCATAGTTGTTCATATTATTATCATCATCATCATCATTATTGAAAACAACAACAATAATGATAACAACAACAACCATAACCATAAAGCATAACAAAAAAAAATGGAATAATATAACAAGAACACTATTAATAAAGCAAAGCAAGCGCGGCAGAATTTCATACCGCACCTGAGCAGTGCAAAAAATTAGATGCATCCAAAAACAAAAAAAAAAAAACAAAAAAAAAAAAAAAAAAAAAAAAAAAAAAAAAAAAAACAAAAAAACAAAAATCATAGGTCTACATTTGCACAGAATACGACAGATAGTCGCCGAAAAT
>JADBJO010000965.1:575790-608290 GCA_016801955.1 Conus betulinus | reverse complement strand
TCTCTCTCTCTCTGCGCGCACGTGCGCGCGCGCAGAGAGAGAGAGAGAGGAGAGAATGAGACAGAGGAGACAGAGAGGGGAGAACGAGAGAGACAGACAGAAGCAGGCACATGACAGACAGACAGAAGACAGAAAGACAGACGCGAGCGAGCGCATGTGCATGCAGTTAGTTGCGCAGAGTAGATCATAGGCGAGATCATTGTAAAAGAGAGAAGAAGTCGACAGGAGAGAGGTGTTGGGGCGATTCGATCGAGAGAAGTGATGTATAGAGGAGAGAGAAGATGAGAGAGAGATAGAGAGAGAGAGAGAGAGAGAGAGAGAGAGAGACAGGACAGGGGACAGACGAGGACAGAGACAGAGTAGGGATGGAGAGTGAAGGGAGAGGAGAAAGAGAGGACAGGGGCAGACAGACAGACCGGACGTTATAGGCTTGTTAGAACATGTACGCATGCATGCGCACGTATCATATACATTGTAAAAGAGAGAAGTCGATTGTTTCGATTCGATCTAAGAAGTGATTATCAGAGAGGAGAGAGAGAGAGAGAGAGAGACTAGGAGAGGAGAGAGAGACAGAGAGACAGACAGACAGACAGACAACAGACAGGAATGGGGTGAAGGGAATGGAAGGGGGAGGGGGGAAGGATAGTTATATTGACAGAACGGGGAGGTCTACACAAGCTGTTGGCTAGCTCAATAAAAACCCAACAGTAAACAAGCCAGGAAATGTACACGTCACAGTGTTATATAGGCATCCAGTCCTCAACTGGGTCAGTACTTCAGGACAAGCCAGCGATGCGCTACCTTTACTTTATCTTAAGATCTGTACGCAACTCGAAATACATTCTTATGTTAAGACAAGTAGATCTTATAAGGAAAATAACAAATGTGGGTTACTCGACTGTGTGTGTATATTTCCTAATTCAGTGTCGTTCAAACAAGGCAGTAATAATAAAAAAAAAAAGAAAAAGAAATGGAGAAGGTGAACAGAAGAAGAAGAAGAAGAAGAAGAAGTTATACTGCTTCACGCTCGTACTACCCTTCCTCCTTTCCGCTATGCTCCACCATATTCCACGCATCCCCCATCATACGCACACAAACACACACACAAGCGCGCGCGCACGTGCGCGCGCAGAGAGAGAGAGAGAGAGAGAGAGAGAGAGAGAGAGAGACAGACAGACAGACAGACAGACAGACAGAGACAGAGAGACAGACAGACAGACAGACAGACAAAGGTGAGAGAGAAAAAAGATCTACACACACACACACACACTGACATATTCCATCCTTCTCTCAGATAACTCTCTCTCTCTCTCTCTCTCTCTCCATTTTTTGCCACTCACCTCATTCTAGAATCTCCTCGTCACGGCTCCAAACAGACTGGCAGTACCAGGCAGATCCCTTGACATGATTCTGGTGCAGAAAGACGCTCTGTCCTCTCGAGGATATCCAAAGAATCCCTCCACAACAGCAAAGTACGAACGACACAAAATGAAGTAAATGCACCACTGCACTGAGTGGGGTCGGAGGCTTCACTTGGGACTGCCCGTCCAGCACATTTTGGGCAAATGGTGAATTGTCTGAGACATTCTGGAGTCGTTTTATCATTCCTTTCACATGTAGGTCCAACTTTCAGCTATCTCCTTCGGCGCCCCCCCCCCCCCCCCCCCCCCCCCCCCCCCCCCCCTTTTTTTTTTTTTTTTTTTTTTTTTTTTTTTTTTGTTTGAGAGACGACGAGGGGTCGTGGTCCAGTCACACGGCATGAGAGTAAAACACACGCAACATACACAGCATCAATAACAAGTTGGAATATCTGTAGTTAAGTTACGCGGGACTGTTCGGATAAAAAGCGCCATCTTGGCGCTTTAGAGTGGTGCTGCTTGCTTAAAGTCTTTTTCTTTTCCTTTCTCTGCCTTCCCACCTTCCACCCACGCCCTCAACTGCCCCCCCCCCCCCCCCCCCCCCCCCCCCCCCCCCCCCCCCCCCCCCCCCCCTCTCTCTCTCTCTCTGTCTCTCTCTTTGCTCTCTCGGGGGCGGCACGGCTTAACGAGAAGCTGACTGTTGAACACGGTGAGCGACAATCAGCCTTGGTCGGTGACAACGAAGCAAACTGACCTGACTCTGTGAGACTGGACTGCGTGGGTTGTCACACTGCGGCCGACGGCCGACGCTGAAAAAAAGAGAGAATATTTAAGTTAGCTTGAATCGTGTTTTGTGCTGAAATCTTCATCTTGGAGCATAGCAAATGAGAAGAAAACAAGACTGTTACGTAAAGTGGTGACAGTGTCAGAAATTATAATTAAGTCAATGACACCCAGAAACGATTTGCCGGGTGACAGCTAACAGTTTTCTATGAAATTGTGGCATGGTGAAATCAAACGTCAGGAGAAATGAACAGATCACTACATCACAGTTTCAATGCAAATGTATCTCCGTAAAATTATGGCATGCTTAAATCAACAGTCAGAAGAAATGAACAGACTTCATCAAAAGTTTCAATGCAAACGAAGACCGGCCCAGCTCGGAGCAAAACTGGTGAAGATGGAAATCGCCTGGACGTGGACCGTGACAGTTTGGCTGTGAGTATTCGTGTCTGCTGCTGTGGACATTCCATTGATGTACATTCCATATTGCGAAGACAGTTGCTTACATAGTTATTTTCTCTATCGTTGTAACTGCTCAGTTCCGATCACGCTCCCCACCTCTCTGCCCTGACCTGTTGTGAATGGAAGGAGCGCTGTACACAGTAAATCCTCCCTTCCTCCCTCCTCTCTCTCTCTCTCTCTCTCTCTCTCTCTCTCTCTCTCTCTCGCTGGTCTATTCGCTCTCGTGTTTGCACGTTTCTTACATTTTGAGAAATTGTTGAAAACTCTTCGTACTTGTTCAACAATAACGTATTGCCAAAGTTAATCTAGTTGGAATGTGTGTGTGTGTGTGTGTGTGTGTGTGTGTGTGTGTGTGTGTGTTTGAGATACATAAACAGACTTATTGACTGGCGGACAACAAGACGCCCTCCTCTGCCTCTCTCTCTCTCTCTCTCTCTCTCTCTCTCTCTCTGTTGCTCGCCTGTTGTACTCTCTAGTTTCCCATCCCATTCTTTCTCTCTCGCTCGCTCGCTTGCTGGCTGTTTCTCCCCATCCTCTCGCCTTTGACTTCTCATGAACTTAAGATGGATGGGTTGAACGTCTTTCAACTCTCTCTCTCTCTCTCTCTCTCTCTCCCCCCCCCCCCCCCCCCCCCCCCCCCCCTGACCTGTTGTAGTTTCCCATCCCATTCTTTCTCGCTCGCTCGCTTGCTTGCTGGCTGTTTCTCCCCATCCTCTCGCCTTTGACTTCTCATGAACTTAAGATGGATGGGTCGTCTTTCAACTCTCTCTCTCTCACTCCCCCCCCCCCCCCCCCCCCCCTGTTGTAGTTTCCCATCCCATTCTTTCTCGCTCGCTCGCTCGCTTGCTGGCTGTTTCGTTTCCACCCATCTCTCCTTTGACTTCTCATGAACTTAAGATGGATGGGTCGTCTTTCAACTCTCTCTCTCTCTTCTCTCTCCCCCTTCCCCCCCCCCCCCCCCCCCCCCCCTTTGACTTCTCCCATGAACTTTAGATGGATGGGGTTGCTCTTCTTTCCCCCCCCTCTCTCCCCTCCTCTCCCCCCCCCCACACCTCCCTCCTCACTCTCCCCCCCCCCCCCTCCCCCCTCCCCCCCCCCCCCCCCCCCCCTGACCCCCCCCCCTCCCCCTGACCTGTGTTGTTTCCCATCCCATTCTTTCTCGCTCGCTCGCTCGCTTGCTGGCTGTTTCTCCCCATCCTCTCGCCTTTGACTTCTCATGAACTTAAGATGGATGGGTCGTCTTTCAACTCCCCCCCCCCCCCCCCCCCCTTCGCAGTCTGTTTCATGTCGTAAAAAAGTACGGCAAGGAAAGAAGGAAGAGAAAAAAAAAAAAGAAAAGAAAGAAAGAAAGAAAAAAGCTGAAAAGCCTAATCTTTTATCAGCCAGTCAAGATGAATTTGATTTGATGAACTCATTTCGTTAAAACTGACAACCAACACCACCACCATCACCCTTCTTCATCCCCCCCCCCCCCCCCCCACACACACACACACACACACACGCGAGCGCGCGCGCGCACACACACACGCACGCACACACACACACACACACACACACACACACACACACAACACACACACACACACAAAACACACACACACACACACACACACACACACAAGCAAGCAAGCAAGCGCGCACACACACACGTACACACACACACGTACACACACACACACACACACACACACACACACACACAACACAACACACACACACACAACACACACGTACACACACACACACACACACACACACACACACACACACACACGTACACACACACACACACACACACACACACACACACACACACACACACACACACACGCACGCACAGCCCATCCTACTCATGCTGTTACCCATCTTTCTTCCTCGCCTGTGATCGCTGTCAGTGAAATGACGCCAACTTAAAAGACCACGGGTACACACACAGATATACACAGGCACGAGCTTACCTTGTGTTCAAAAACACACAAATTCACCCCCAAGCATGAACATCTATACCACAGAATCTCTCTCTCTCTCTCTCTCTCTCTCTCTCCGTCTCTCTCTCTCTCTCTCTCTGCCTGTCTGTCCCTCGCTGTCTCTCACGCGCGCGCGCGCTCACATAGACACACACACACACACACACACACACACACACACACACACACACACACACACACACACACACACACACACACACACACACACACACACACACACACACTCGCTCACAGGCACACGCACATACATGCATATAAATATCTATACCTACCTACCTGTCTATCTACCTACCTATGCATCTGTCTATCCCTCCCTCTAGAGTTATATTCATATACAGATTGAAGAAATGGTCTAAACCAAAGTGACTGAGCAGTTTCATTTGACGGCGTCGTGCTGTTAAGCCAAGGACGGGCGCCGGTAGCACAATGTCTCCCACACCTATCTACATCTTATCTTAGCATTGCAGTCGCTAGAATACTAGTAAAAACGGCCAACAGTCATTATACATGGCGCTAATTCTCGGTTTATTTCTAACACGCGCGCGCGCGCGCGCGCGCACGCGCGCGCGCACACACACACACACACACACACACACACACACACACACCTTTTTCAATGTAAAAACAAAGGCCGCTACCACTTGCCACTTTTGTGTTCTGTATTACTGGATCTGGGCATGTCGAGCTTTCCCCATTTCTGAAAGAGATCAATATTTTTCATCTGATCTAAGAATTTAGAGAGGAAAGATTTTTAAAAGAATAGTCTGGTGTGTTTTTGGAGGCGCATTTTAAAGGGTTGTGTGAAGGGTTTAAAAAAAAGAAAAAAAAAAAAAAGACTTGAGTTAACTTCAGCGCGGTGGCAACCCAGGTATGGCCCTTTGCGGTCGGCTGAGCTATAAGCAACATTACCATTACCAGCGGTTTTTGTTGTTGTTGTTTTTGGGGTTTTTTTCCCAGAGGGGCGGTCAACCAATGCCTCTCCGCAGCGGTCAGCTAAGCTACAGCGCTCTCTCTGCCAAATTTACTTAGCACTATTTTGGTCATTAAAGTATTCTCATCGAGAAAGACAAGTGTTTTTAGAACATGTCACTTTCTTCTCCCTCTCGCTTCCCAACCGTGACGACTCAGATCAATTCATAATCAGCTTGCTTGAAACCTCTCTCTCTCTCTCTCTGACAGAGTTTTCTTCACACAGTTTAGTCCCGTGGTTTCACAATCGGTACAGAACCATAACGTACTCACGGTATAGTCAAGCCAAGACCGTACGAGTATGTCTACTGTGCCTCTTCATCTCGTTTCCGTATTTACAATACGACGGTTTCGTACCACTAGCGCTGACGGTAAAATCTCGGTGAGGAACGCAAATATCGTATGCCAGCAGCCGAGTCGAGCGTACGTGCGTGCGTGCGCGCACGTGTGTGTGTAGGAGAGGGAAGGGGTGAAACAGCAAGGAAAGTGGGAGGGGCGGAGGGGGGAGGGACAGGTGCACGTGCGCCTGCGCGCGCGCGCGCACACACACACACACAGGCGCTCACACACATACTGAGATACACACACAAACGCACACGTGCGTGTGTGCGCGCGCATGTACGCACGCACGCACACACACACACACACACACACACACACACACACACACACACACACACGCGAGGAGGATGGAGGGGGAGTACAACGGAGGCAAAATTTGAGAAGGGGGGGGGGGGGGGGGGGGGGGGGGGCACCTGTACTCGTTAAATGAGAGATTACGCCTGAATAAAGAATCGTTGTTAAACCCCGGTAAGGGGCTTAAAACTTGCCGTGCACAAACGTTTCATTTTATTGCGGAAGGTTATCTGAAAAACGTGACGTCACAGTCCCTACGCCCATCTCGCCATCGTCTGGCAAACATGGTTTTGACTGGAAAAGGCTAGGACAATACACCTAGTTTGACGTAAAGCTTATCAGTGTCTGGAAACATGTAGCAGTCAGTCACCATTACTGAAGCGTTGTTTATCTTGTGTAACAAAGCGATAAGCACGTAATCAAAGTAACGAATTGGTACTCACATGACGAGAAATAGTGCGCACGCAGACGGCGTTTGAACTGTAGCAAAACGAACGACGAAGCTGTTCCAGTTTGTTGTTGTTGTTTAGATCTGGTCATTGTCCATTCTGGAAATCTGACGTAAACATGGCTTTGGGGAGTGCAACATTTGGTTGCGTTTTATCAGATCAGTGAGATAGGCTAGATCAACCGTTGGATGTGTCAGGCCTTGACGCGCCTCATTTTTAAAGGTCGGTTTCCGACTGAGCGTGTTCATTCTGTTCCAGCGAAGACATTGCGTTGTTTCAGTTATTTGGAACGTTAGAAAAATCTCTAAATTGACGGTCAACTGAAACCCGTACTTTATTAAGCGTATGTTAGTCTTCTGTCGAAATTTGTATACAAATTCGACATAAGTCATCATTAATTTGGGATTTAAAAAAGAAAAACGGTCTAGATTCTAAACTGACTACCGCTCTCGCTTACTTCGCAACCGTATATTGATTGCACAGAAGTGACCAAACCTGCATATTTTTGCAACAACTGATAGGCCTAAACCTTTTGGTGAACAAATTTATCTGACTTACACCACATATAATTGAGCTATTGATCTTTATGGAAACGAATGGTACAACTCTTTTCCACAGTTCGAAACCCTCTCAGTGAGAAGTCTCGTCTGCGTCAGAAAATTGAGGGAGACAACTCGGTCGTCACTAGGCCAATCTCCAGGTTGCAGGTGAGTTGGTAAGATCAGTTTGCTGAAAACGATTTTGCTCGGATGTACAGTGAGAAGTTTTTTTGTTTTGTTTGTTTGTTTGTTTGTTTGTTAAACTTTGATCTAGACTGTTAAGATCACTTACGATTTACCGCATTGAACGTGCGCTTTCATCATACTGAGTATTACTAATCGCTGATGTGTAAGTACTTGAATAGTATTAGTTACGTCTGAAACCTGTTAATAGAACATTCATCGTTCTGCGCTGCGCAGTTTGTTGACGACATACCGCGCAAAGATCGACTGATGTGTGCGCAGTTGCGCATAGTTCTGGACCTGCTGTACTTTTCCATTTTAACCCGTTTCCCAAAGGATACAAAAGAACGCAAGCGTTTTTTCCGAAAAGGGTAGTTTACATTGAAAAAAGCAACACACACGCACACACTAGAACTTGACCAAGGGAGGCGATGCGTGCATCGCTTGATAGCAACTTGCACACTTCGGCGATGTTGAGCATCATAATTTTGATGTAAATCTCAGTGTGTGTGTGTGTGGAGGGGGGGGGGGGGGGGGGGGGGGGGTGGGGAGAGGGGTGTGTGAGTGCGTGCGTACGTGTGTGTGTGTGTGCGCGCGCGCGCGTGCGTACATTTCCATTGATTGATTTTGCAGTAGACTGAAACGCGACCTAATCGTGCAGTTAAATATCACCAACCTGAAAACGCAATGAAACGCTCTGTATATTAGGTAAGTTGGAGCCATACAACTAATAAAATGCGCACACATCCGCCCGTTTTGGGGTGAGCAATCGATGGTGCCGACCACCAAATCGCGAGTATTATCAGCATAAAGACAGCTATTGGCGAGGGTTCCACGCTTTTACGGTGCTTGACGCAGTATGCCGAAATCGTCGAGGTATCAATTACTTGAAGAAATTTATTTGAATAAAGAAGGATTAAAAAAAAAAAAAAAATTGCATATACTCAAGAGTAACGGTAGAATGACTTTAAAAAAAATGGTATGTTCTCAGACTAAGGGCACAGTAGTAATACCACTAGATAAATGTCAAACTTATCTTGCTTATGTTTGTCAAATAGAAAAATAAGAATTATTGGATTTCTTAGATCTGCAGACATGACATTTGACGTGGTTTTATGAGAGAGAGAGAGGTTCTAAAGTTAAGCCTTCGCCAAAAACTGCCTTCTTTGAAGTTTAAGCCTAAGTACAAACCAAAAAACAAACAACAAAAAAAAGTTTAAAAGAGTGTCATGATTTTGTGATAATTCATTACACAGAATTCGGCAGATTGCTTCCAGTCTGACTCACAACCCTTGACTGTAAACAAAAGGGACACGAGAGCCTATTGTTCGAGGAAGCCACTGCAGTGATTCAGTTGATGTTGCTTTTAGCCATCCTGACCACAAACGGCCATTTCAGGGCTCCAACCTCTATAGTGAAATCAACCCGAAAAAACGGACAAAACGAACATAAACATACAAATCATTAGAACAAATTTTTTTCTGTTTAAAAAAAAAATCCCCACGCCGCAGTTTTGTTACAATCAAATTTCTTCCGTAAATCTTAGATCAGATGAAAAGAGTTTTTACTTGTGTCAGAAACTAGAAAATCGCATCAGGTGGGGCATCTCTCTGAACAAGATTTACATGGATATGGCTGTGAAGTGTTTGTGTGACATTATGAAGTTCCAGTAGTCTATAAGAACATGTTTTATAGTGAGGGGTAAATCACAGGAATGCACCATGGAGTTTCTTCACCGTTCAAAAGATACGACTGGGTGTACAACGAACGGCCTATGCGTAAAAGGGGTTGGACAGATTTGAAAAGTTTATCATCCGTCTGCAATTTCCATTCCTTTTACCAGATGTCTTTGGGAGAAGCCTGAGCTTTGAATTTTAGATGGGTGTGAGGAATAGAGAATCTGTTCAACTTGTTATGCATGGCATTTTCGGCAAGTGGATCAGCCACTTCATTGCCTCGAATGCCGACTGGCAGGGAACCGAAGCAAAAATTGTGCTGAAACATGTCAGATTTCAGAAGGGTGTATAGTTCAAAGAAGTTCAGCAGTTTAGGGTGCTTGAGGCTACGGCCAGCAGAGGCTTCCGAAGCAAAAGGGGAGACCGAGATAATGAGAGAGTCTTTGTTTTGATGGAAGATTCGTCAGTTTTGGGTTCAGTTTGACATTGCACTGACTGTTAATATATCCGTTTGTAAAATGATAGTTTCAGTGATGATTTCACGATTTGGCCGCTTCTGGGTTAATAAACTTCATGTGAAACTGCCGTGACATTCTGTCATGGTAGGGTATTGCTTTCATCTTCATCCGGCACAGATGCTGTTTCTTTGCAGTGCATGTGCCGACTGAGGATGAACGTGAAACCACTCCATCACAACTACTGCAGGTTCGCACAGAATGGATGTCTAAAGCTGCTGACGCACGAGCCTTTTCGTCCGAACAGTTGAGACGAAACGTTGAATCTGCGCGGTCCGACAGTCAGTGTCGAACGGACGGAGTGCTTCACGATAGTTTTAAAACCTTCTAGTTTGATCCCACATGCCGCTTCAAAGGACTGTACAATTGAATACGAAGCTTTTCTCGAATATTTAGATTCTTATAATTTTTTGAGTTGACATTCCAAAGTACATCATGGCCTTGGTACGATTCAATCAAATGTTTGGTCTCCGAATCGGACAGTCTGACCGCCTTGCTGGACGACGCCATTTTTCCTTGTGTCATTGGTGTTGGCTCAATGCTGAGCGTTGATTGGTTGGAGGATGCTAACGGTCCGTTTCGAATAGATCACGGGTATCTCGAACGGTCGGGTTTAACTGGATGCCGAAGTCCATTTGAAGTGTACGTTTACTATGACAGACGCTACGTTTGGGATCGGGGTTCAACCGGCACTTCCGAAGCGTATGGGCGCGGGGAGGCTCGTGTGTCAGCAGCTTAAGCTGGATCAGTGTGGATGATGATGTCTGGTTCCGTCGCAGGGAACGATGATTTCTTCTGTAAATCTGGCCCCTCCTCACGTCTGCGTGTGGCTTGACCCCGGTGTGCGTTTCAATGGATGTATCTGATAGCGCCCCCCCCCCCCCCCCCCCCCCCCCCCCCCCCCTCTTTCCACAGGGCATCAAATTCAAAGATAGAACGGCGCTGGCATTTGAGGAGATGTTCCGTCAACTGGTGTCATGCAGTATTCCAGGTTGTGCAAGGAATGGTTGACTGCCTTCAGGCTTGTACTTGTTCAAAATCCGTTTTGTGGTTTAGACTTTTTTCCTCAGCTTGTAGTTTTGAGTGATGATATATACTGCAGTCCATTGTCGATCTCTCAGAAGCCTTATAGGCGTTGCCATGGCGCGCATAATATGAAGCCAGTTGGACCTTGCCGAACTCAGAATTAGATCGACCATAGCAGTCGACATTGACAACGACATTTTCTCCTGCTGCTGGAGAAACTGCTGCCTGCTAAACGCCATGGTCAGGTGAGGCTGTTAGATATGGAGGGCTCTTTTGTGTAATACTCTGCATAGATTGGTTAATGAGCTGTTGTTATGCTTGCTGCCTTTCCCCCTTTTGTCGCCACATTTTCACTTTATGTTTCATCCACGTATCCTTACGGGCATTTTGTGGAATACAGTCTAGTCTCTTGAATCAAACGGAAGAAGCACAGTCACTGGATTGTATATTTTCTGTTGTCATCCCGGACCAAGAGAGCGTATCTCCCGCGCAGTGGGCGAGTGTTTCCACTCCGAAGTGTGATGTAAGGATTGTCTGACACACTCCTGGTCGTAGAGCTTTTAGAATGACCATTGTCTCCCCTTTGAAGGGGAAACCAACGAGCGTTAATTGTCTTCGATAGGTCCACATGTCCTTTACAGTGTGGGTGGTATGGTCTCGTTTAAGTTCGGCTATCCACCTCGGCTGTATGTTGTGAGTTGCTGCGTTTTTGGTAGTCACTCAGAGTAGCGTTTCGCTGTTTAGTTTTCTTGTCATTGACTGGAACTGGAAGTGGAAGAATTTTATAGAGGGGATAATCAAATGTAACTCGTCGATATCAATGGTGTCCTCTGGCTCTGCTGCCAGCAGTTTTCGAGTTGTTTTTGCATTTAGACATGGAAAATGCCCAGATCATCTTTTGGAGATATGACGTGTGGGGGGAGGGGGTGGGGGGACAATGTTAACAATAACAAAATCCACAGTTGATGGCCGGGTTTCGTCCTGACCAGTAATATGTGTTGGGAAGCATGAGTCGGCGTTTCTTGTGCCCACACGTTTGAGACAGGGCATTCACTGATCGAATGTTCAGTCAGATATATTCCCATCCTTCGTGGGATACAAAAAGGAAGGATTTTTTTCAAAGTAAAAAAACACACACACACACACACCACACCAACACACCCCTCCCCTCCCCGCTCCTCACACAAAGAGAGAGGTGGTGAATGTTTTGAGAGCTCATTTGCCTTAACAAGATCGATAGTAAGTTTTCACCGTTTTCTCACAGTTCGTGATAATATCAAACCAGATTAAGTTTCAACGATAATTACGGTCTTCATTCACACACACACACACACACACACACACACATACACACACGCACTGATCATAATTTTCTGAAGCTTCAGTACAAAGAACGAGAGAACCAGGAACCTTCGTGCCCCGACCAGCTCATTGTTTATCCACCGCGGGTCCGTCCCAGCGGAGCGTGTGTGTCCCAAGTTAGGTAATTACGTAAGGTTAGGGATCGCCCGGACTAGGGTCAGACAAGGTCTACGATCATGGATTCCCCGCTTCTCTTACCTAGAACCCCATTTCTAATGCAAACACACTCTCTCTCTCTCTCTCTCTCTGTTCACTTGCATACGGCGTCGCAGTCAAGTCTCGATCCTTCCCTCCAAAACGCGCCACGATTCGTATAGGTTTTGCTTGTAGCCCGCATCCACACCACATGACAAAGGTAACAGGGGACAGAAGAGCAGCCGCCAACCCCTCGCTTCCCACACGGGTGAGACGCTCAGTTACCTCTTTGTCACCTTCGCACCCCGCGACACATTTCGGGTGGCGGCCCCCGAGGCTCTCGCTAAACAGGGGGACGGACTGGGATTGGCCCAAGCGAGGCTGCCACGTGCCGGTCGCGCGCGCACCTGTCTAGTAGGGGGGGTCAAGAAAGCCCACGCGCTCGTGCGCTTGCGGGACGGTGGGAAATGGGGGGAGGTGGACTGGAGGTGAGGTGGAGGGGTGGGGGATGTGGCGGGGGAGGAGAGGGGCGGAATACAGTTGGTCGCGTGGCTGGGCGGGGGGAACAAAGAAAAACGAGAGAACAAGGAAAAGTCGCGTGCCAACTGCCGACTGTCCCCCTTCCTTTCTCTGGGGAGATTTCGTGGCCGCTCGGCTGCCCTCTCGGGGCCCCAACTGAAAAGACCTTATACCGCACACAAAGAGCGCTTGGTTCGTGTTGCTCGCTCGACTTTATAGATTGGCTGTGTCCTAGCACAAAGAACAAGGTGGTGTTTGTTCTTCTTGTTGTTGTTGTAGTTTAATATGTAGGAAAAAATGTGTGTGGTTAATTAACTGAATTAGGTTGTAGTCTAGGACTGTAATCACACATAAACATGATTTGATTGGCATCTGTGGATACACACACACACACACACACACACACATGCAACGCCCCTCGCACGCACACACCGCGCAAGCACATAAGCGTGCAAATGCGCTTAGGCCTGCATACGATATGTAAACATACAAGAGAGAGATGGGGGGGGGGGGGGGGGGGGGGGGGGGAGAGAGAGGATGGGGGGGGGGGGGGGGGGGGGGGGGAACGGCTACCATGGGGGACACTGCAACAGATGGTTAATAGACAGTTTCCCCGGGATCGACGTATGAGCTTCGTGTAGTCCGTGCGAAAAGATGACAATCGCTAAAGCCCTGTACTTTTCCACTCGCCCTCAATGCTCCCTCCATCCCCTCCCCACATCCTCCCCTCTACCAGCCCATCTTTTCAGCACTACCTCCTTTGCCCGGCCTCTCTAATGCAACTGGTGTACGTGTTTTGTTGTGTATCTGTCTATCTGTACATGCATACATCCCTTTACATAAGGGAAAAGACCAACCTTGCAAAAAAACAACAACTACAACAAAAAAAACACACAGAATGACACATATATGCATTAGCATACAATCACCCACGCGAATGTACACACACACACACACGTGTGTGTGTGTATGTGTCTGTGTGTATGCGCGCGCGCGCGCGTGCGTGTGAGTGTGTGTGTGCGCGCGCGCGCGTGTGTGTTTATAATGTACACAGTCTTGATCTTGACAAGGATACGCTATACTCGCACCTCAAAAGAACTCCGGATCAACAAGAAGTCTCGCATTTATTAAATCAGAACTACAGCCCTTGAAATAACTGCCGCGTGTCCATAAAACAGCAGTGCACAACAGTTTGGTGATTTTCTCTCTCTCTCTCTCTCTCTCTCTCTCTCTCTCTCTCTCTCTCTCTCTTTTAATCGCGTCGGTCATCACGTTGAAGAATACTTGGTCGAGTGATGACTAAACTCTGATCAGTCGATGTGGTATTACTGATCGATTCATGACTAACTCCGTTGAGGTGTTGTTGATACACTTGTTATTGTCATTATTCATTCTGTATCATCACGTGTTGTGCGTCATCGTTAGAGTGAGTTTGAATTATTCACCAGTAGGAAGAAAGGAGGAAAACAGGAGGCGCAGGGGGGTGGGGATGGGTAGTAGAGCAGTGACGGTGGGTGATCAGGATTGATCGACCAGTAGCCCTCCCGCTTCGCGTTGTCCTTGTGGAACAGAAGTGGGCTTGATCGATAACGTACCAAAACCAGGGGACTGCTCACGCAGAATACTGTGACCAACAATTGGACCTATTTTGGTCCTAATTTGGTTGTAATTGCCAATTCTCGCCAGTTTGGTAATTAAACCATGGCTGCTTGCGCGTTGAGGATGATATTGTCATCTCTCTCTCTCTCTCTCTCTCTCTTGCTCAAATGAAAAAAAGTTTCTTCTTGACCAGTGACTGCTGACTTTTACGTAACCAGACCAAGTGAAAAAGCAGTTTTAAACAGATTTTGGAACACAAGCCAATGTAAATAATATTTCGTCTTGCACATGAGAAGCCGATTGCCTTGCAGTTTTCATTTTCGATGGTTTTCCGAATGGTTCTTTTTGGTAGAGGAAACTGTGTGATGGCTGGTTATGAGTTAACATTGGGCTCGAACAAATGAGCAACAGTCGTTTGGTTGCGGCGAGAGGTTAACACAAAGCAGCCAATTTCAACATGGGAACGGAACCGCACACTGGTCTCAGTGTTCAGGGAGAGAGAGAGAGAGAGAGAGAGAGAGAGAGAGTGTGAGTGTGTGTGTGTTCGGATTTTTTTTTTTAACGAAAGAAAGGGAAGGGGTTTTTTTTGGGTTTTTTTTTTTTTTTTTACCTTTTTTTTTTTTAAACTCGGCGCAACACACACAAGTGGAGGGATAAAAAAAAAAAATCGAAAGGAGACGGGGTGCGGGAGAAGGGAGTTGGGGAGGGTGAAAAGGAGGGGCATGGAAGGTGTTGGATTGGCAGGTCAGCCGACAGCGTGCTGCTCCAGCGCCGCTTTCTGATTGGCTGCAGAGGCATCAGCATTAATATTGCGCTCGTGCTAAAGGAAGGCCTGGCTCTATTTATGTTGGCAGGAGTAGTAGCGCTCTTCCAGTCCTCTTCAGTCGGCCCGCGGGGTGGTGTACGCAGGTGTATATGTAAAGTAGGGGTGAAAGACCGTGTCGGTACTGATCGTGTAGCAAGGGTAACAGCCGTCGCCAATCAGTCACTGCCGCCCGCCGTCGTCGCTGTGTTGTTCCCACGTCGCACGCCAGCTGTCGCCAGCAGCAGCAGCAGCAGTAGTAGTAGCCAGCCGTTCTGTGTGTGTGTGGTAACACACTTCACCTCGGCGCTTCGCCCTCTCCACTTCGTCACTCTGTGCTTGTTTTAACTGACATCTTCTCCGCGGCCGCTGCTTCTTCCTCCTCCAGCAGACCCCCAAAAATATTTCTAGGACTCGGCGCCCCGTCTGCGCGCGAAAAGAAACGAGGAGTGGTTTATTTATCAGTAGTGTGAGGCAGACTGCTTCTTTCTTTGGTGGTCCGTTGTTGTTCCTACTTTGGCTCGGGAGTTTGCCCCCCTCAAAAAAAAACAAAACAGACGGGGGGAGTTTCTGTGGCCTGAAAAAAAAAAATGTCACAGTTAACTGGCTTGAGGTGGTTTGCCAGAAACCCTTTCCCAGTTTTGAACAGTTTTTGTAGAGGGCTCGATGCAGGTATGTACTACTCCGTCTGCTACCATGTGTGCCTGTGAGGAAGACCACTCGTGTTCCTCCCGTCAATGTTTCTTCTCTTTTGTATGCTTCAGCTGCTAAATGATTCTCCTGTAAGCCCCCCCACCTTCAGTCAGTTCACAGTTTAGTCTTCCCCGCTAAGAAAAAAAAAAAAAAAAAAAGAAAAAAATAAAAAATAGATAAAGGAAAAGAAAAGTGAAATCCGCCTGTGAAGAAGAATAAGTGGTGGGTGTTGTTGAATTCACGGATCAAAGCCTTGGCCTGCCCTTGCTGTGTGAGGGTTCCATCTGATGCGGAACGGCGGTGTGTGCTAGAAACCAGATCTATGATTCAAATGGCTCAAAACTGCAGTTACACTAGCTTCCCTTTGTGTGCCCCTGTCATGGTAAGTATTGTCACTGAACCCCACACTGACTTCCTCTCTCCTTCCTTGTGCGCGCCCCCGACCCACCCCAGCGCCACGCAGCAGTTGTAGTTCGCGGACCATCGTCTGTCTGTTCTCCCCCCCCCCCCACACACTGTCGGAACCTTATCGGTCTGTGTGTAAACAGATGGGATGGAACCGTCCAGAATGGTGCTTCCTTTTGCCGGGCCTTGGCCTGCGCCATTCGGAATGGCGTCTGTGTTTCGAAGTCTCGGAGGAAAAGGGGGAAATAATTGACGTTATGGGAGACAATAAGATACGAAGGGAAGTGGAAGGAAAATTACCATGTCTTGATCATCGCCTCAGTTTTTCCCTAATGTGTGCACTCCAAAAAATTCGAAAGCCATTCACACTCAGCCTCCCATTCCGGTGGGCTGTTCGCAGTGTGTTTGTTTTCAACTAGGAAGCGGTTCGGTGAAGGTTCGCTAGCTTCGAATGTAGTTGTGACCGAACGTACTGGGCATGTTCTGTGTATGAGGTATCCATCCATAGGCACTAGGGGGTATGTTTGGGCATGTTCTGTGCATGAGGTATCCATCCTTAGGCACTAGGGGGTATGTTTTTTTTTTTTTTTACATGGTAGAGTGCAAAATAACAGGAAATCATTTTCTTTCTGAGTGACTGAACGACTTACATGGAGTATTAAAAAAAAAGAAGAAAAAAAAAACTAGCTACATCGTTTTCATTCCTTAGTTCCGTGCATCTCTCTCCCTCCTCCCCACTTCTCCCAAACCTCATCCCACGCCTCCCGGTTATTGTTCTAAGTTACGATTGTCTGTGCAGTGTGGGGAAAATACAGCGAAATAAGTAATCTGTGAAATTCGAGTAGCATTTACAGCAGCCGAGGGCTGGCGGCACTGCCCATACATCCAGGCTGCAATCAAATTTGATATCGGAACTCTAAACATATGTATCAAGATTAACATTCCAAAGGGAATTCCCTCCATAATATAGGATCAAGCTTAGACTTTATGAGGGTATACAGCTAGGGGCTTAAAAATAAAAGAAAAAGGAACGGTGGACAGAATATGACGTGTGTGCCCCTCGATTTTTCTTTTTTTTTTAAATCACTTTTTTCTGAAATTGGTCCAGACTATGACTGCTGCTGTGCCCAGTTTCTAGAAGGTGGCGGGGAACAGTACTTATCTCTTCTCGCTCCCGTCCCAGTAAACTGTTGGTTGGGTCCTGGTGGCCGGGTTTGGCTGTCTCTCAATTAACATACATCCCATATGTTCTTGCTGTTCATCGCTTCCACGGCTGTTTTTATGTTTGTGCTTTATTGGATAGGACGCACAGCCCTCCCCTTCCACTCCTCTCCCCTACGCTCTTCCCCCCGCGACTCACCCCTGATCTTTGGGGGGGGGAGGAGGAGAGTGGGAGTGAGAAAAAAAAAGTATCATCGCTTGCTAATCACTTTGCTTGACTTGCTTTTTGCTTGAAGTGTCATTTTGGTTTGAACACATTGTAACCTTTCGAATTTCCACAGTTTTAGCACTTCCAACGTCCCTCCCTACGCTCTACGCCGCCCCCCCCCCCCCCCCCCCCCCCCCCGCGCCCCCTCCCTACTTGTCATTGATTCTTATTTCTTGTGACCATATGTTTCTTCTGTGCCTAGGTTTGGTTTGTGTGTGTATACTCGGATTTGCCCTGAGTGTGCTCTGTATCGGTCATTATTTCCGTGGCCTGATTGTACAGGTGATGGCCTGCTTGTAGTCATGTTGTCTGTGTGTAGTTTTTCCTGCAGATGTTCTTGGTCATAACCCATATCACTTCAGTCTCTCAGGATCGCGGAGTTTACGTCGTGTATCTTTTTAACATTATGATTTGGGTTTGGATTTGTAATCTTATTTGACACTGATCTTCCTTTGCTCTGTGTCTGTCTGTCTTTCTCTCTGTCTCTATATCGTCTTGCCCCCCCCCCCCCCCCCTCTCTCTCTCTCTCTCTCTCTCTCTCTCTCTCTCGTCCGTCTGACAGCCCCTCCTCTTCTGTCTCGTCTGTCTGACTGCCTCTCTCTCTCTCTCTCTCTCTCTCTCGAGCACACACACACACACACACACACACACACACACACACACACACACACACACAGCGGATCTTTGCCTGCCTCTGTGCGTCACTCTCTCTCTCTCTCTCTCTCTCTGTCTGTCTGTCTGTCTGTCTGTTTGTCTGTCTGTCTGTCTGCCTCTCGGGATGTTTAACTTGACACGATCAAATGTGTTTGTTTTCAGTTTTTAGCTTTGCCACTCATGGATAATACAAATGCATAACCCACGCGCGGGCGTGCCTCTGTGTGTGTGTGTGTGTGAGAGAGAGAGGGAGAGGTGCGTGCGCGCATGTGTGTGTGTGTGTGTGTGTGTGTGTAGTCGTGTCTGCACACTGGTGTGTGTGAGAGAGAGGGAGAACGTTCGCGCGCGCTCGTGCAAGCTTCACTAGGGAGAAAAAATGTTGCCACCCCTCGTAATTCGACACAGCACACACCCCTCCCCACCCCACCTCTCTCTCTCTCTCTCTCTCTCTCTCTCTCTCTCTCTCTCGGCCTGATGGGCGTATTATGACTCTCGAACACGTCACGTAAGATAAACGGTCATTACCGGAGATGCTAACGCCATCTGCGTAACATTTCCGTTTGCAAGGAAACACAACCGTTGGGACGTCACAACTAGGCTAACGGTAGTTTCGCGCGTCCCATTAAAAAAAAAAAAAAGAAAAGAAAAGAAAAGCAACGGTTTTGATTTTAGAGCTGTGCGCTCTGATTCCTCTGATTCCACCCTTCCACCCCAAGAACCGACCGTGGAAAGTCCGAAGGTAGGGGAGACCCGACCGTACACGCAGCGAGTGACGTAGGATCCGGGGAATCAATATAGAGGTCGCAGTGGGGGGAGTGAATCATCTCAGGATGATGACAACTGACCACTGCCTTTGTCCTTGACGCGGCGGTAGTTGGGGGAGTGGAACTAGAAGGCGGGGGTGGGGGTGGGTTGCGGGCGGGGGGGGGGGGGGGGGGGGGGGGGGGGGGGGGGGTTGTTGGCACCAGTAGGGCAATTGTTAGCTAGGAATCTGCGAGAGGCAGATTAGGGTAAATGAGAGGGAGTTTGATTGCGAGTACGGCTGCATTAGCACGTTAATGGTTAGTCGCTTGTGTTCCGCCGCTGAGCCGAGTGAATTAGATCCAGAAAGCTTGGTTTTAGGGGGAGAAGAGAGAATAAGAGTTTGCCTACGACGTGAAACTGAAATGCAGTTGTTACTTTTTTTTTTTTTTTTTTAACACCGTATGGTCTTTATCAACTAACATTCACGACAGAGTGATGTATGAGTGATTTTTTTTTTCTTGATGTAAGCTAAAGTGAGATTTGGATAGGAACATACCGAAAAAAAAACAGATAGGCGAGTCACAAATAATTTAGTCCTATATGATCATCGCTATAGGCCAAGGTATATACAGCGTTTGAAGGCCATCATCTTCATATGGAGGGCATTAGATAGATAGGGAGAGAGATCGGTTATAGGAACGTTAGTTAGTTTTCGCGTACATCTGATGAACAAAGCCATTTTAGATTTAATTCACGTACGTACGCGTAAGCTCTCCCTCTCTCTCTCTCTCTCTCTCTCTCTCTCTCTCTCTCTCTCTCTCTCTCTCACACACACACACACACACACACACACACACACACACACCACACACACGCACGCACGCACCCACACACACACACACACACACACACACACACACACACACACACACACACGCGCGCGCTTGCACGCGCACACACACACTTAACATTTATACACAAGCGCGCGCTTGCTCGCACACACTCGTACGCATACCTTACAATACAAAACACATCACACGCACGCACACGCTCGCGCGCGCCCGCCCGCCGCTCGCACACATGCACACCTAACACACGTACACACACACTTTCACACACTTGAACTCATTCATTCTCTCTTCTCTCTCTCTCTCTCTCTCTCTCTCTCTCTCTCTCTCTCTCTCTCTCAGAACGGATTTAATATCTTGTAGTACTCTGTTCTGGATCCTTAACGCGGAAGTTAAACGTGCTTGATCTAAAGATAGGCCGGCAACTGGTTGCGTACTACTGCCGCTCGAGTCATGAGGCAGCAATCAACGACGTACTAAATCAGTACTGCGCGTGACATTCTAGATCGCTGACATTTTCGTTCTTCCGCAGAACTGAAAAGCAAAACACTAGGCGGAATGTCGATAATAAGCTGCACTGAGAAGGCTGCTTTTAACCTCGCTCAGAGCCGTGACAAATGTCACGGTGCCACCTTTCAAGCAGCACTTGTTATTGACGGAACTCGAAAACGTCTACGTCGGAAGAATAATTTTGTTTTGTTTTGTTTTCGATAGGAATACAATAGGTCTATTCCAAGTGCAGAGAGAGGGAGGGAGGGAGGAGTGGGGAGGGGTGGGGTAGGGTAGGGTAGTGGTGATAGGAGGGAAGGGGGTAGGGTAGGGTGGTGGCGGTAGAAGAATGTGAATTGTTGACTGTACATTCTTTTGTATGGCTATATATTCTTTTACATGGCCAAGCTCGACGCAAACACTTGTGATGAAAATTGTATCACACTGACAGAAGGAAGTTGTAGACTAAGGGACTGCCGAGGATGATATTTGACCGTCAAATACAATGATGTTTCTGTTTGATTTTAACTCGAAACCAGCGAAGAACGCAGCATCAAAGACCGCGAAAATAGAGTAAGCTTACGACTTGACAAACATCCTGCACTGTATCCAGTTGAGGCCGATTTATCATAATGATCACACGTCGTTAGTTTGAAAGCAGTTTGTGGACAGTTAATCTAGTTCCCATGGTGTGCTTGCTGGTTGGTTGGTTGGTTTGTCTTTGTAAGCAGATAAACTGAATATAGCGTCCTTATCGACACTCTTCAATCTCCAGCGCTCTAACCCCGCGCTCTCCGCCGGCAGTGTGGCTTGAACTTCCTATTTGACAAGTTTGCAGCCTCCACAGTTTTTTCTCTCGCCCATGCAGGAAAGGGTAGGGGAGTTAGCTGGGGGAGTAGGAGGGCTTGGCCAAATCACAGCTGCTCCAATTTGGAGGCTGTACGTAGTTCTGTTTCGGCCTCGTCTAATGACTTCATTATTATCTGGGATCATTACTGCGTTCTTTGCAAAGGGGCAGACGCGTGTACTATTATACATTGTGTATACGATTGGTGTGTGTGTGTGTGTGTGTGTGTGAGAGAGAGAGAGAGAGAGAGAGAGAGAGAGAGAGAGAGAGAGAGAGAGAGTTGTTTAACCATAAACGTATATTTTGTTTACTTTGTGCGCAGTTTCTCTCTCTCTCTCTCTCTCTCTCTCTCTCTCTCTCTCTCTCTCTCTCATCACGCATACATATGCACGCGCGCGCTTGCGAGCACACACACACACACACACACACACACACACACACACACACACACACACACAACACACACACACACACATTTCCGCACGACCCTCCGAACAAAATGTAATAGACTAATACAAATGTGTACAGTTATCAAAGATGTTGTAGTCAAGTGTAGAGCTTTCGACTGCAGCGCAGACGGTGACGAGTTCGGACCACTCGTGGGGTGGGATTTTCACGGTTTGAGAAGCCTCTCTGTCCTCCGAGGAGCAGATGGGTAACCGAGTCTGGTCAAGGGGTGGTTAGATAGTAGCGAAGGAGAGAGATGGGTACCGCCTTCCATCATGCCGTACCTCAGACACGGTGAACGTCTAACAGTTCACTGCTCCTACGGCTATTAGGTTGTGGTACATAGTGCTTTAACGTTTATCCGCGGTTAGAAGTTCCTGCCATCTTCTCTCTGTTTCCTTGTCTACATTTGCAGTTTACACCTCGCCACTTTTAAGAGAAAAAAAGAAAAAGACGGCCGCGTTCTAGAAGGTAAACCTTGATCATGCAGAACCGCCTTTACGATAAGGCCCAAGCTGGTATGATCGGCTGGGCCTGAGGAACGCTAAGTCATCTGTTGGGGTGAGAAATCTTCAGCTTCGTAGACGGCTACAATTCGGTGGAGATGTGGAGCGAGTTAGTGACGCGGCACTGAAAGTGCGCCGGTTTTCACGAAAAATATTCCCAGCTATCGAATTTACTCATGCTGGCCTCGCCTAGCGCGGTGTGTTCGCTGTGCTCTTCCTGTCGACTCGGTTGACGTCAGTGTTACCTCTTTCTTTCTGTCTTTTTTTTTCTTTCTTTCTTTCTTCTTTCTTGTTCAGTTCTTCCTTTCTTTTTTTTTTTTTTTTAACACGGAAGAGTGATTTGAAGAATGGCGGCTGGGTGGAGGAGTGCGCACGTGTAGGCCTAGGCCGTTCATTGGAATAGAAAGCATCTGTTTCTAAAGGAGAGAGTGAGTGTGTGTGTGTGTGTGGGGGGGGGGGGGGGGGATGAAGGTTGGGAGGAGACGGAATGGTGATGGGGATTGGTGACGATGGTGCATGGGAGTTAATTGGGAGTGGAACACATGTAGTAGCCTCGCATTCGCCAGTCTTAAGGAGGTTGCTGGTGTCAATGGGAGCGCGTTCGAGTGAGGGACAGAGGGAACTGTCGTTCGAGGTTTCAGCTAATGGAGATGGACTGGCCGTTAGAGTGAGGAACGAGAAGACTGGACAGGAAGAACTATACACACATTCGCGTGCGCGCGCATACGAAGACAAACAAGTACTCAAGGGGTTCGCGGTGGCACGCATCTAGATTCTCTCTCTCTCTCTCTCTCTCTCTCTCTCTCTCTCTCTCTCTCTCTGTGCGCGTGCGTGCCAGCTTGCGCACATGAAACATAGCCTCGTAAGGAGGGGGGGGGGGGGGGGGGGGGGGGGGGGGGTGTCCGCTGAATCGTATATCTTTACCAGCGCATAAAATGGACAGAAGAACATGTTTGTAAGAGAAATCGGAAATGAAATGAGGCAGGGAACAGCAAACAATGAACAGTAAATAAGTGGGGTAGTCTTTGCTCCCATAAGGAACCTAACACAGAGTAACTTTTATGCAAGACTGGCACAGCCTTTTAAACTTGAATAAAGTCAGACAAATACAAAGACGAACAATCTAATAGTGGGGGAAAAACAGCGCAGGCCAACAACCGTGTCTCCCTGATGAGTTTCCGACCCAGCGGACGAAAGGCCTCGGAGCAGGCAATACAAATATATCTGCCTTTAAAAGGATTGCGATGGTTCCCTTATGCAGCCAGTGAAGAGTTTTCATATTTTCTTAATTTCATTTTCCCAGTTTTTACATCTTCAACCTCCTGCTCCCCCCCCCCCCCCCCCCCCCCCGTAAGTTCAAAGTTTTGCCAAGTCATTACTATGAATACAATTTAGTTGTTGGCCTGCGCTTGTTTTTCCCCCACTATTAGATTGTTCGTCTTTGTATTTGTCTGACTTTATTCAAGTTTAAAAGGCTGTGCCAGTCTTGCATAAAAGTTACTCTGTGTTAGGTTTCCTTATGGGAGCAAAGACTACCCCACTTATTTACTGTTCAATGTTTGTAAGAGGCTGTTCTTTTTCAGTTTATATCATATCAACACAACGTTGCATTCTCAGTTGAGGTGACTTTTCCGAGAATTCCTGCCTAGTTCTGGCACCGATTTTAAAACATGCATAACTCCGAACAAAGGCGTGAATACAGGTGACTGTATCAGTGCCCGCTTCCTGCGAAAGAATTAAGGGGAGAGATAACAAAGATAGAAAATGCACAGAATGTGGCCGATCAGAACTGAAATTCACCTTTCTGGTTGGCTGCTGCAGCTCTAGACAAACAGTTCAGTTATTGGCTGAAAAAAGTATCTCAGATTAAAGTCTATCAGACCCGACCTTTCGCTAACAACGCCAAAGTGAAATGACTTACTCCGCATTTTCAAAAAGAAACTACGATTGCAAGCATATGAGAAGACAAAAAAAGATATAGCCAAGGGGTCCCAGTGTAAATTTTGTAAGTATTAGCTAGGATTTATGTTAGTCTGTGGTAAGACCGTGTGTCCGTAGACCTAGAAGGGTTATGATATTGAAGGTAGACCTCAGTTCCCATTGGTTTTATTCATTTATTGTATTTTCTTTATTTATAGTTAAAATTTTTGTGCCGCCCTTCAAAGAGACCTGCCGTTCAGTTTTTTGTTGGAACAAATCTCGTTCAGAATCGCATGAACATGAAGGACCAGAGGTGGGTGGGTATCTGTACCTAAGGGGACAAACGGTGATTTGTGTAAAATGGTCAGCCCCTCCTTACAGCAGGGAATCAGAATACCCTTGTCTAACTTTGAAATGTAGGTGCACAATAACAACAAACATAACTTGGTGGCACTGAAACGGATAGTTTATGTTGTTCTTCTCTTAAAAAAATGGACACAACGGAAGTACGGTTGGTGAACCGTTACTTCGAATTCCAGTGTGTACACACACACACACACACACACACACACACACACACACACACACACACACACACACACACCTTAAGTATCGCTAACTTACGGGTTACAAAGGACAAAATGATAGTTCGACCTAATCACTCTATTCAGAACCCAGGAAATCAACTGTTCACACCCCTTGGGTCACTATTCCCACAGATTACGCTCAGCGACAACACCATGATGGACCCGGCCACGCATGCGCAGCACGTGACGGGGGGCGGGGGTGGGGGGCAGGTGGTGACCAACGGGGCCACCTCCCCGGTCCCCCTCAACGAGGACGGCACGAGCAAGACGAACCTCATCGTCAACTACCTGCCCCAGACCATGTCCCAGGACGAGATCCGCTCCCTCTTCGCCTCCTTCGGCGAGCTGGAGTCCTGCAAACTCATCCGAGACAAACCCACAGGTAAAGGAGAGAGAGAGAGAGAGAGAGAGAGAGACTGCGTGAACTAAATGGCGTCGGTGCGCGCTTTGTGTGTGTGTGTGTGTGTTGATTCGTTATTCGTTGTTCAATTGAAAAAGATTTTGTTTTATGTGATTCTGAGAAAGGAAAGTGGAGCAGTCTGTACGTGTGTGTGTGTGTGTGTGTGTGTGTGGTGTGTGTGTGTGTGGATGTCTGTGTGTACGTCCACACGTAAACTGGTGAGGAACGCGAAAGCATAGTTTCAGAGCGGTTTTTTTTTTCTCCCATTCTTTTCTTTTGTTTGTTTGCTTTACCAAACATTTCCCATTTCGAGGGCCTTTAAGGCAGTTAGGTCGATCACTGACGTCGGAGTGGAGACACTTTGGATCAGTTGATGAGGAGGGCATCTTGACATGGGGCAGACCAGAGCCATTGGCTGGTCGAACAGACCTACCAAAGACTTCACTGACGATGACAGTGTTGTTCTCTCTCTCCCTCTCCCCCCCCCCCCCCCCCCCCTCCCCATAGACACTCACGGGCGCGCGGACACACACGTCTACACGCACGCACACACACACACACGCGCGCGCGCGCGCACACACACATACACTCTGTCTCTCTCTCTCTCTCTCTCTCTCTCTCTCTCTCTCTCTCTCTCACCACACACACACACACGCACACACAGAGTTTGCTAGTCATTGGTCGGTCAGAGGTTGCTGTTCATTTTAAATGAACATTACAACGGGGAGGGCAGAAAAGAAAGAAAGAAAGGAATAAAAAAGAATTGGTGGAAAAGGCCAAGGCTGAAACAACAGTTTTTCGTTCCAGCCTACACAGACTTTAGTTGTTGTGTGGAACACTGGAACAGGTTCCGTGGACTCGAGAGCGGATAAACCCTTCTTGCGATTTGCAAACTGAGTAAGCCCCACTCTGATCTCCCCCAGCTCACAACACCTCTGACATAATATAGCCATGCCCACTGTAGATCATCGACAGTGCCTATCCTGGCTGGCTGATCCGATCAGTTGGGAAGGTACTGGTAACAAGGCCTCCAGAGAGATCACGTCAATAAGTTATTTACCACCTGGCGGACAAATCCACCCGCCCTGGCGCGCGACTAAAGCGTGGCTAGAGTGAAGGACCTCACCCCCATCCCACCCCCACCCCAACCCTCCACTAACACTTGCACGCAATCAAGCACTCCGGTCACCACCACCCCCCCCACCCCCCTTTTCTCCCCCTTGAACGTCTCCCCCATCCCCACCCCGAAGCCAGCCGTCCCACAACTCTCCAATGAAAGTTGTGTCGCTGACGATAGGATGGAGGCGGCATTGTTGGTATGAGCTGTGTGTGTGTCGCGTGCCCGCCTTTCTAGCAAAACCACTCCACCACCACCCCCCCCACAACCCCGCGTTTCCCCGCTCTCTCCCCCCCCCCCCCCCGCCCCCCACCACTCTACCCCTCTCTCTCTCTTTCCTTCAGACACTCCACCCCTTTTTCACTTTCCCTACCATACATCCTGTTCCCGCCTCGTCCCTGTCCCTGCCTCAAAAAAACTTTACTCCACCTTTACTCCATTCCTCTTGCGCTCCCCTTGCTCCTGTTCCCCCCCTCCCCAGCACCCGCTTACCCCCCTATATTCACCCGACTTCCCATTACCATCGACTGTCCTGGGCCTTGTCGGGATGGTTGATTGGCTTGGCGGCACTTGTGTGTGAGTGTGTGTGTGCGCGCGCGCGCGCGCGCGAGCGCCTTTTCTTTTCTTCACTTTTCGGTCCGTTTTCAACAAGGTTTTCACTACCCGCATCCAGCAACACCCCCCCCCTCCCCCTTTAGTTCCCGTTTTTTCAGTCCTGCGGCGTCACCCACCTCACCCCTCCCTCCCCCCCATCCCCCCCCCCCCCCCCCCCCCCCCCCCCCCCCCCCTATTACCCTCTCCTCCTCCCTCCATCCATCCCACCCACACATGGAGCGACTCAGACACGCCGTGTTTCCCTCCTTTTTTTTCCCCTTCACTGAACCCCTGGGCCAGCTGCCCTCACATGAATTGGGATTAGTTGTGAGGCGTGCTGTTGCAGCTGCCTGCATTGTTTCTTTCTCTCCTCTCTCTCTCTCTCTCTCTCTCTCTCTCTCTATCTCTCTCTCTCTCTCTCTCTGTTTATTCTTTCTCCTCTCTTTCAGGTACTTGTTCCTTTTCTCAGCGTAGGGCACCTCTCCCCACTAACCCTCCCCCCCCCCCCCCCCCCCCAACTGCCTCTTCCCTCTGTGTGTGTGTGTGTGTAAATTTGCTTGCGCGGGCTTGTATGTGTGTGGGTAGAAGAGATATGTGTGTGTGTGTGGGGGAGTGGGGGGGGGGGGGGGGGTGGGGGGGGGGGGGGGGGGGGGGGGCCTTAGTTAGTACGTGTTTTAACGGGGCTTTGCATTGTGTGTCCATGTTCTCATTAATCTTGCGTGCTTTGTGGACAGAACGTTTTTTCAGCAGAACCCAGTGCTTGTGAGTTCAAAACAGTGGGAAAGGATTTTTTTTTTTTTTTTGTAAATGCTTGAAAACCCTATCTGTCCGCTGGGCAGGAAGTGGGTGATGATGCAGGTCATAGAGGTCAAGGCATCAGAAGGAAGGGGATGGGCTTGGTCTTCAATAATGTGACTTTAACTGTTGTCTTTTCTCTCCCTCTTCCCCCCCCCCCCCCCCCCCCCCCCCCCCCCCCCCCCCCCCCCCCCCCCCCCCCCCCCCCCCCCCCCCCCCCTTAATGTGTCTTTTCAAGATAATTCTTATAATGATACTCAGCGAGAAAAAAAAATGAGAAAAAAAGAAAGTAGAGATAAGTCATAAATGTAAATTTACCTTCTGTGTGAAGATGGTAAATAAAAGTGCATGACAAACTCGGAGAAAGAGAGAGGCCAAGGACATTTGAGGCGAAGCAGTGTTAGCGAAGTTAGTGGTGGGTAGCTAGCAACATGTTTTTTTTTGTTTACCAAGGCAGAGCACAAATTTCCTTGGGCTTGTGTAGAACACTACAGTGTGACTAGGTTTTAGAGGGATGTAACCATAATGATACAATGTACTCAATCAGTATGAATTCATAAGTCAGTCAGTGCCTATAAACAACATCGTATATACTAGAGCCATCCATCAAGAGTTAACATTGCTTATAGCCCAGTTGACCGCAAAGGGCCATATCAGGGCTGTCGCCCCCTATCTTTTCTATATAGATCTATTTATATGTGTTTATTGAAACATGCTAACAACAAAGAGTAGACTTGCACTCCAGTACATTGGCGTTCAACGTGACCAGGATCAGGAGTCGTGTAGAACCTATAGCGGACTAGTAGCGTGACGATTGGGCTACGTAATGAGCAGACCGTGACTACGCCCATCGTATTATACCGTTTACTCATGTCAAGTTGTCAGCCTTCGGGGCCAACGTCCCCAACCGCTTATTTTTCCCCATAGCTCGTGGATATAATATGACCCCCCGTCATTTGCACTTGATAAGCGCGCCAGTTTTTCAGCTGTCTCCAGAAAATGGTATGACAGTAAAGCATTGGGCCGCATCTTTACCAAAACGTGATTGTTTTTATCAACAAAAAAGGGAGTTAAAAAAAGGTAAGCCTTTATTCCAGGAGAAGTATGGGTTCACAGAGACCCACGACGTACCGTAAGACTTCAGACACATGGTGCGCAAAATTCATAGCGACGTAGTCGACGGTTAACATTAGTCTTCTGTCAACCCCATGTCCACGTAGCATGCCATATACATCAGTATTTTAGAGCACGTAGAAAGAGAGGTACTGTGCCCTTTAGGCAAAATATCGAGTAGGGAGAAATCAAGAAAAGGGTAAGAGTACGTATTAGATCAGTTTCCAGACGTCTCATCATGCTGTGATTATCGGCTGCGGTGGTATAAGCTGCGAACAGAATGGCAGCAATTCCACCAGACTCCCAAGACGTGAATGAAAACTGTCGGTCATTGAGTACTCGATGAAACTTTCAGTCATTGAGTTATTAAATTGTCAGTCATTGAGCTATTAATGAAACTATCAGTCGGTGAGTTACACTGATGAAACTCAGTCGTTGAGTTATAGTGATGAAACTGTCAGCCATTGAGTTAAAGTGATGAAACTGTCAGTCACTGAGTTATTGACGAACACATTTGCGAAGAAAACTGTCAGTCATTGGTTATTAACATAACCGTCAGTCATTTAGTTATTGATAATACCATCAGTCATTGACTTATGTGAATGAAACTATCAGTCACCGAGTTATTAACGAACACTTGCTCGAAGAAAAAACAGTTCGGTGTCGGCTGCTTAGCGTTGTACCGTAGATGGTAATGGTTGGCTGTCGTGCGTCTGAGGTGGAGGCTGACTGGGATAGCTCTTCTGTCATATTGAGACCGAACTGCCTGGATGTTGGTCAGAACATGTTAAGTGTGGTTTGCAAGTCATGTGACCCGTGAGCCGTCAGTGCAGTCGTCTGCACAAGTGCTCACTGAATGAGTCTGATAATCGTCTTTGTTGTTTTGCAAGCAGCTTACGCAGGTCGGAGATGGAGCCGTTACAGTGATAGCAGGTGCAAACCACCTTTCTTCAGCGCTGTCTGCTAGAGGAGATAGGTGAAAAACTGACTGAAAAGACCGCCGCCAAGGTGCGGCCCTGCCTCGCCTGTTGGGTGATCTCAAATGGGTTAGAACTGTCACCCTGTGGAGAACAGTTGGCTGGTTATGCCACCATTAAAGGGCATGATGATCTGGGTGAACTTGGTTAGGCAGCCATAGTGGGCGAGAACTGAGCAGAGGGTTTTACTTGCTGGAAAAAAAAGTTGAAGGCGTTGGGCAGGTCCGAGCATACTTGTGGCTCTGCCTGACAACTTTTCGGTCGGTGTGATGCGCCCATGCAGAAAGCGCCCTGAGCTTCTGACAGGCAGGTCACAGTGTGTGGAGTCTGTTCACAATGATACAGTTGAAGATCTGGCCTGCGTCTAAAAGATATGAAATGTTCTTGTAATTTTCATCGTAAGATTTTTTTTGCCTTTGCTATTGAAGCACAATGATCAACGCAGTGTGGAAGTGTTTCAAGATGATCTGTAAGACATCATGGAAGACGTACATGGCTCTTACCTAATGTCCTGGCAGAGCTGATTTGGTTTATGTGGGGAGTTCATTGACTGATGGAGGGAGGGTTATCCCGTTCCTCCCATGCGACGCAGCCAAGGATTTGTTCCAGTACAGTGTCAAGGTGCACACTGTGGATGTGTTTTGCCCACCTCTCGCCCAGGCTTCATGGGGCTTTATCAATCTTGATCCGCTGACATTACCGAGGAGGTGGATCCTGATACAGATGGACTGTCGATAATCTTCAGAGCATGAAGAGCTACTTGGGGTGGTGAGAACTGGCATACGTCTGCATTTCTTCTGCTTGTTTGTCCCACTACTTGTCTCTGTCTCACACAGTTATCTTTTGGGCCGCCCTTTTTGGTGTTCTGCCTTGGACGTGAAACTGGACTTGCTCTGCAAGGCCATTCTGAAGGCAGTTTGTTTCTCCGCAGGTGTTGCGTGATCTTATCATTCTCATCAAACCATTCTTGTTTGGATCCAACTGCCGACCGTGGTATTTGCTTTGTGTGTGACAGCGTTCATAAATAGCTTCCGTTTTCAATGCTGTCGTCAGCAAACGTTATTATAATCCAAAGGGTCTCATCCTTCGTTTCGTGGAATTGTTGGCAGTGGAAGCGATGCATAGTCACGCTTAGCTGAATGCAGCTTTGACAATCTTCAGAACTGTTTGCTGTGTGGGAGAGAGATGCAGTTGGAGGACCGCTTGTTCTAGCCTGTGGTCGGGCCAACACGCAGCCCCTTGGCCTGTGATGTGAACTTTCAGACTGAAGTTTCCACGCTCCAACAAAGAGAATGTTTTGTTTGGTTTTCATTATTTCTTGACCAGCTGAGGGATGGTCTGTAAGCTGCGGTAATTTGCAGTGTCTGGAGTTCCTTTCGTAACCCACCCCCCTCCCCCATGAGAGGATGGATAGTGCTGACTGAAAAAGCGGTCCTGTCGCCCCGGCTCCGCGTGGTTGCTACGTATGGTAGCTGCCACATCCCGGACAACGGTTTCAACATGCCGACTGAACCAGGTCAGGTTTGCTGATAGGTTTGAAACCGGGCTAGTGACATTGGGATTTGCTCACCCTACCATGCGAAGACTGCTGTAGCGGAATTGGTGGAAGAAATCTTCAGAGATCGATGGTAGAGAAGGCGCTGCAACAGCATTCTGTTAGGTGCACCACCCAGTGTAGCTAAAGAAGTCTGGAGTTGTGGCACTTTTTGTGCTGCTGGAACCATATGCATTCATCATTGGCAAGTCTTGCATCTTCCAAGGACTTGAAGAAGATGCTAATGAAATTTGCAGAAACGTCAGTTGATACACAGTGATGAAATGAAAATGCGGATACTTTGTTTCTTTCATGGAAACTGATTGATGATAAAATCCGACAGAGAACGGTGATCGAGCTACCAACGTTGTAAAGATGTAACACGCTGTTTATGTCAGCTTCATGGTCGTTACGAGTACTATCCCCACCACCCAACTCCCTTCCCGTTTGCCTTTTTCTCCCTCGCTGCGCACCACCTCTACCTTCGCTGCTGCTGTTGTTGCTGCCCTCAGCAGTCATTTTACACGTAACAATACCACGAGGGGGGAAAAAGGGGGAGGGGTGGTGGTGGTGGTCAGGTTTAAAACTTCATAAGTAGTACGCAAATTTCTCATTCCGCTTTTCCCAATTCATTCGCAGTGCTGTTCACGCAAAGCTGCTCGCCTTTCGTCTCTTCCTCCTCCTCCACCTGAACAGCACTGCCATGATTACTACCCTTACAGCTTACACTACCGCCATCGTCCTCATAGCTTGTCATAGAAAACAAAAGCGTAACGGTGCCCCCATTTAGTGTAAAAGACATGAGTAAACATGACAGAGCGTATTCCCCGTCTTCCTCGTTCCCCGCCCCCCGCACTTGTGTGCAGTACTCCTTCAGTGCTCCTGTCCCAGCATTCCTCTTTGTTCCCTCTCCCAGCCAAGTGGAGCAGCTTAGCTAATCGGCTGGAGTTGGCTTGTTGTACTCTCTCACCGGTACAGCAACCACCAGAGACAGACTGGCAGGCAGGCAAGCGGGCACAGCAACAGACTTGGTTCGGTCTGTCTGGCTCCTCTTCCATCCAGCTCTCTAGCTTGCTGCTAGCTATTGATCGGCCAGGGCTGGGGTCGACTGGACGACCATATATCTTGTCCTCTCTTTCCGTCTCGGCTAATACCCCCTCTCTTCCCCTCCCTTTCCCCTCAACACACACACGTCTTATATATCCAATCCCAAACCCGATTCCCCCCCCACCCCCCCCCCCCACCCCACCCGTTTCGTCCCCACTCCTTCCCCTCTCTCGCGCCCCCCTCCCCCGCCCTTGCAGCAGAAAAGAAAAACTGGTGAAAGACCACACGCACACACGCGCGTGCGCACGCGCGCACACACACACACACACACACACACACACACACACACACAC